>CM038141.1:261367606-261893308 GCA_021437245.1 Aegilops speltoides
ATGTAGTTAGTTCGATGTAAGTCTTGCTGGGTACATTTGTACTCATGTTTGCCTATTTTATGTTTTTGCGAGAGAGACTTGGTCTCGCTAGTAGTTCCGCGTGGACTTCGACGTTTAGCTTGTTACCTCAGCTACGATCTTGTGCCCTCGGCAGGATCTGGTAGATAGTCAGGCTTCTCAGCCTTTTCCATTTGTAGATGTCTGTACTCAGACATGTTAGCTTCCGCTTGTGCTTGACTTGTATGCTCTGAATGCTGGGTCATGAGACCCATGTTTGTAATATCTCGCTCCTCGGAGCCTAATGAGTAAATACTTGAGTCGTAGAGTCATGTTGTGATGCCATGTTGTATTTGCACATATCGAGCATATTGTGTGTATGTTATTGAAATGCTTGGTATGTGTGGGATCTGACTATCTAGTTGTTTATCTTTAGTAGCCCCTCTTACCGGGAAATGTCTCCTAGTGTCTCCACCGAGCCATGGTAGCTTGCTCTTGCTCCGGAACACTTAGGCTGGCGGCATGTGTCCTTCCTCGTTCTGTATCTGTCCTTCGGGAAATGTCACGCATTGAGTACGGAGTCTGTTAGCCCGCTTCTGACCGGTTTACGAGTCTGCTAGCTCGGTGCTACAGCCGGAACTTACTTGTTGATGACCGACACGTTCGATCTTTGGGTCATGGATGCTGTCCTCGTAAGTCTGTGCCACTTTGGGTTTACGACTAGTCATGTCGGCCGGGCTCCTTATCATATGGATGCTAGCGACACTATCATATCGTGTGCCAAAAGGCATAAAGCGGTCCCGGCTAAGGTAAGGCGACACCGTTGGGATACCGTGCGTGAGGCCGCAAAGTGATATGATGTGTTCTGAGCTAGATCGATGTGACATTGAGTCGGGTCTGACGACTTTGGTATCGAGCTTGATTGCTCAGAGGATTACCAAGCCAAACTGGTGAAGTTGAGTCTAGAAATGCTTTAGTTATATAGGGGAATTGATTGTGGGATGGAACGTAAGGCTCTTTTTACTCCTTACACCTCATGGCCTTCTGATCTGAGTCAACCTCTTCTCTTCTACGGGGATTAAGAACTAGGCCTTCTCATCTATCTATCAGGATGACGTGTTACTAAACCATAGACTTATAGAATTGATAGTTCAAATCTCAGTTCAGTTTGTACTACCTCCGTGTGTTCATAGTTGATCTTGAAACCTTGATATTGTGCTTCGTAGCGGTTATGCCACCATTTTTGTGGTATGTCTCCGAACTTTTGAGCATTTACAGCCGCTATGCTGTCCGAGTCATCCCAGGTTTCTAAACAATCTGATGCACTTGCAAATCCTTTCCCTCCGGTTTTGATGTTCCTTTGGGCCAGGTTAATCACGCTAAATGCTGAGTTGAGGTATTCTATTGCCTTGACATATATGTTGGAATTATTATTATGACCCTAGGTGTCTTAGGGGATCATCTAGTAATCTAGCCATGATTTGTATCCCAGTGTGATGATTTTGGCCTTTATTCTCGAAAGCATCCCGTGATGCCACTTAGTAGTAGGTATTCAACTCCTGGGTTTTGAACCCAAGACTCACCCTATTTACCTCTTGTTGATAGTGTTTGCTAGTTCCTTTAGGTTATTAGTAACCATTGAATTAGTCCTCGAGGTCCGTGGTATTTCCTTCTTCCAAATACTATGAACCGCTTATGGCAGAAGTTTGTTGGATCAAAAGATCACAACAGGATTGCTCCTGATGAGTTCTCCATTTTATATTGCGATTCTGCCAGTTCCACCTTTCTGCATGGGTTATCCGGAAGAAATGTTGAGCTTCTCTCGACATACTAATCTATGCATCCACAACTCAGAAAGATATATGTTCCCTTGAGTTGTCCCTCTTCAGTCGTATTCCGATCTTCGTCTATCAATTGATAGTCAGGAGTAATTGTGCATTCGTGTTATCAATGCTTATTATTCTTGTGGTCCGTCAAGCCATTCTATTCCGGAATGACTAGGAGAAACAAACTCCAGTACCTTATCCATTTCCAGGATTGGGTCAAAGTAGTTGTATTCCGCAGATCAAAATGCCAATCCAGCTTTTGTTCTGTTCTACCTCGAAGTGTTACCCTCTTTATGTCAGGATTGTCATGAGAATTGCACCACCTCTTATGAATTCTTGACGCAGTAATACTTCTTGCCATCATTGTTCATTCCTCGGTTCCCGTGTTATTGTAACCGGAATGCCGACAAGTGTACCGTGATGTGCGAAATCAATACTCCTAGCAACTCCGTTGCTTGGTAGTAAATGGACAATAACTTCATTCTTAGTGTGCTGATCATTGAATTATCATCCTAGGATTGATCGTGCTACCTAGTCCTTATTTCTGGTGCACTCTTCGATCAATGAGCTAGTATTTTGTCAAACCCTCGCTCTTTTGATCATATCATCTTGCCCTGAAAAGCAAGATTGTTCTCGAGCTTAGCAACATATCGGTGGATCGTGATGTTCCGAATATCTTCTCGGAAGTATCACCAGGTTGTCACCTGACCGCTATGTTAAGTTCGTGATCAAGTTAGTTTCATATAAACCATTCCTTCTCCAAGAAACTGTGATGTATACCCCTGAGCTAGTTGGTTAAGCTAGACAACAACTTGGAGAGTTGGAAGATAAAAGCTTGTCCGACTTAGCTTATATTAAGGGATATCTTGAATATGTGTTGAAGAAAGGTAATATCTTCATTGATTGATCCTCGTGATCAGTTGTTGGACTTATAGTCTTGCCAAAACTTTGATTTGAGTGTGGGCTATCATCAAATCAAATCAGAACCAACGATGTTCGTAATGTTGTCTTACTCGTGGATTTTCCTCGAGCATACACCATTATATCTTTTGGGTCTGACCAATACTACCACCTTGTTCACATAGTTATGGAATTCCATCTCCATGGGAGTCTGGATGAATTGTTGTTGAGCCCATCGTCAACATCCTTGTCTTCTCCATAATTTTGTTGAACATTAAGCTAGTGTTGGAAATTTTTGAAAGCATTTGTTCATGCTAGCTCATGAAGCTTATGCTCGGATGTAAGAAGTGATTTCCTCCGGTTCATGTGCATTTGATGCAAGTTGCCGCCGTGAATTCGAGAAAGTTTGTTTTGCTCCCTCTGGAGTCATCCCAAGTCAGCCATGCATATGTGCGAAATATACCATGGTTTGGAGACTTGCAACCTTCATTCTATATGTATCCTTAGCACACCAAGCCACTAATTGATTTGTTCAAGGAGAAGGAGTTCCTTCATAAGAGCTAATCCGGATTTATGTAAGGACTTCGGTATCCTCGTTGATGGTTCCCCACCTGAACTCGGTAGTGTTTTATTATAAGACTACCATGCGGTCATGCTTGTCTGGGACAACGTGTTCACATGTTTGTAGCAGAACCAGCTCATGTTTTGGAGCTTGCTATCGTAGATCATTCCACGAGGTTCTCGCAGCGTCATCTAAATCGATTTGTGTTGCAAACTTTCATTTTACTTTCTAGGCTCGATGAGTCTAGATTATTCGACACCAACCAGATCTGAATCTCGGCAGATATGATGGTTGGAACGTTCCCAAGAATCATAATATTGGTCTCTCAGAATCGTAAAGTGAATGTAAGTGGCCAACACAACCAGTAGGAAGACACATTATTGTAATATCTTGATTGAAGAAGTTGGCCACCTCTCCATAAGGACTTCGTAGGATTTACTCCCTAGTTGTGCCTTATGATTTTTGTGTTTCCGAAGTCCGACCTTTACTTGATGTTCCAGATATCAAACCCTATCTATGAATGGGATACGCTAGTACATCAAGGAGAACATTAGAAGCGGAGTGCTAAATGTCTCTCGGTCGATCATCCAGATTTTGTTTCCTTGGCCTCGCTAAGGTGAAATCTGAGAATGTGTTATCTTCCTTTGCATCTGCATCATCCATCATTATTCATCATGGTAGTTTGTTGTGTTCACAGGATCCTTGACACGGATATTGGTAAAACCTTGATGAATATGGAAATGCTCAAGTTCTTGAGAGCACGCACAAGCGCCAGGTGTTATCATCGGCACTAACTGGGATTGCTCTCAGTTTCCTCGGTTATGCTATAACTTATCAAACAGTGGACTCACTTTCTACTGTTGAGCTTCTCCCTAGTTACTAAAATCATCCCTTGTGTTGTTTTCAACAAGGTAATCCACATCATCCATTCTAATCCGGGTATGCCATTCTACCAAAACCCCTCCAAACGATCGTTCGAGAATTGCCTTAGGCTGGTTTACAGAGTTTCAATGATCCTTGAATCAGGGTAATTCTTTTGCCACTTAAGGGATATTTCTATGAGCCACCTCTTCCAAGGTGCCCCGTTCTGAAATCATGGCATATATTCCCTCGCTACTTTGAAACCCCTGTCATTTTGTTTCTTCTGTCCTTCTCGATGTGCCTTTTGTTTCTCAGCTCAAGAGATGTTTCTACGTCTCATTCCGTGAGTTGATCCTAAGTTGTTTGAGTTTCGAGAAGATCGATCCTTTTAGAGTTTTCCCTTTCCTCTTGTTGTCATGTTAATTGGAGTCCTCAGAGCAAGACTTTGAGACAATAATAGTGATCGATTCAACGTTCTTCGACGTGCCACCTGGATCGTGAAGATTATGTTAGTTTGCGATACCCCTTCATCTTACCTTACGCTTGAATCTCGGGACGAGATTCTTGTTTAGTAGGGGTGAGCTGTCACATCCCTAGCTCCTGGTAATGCTCTAGGCTAGCTTCATGTGTGCATCATATTTAAACTTTGCTTAATTTGAAATGGGGATGACAAACCCTAGCACCAAATTAAATCAAATAGGGTCAACCAGAAATATTTTCAATGAACCCAGAATGCTTTTTAGAAAAGTTCATCATTTTTGAATTGGTCTAGAACCTCTGCCAAAAATGGTGCACATTTTTTCTAGGTCACTCTGGATTTTTGAATTAATGCATTAATTATTTGCATTTGGGCATTTAATTCATATATATATTTCAATTGCCCAAATAATACTAATAATGTTTGAGGGCTGCTGAAAAATATTTAAACAGTGCCCACAACTTATCTCAGTATTTTTAGGACAGGTTTAGTACTTTTAATAATTCAAAAACAAAGACAGAAAATAGAAAACTGAAACAAAAGGAAAAGAGAGTTTACCTGAAACCTACCCGCACTCACCTGGGCAGCCCACCTGCTGTCCACTTGGCGGCCCACCACCAGCGCCGTCGTCCTCCTGGCGCCGATCGACCAGTAGCGTGGTCGGCGCTACAAGACGCAAGGCACGCCACGCCACCAGGCGCTGCCGCCTCCTCCTGCCAGTGACGCGCGGATCTTCTCCTCGGTGCCGTCCCGTCGAGCCAGCCCTCTCTCACTTCTCCCCCCGTCGCTCCTCTGTTCCCCCCACGAAGCAGGCCGCCGCCACCGTCGCCGTTAAATCGTGGCCACCGACCTCCCCACGCCAAGCCAGCTAGCCCACGAGCACCGCCTCGCTGCGGTGCACCTCGGCCTTGATCCCCATCAAGCCGGATGCCCCAAGGCGATCTTGCGGCGCTTCTTCCCGGACCACGGCCGCCGGACGCCGCCGTCCGATTCACCGTCTCCGCTGCCTCCCCGAGGCCATTGAGTGATCTCGACCTCCCGTGAGCTCCGGTCACCTTCCCCCTACCTCGTGGTCTATCTCTCTCCGTGAGACGCCGATTCGAAGACAACGGCTTCGCCGCCGCCATGCCTCCTCGCCGTCGTGGGCTGGAACGACCCACTGCCTTTGTGCACTCAAAGCGTGCTCATGGTGCCCCAGAGGCCAACGCAGCCGCTTAGCCGTCCCCCTAGTGCATCGCAGCCCGTTTTCGCATGTACCGAACTCCGGCCGCCGCCTTTGAGCTCGCCGCCGTCGATTTAGGTCGCCCCCGTCGTAACTGACTGCACCACTCGACGCGGACGAGCCTCCCCGTCGCGTAGAGCCCCTCCGCCGCCCATTTGGTAGCCGGAGGGCAAAACCAAAGCCCTCCGCCCTTTGTCATCGCCGGCGTTGAGCCGCCGGCCTGTTTGGGCCATTTGACCGGGGTTTGACCCCCCCGGGGTCACTGACATGCGGGACCAGCCGCCTAATTAATCTAGGTTAGTTTTAGTTAAACCGCTAACTAACCCAGTTAGTTAGGTTAGTCACTAACACGTGGGCCCGACCGGTCAGTTTGACCTGGGTCACGCCGTTGACCTGATGACGTCATCATGACGTCATCTCGTATGATTAACCATTTCTGGATTTAAAATAATTCAGGAAATTCCAGAAAATGTTTAAAACTTGTAAAATTCATATAAATTCAACCGTAACTCCAAATGAAATAATTTATATATGAAAAATTATCAGAAAAATCCAATCTATCCATCTGTACCATTTTCATGCATGTTAGAACAACTTATGATTACTGTTTAGGACAATTCAATTAAATGGCATTTAAGAAATTACATTTGGAGTTTGAATTTGAACCTAGTGTTCAAACCAACTTCATTTAACATGTTGATTAGCTGCATTGGCTCAATCAACAGCATATTGCCATGTCACATTCATGCATCATATTGTTGCATTTGCATTGATTGTGTTTCTTTCTCAGTTGCCGATAATTGCCCCCTCTCGATAGACGCGTTCCGACGATGAGTTCGATGACACCGATGAAGAGATATACTATCTTCAAAAGTGCCAGGCAAGCAAAACCCCCTTGTTCATTCCGATACAATCCTACTCTCTCGCTCCTGCTCTCTTTTACTGCATTAGGACAACAACGACATATCTGTTACTTGCTGCGGTAGTGAACCCTTTATCCTCTGCATGACTGTCATTGCCACGATAAATAGATGAAACCCACTAGCATGAGTAGGAGTTGTTTGAGCCTGATGTGCCTACTCATTCATGCTTGTTTGTCATGCCTGCTATTGCTTAGAGTTGAGTCAGTCCGATTCATCGGGAATGAATCGGAGGTGTGTGAACATGTCCTCTGTTGAGAGCTAAATGTGTGAACACGATTTGGTAAAGGTAGCGGTGAGAGGCCATGTAGGAGTACATGGTGGGTTGTCTCATTGCAGCCGTCCTCAGAACCGAGTTACGTGTTTGTGATCCATGAGCAGTTACTACCACACATTGGGTTCCGTAACTCGACCCTCTCGGCTTCTTAATCACCCTTGTTCTCTGTCCGGGAGTTGCAACTAGTTTCGGTGTTTGTAGGTAGTGTTAGTAGTCTACCAAGTGGCACCGGTACAAGTGGGCTTGGGACAGACTAAACCTGATGTACGGTGTACCAAGTGGCACCGGATGGTGGGCTTGGGAACCTGCTCACATCGTTTGGGGCCGTGGCGACACCCGGCGGATCTCCTTGCGGATGGAACCCGAATAGGCGATAAACCTGGACGAGAGACTTGAGTGTTTAGGTAGGCGTGGCCGACTCCTCGCCGCTTCCGCTTGAAGGTTGCGCGGTACATGGCGATGTCTGAGGCGATAAGTGGCGAGAGCGTGTGTGAAGAAGTACACCTGCGGGGTTATCATTATCTATTGAATAGCGGATTCCTCGGATATGGAAACTTGGACCCCTTGCATAGTTCATAGACAAGTGAAAGTGGATACTCTAAAATCGCAAGATAAGCGTGAGTGCTATGGATGGCGTTCTCGTGAGGGAGGCAGGCGGGTCCATAGTGGAGTATTGATATGGTGAATATGTGGACTCGTGTGCGCCACCTCAAAAGAGTTACATTGCAATCGTAGTTTCGGGATAGCCACCGAGTCAAAGCTGGCTTGCTGCAGTTAAACTCCACCACCCCTTTGTTGATAATGATGCATATGTAGTTAGTTACGATGTAAGTCTTCTTTGGGTACATTTGTACTCACGTTTGCCTATTTTATGTTTTTGCAGAGAGACTTGATCTCGCTAGTAGTTCAGCGTGGACTTGACGTTTAGCTTGTTACCTCAGCTACGATCTTGTGCCCTCGGCAGATCAGTAGATAGTCGGGCTTCTCGGCCTTTTCCATTTGTAGATGTCGTACTCGGACATGTTAGCTTCGCTTGTGCTTGACTTGTATGCTCTGAATCTTTGGGTCATGAGACCCATGTTTGTAATATCTCGCTCCTCGGGCCTAATGAGTAAATACTTGAGTCGTAGAGTCATGTTGTGATGCCATGTTGTATTTGCACATATCGAGCATATTGTGTGTATGTTATTGAAATGCTTGGTATGTGTGGGATCCGACTATCTAGTTGTTTATCTTTAGTAGCCCCTCTTAGGAAATGTCTCCTAGTGTCTCCATCGAGCCATGGTAGCTTGCTCTTGCTCCGGAACACTTAGGCTGGCCGGCATGTGTCCTTCCTCGTTCTGTATGCATCCCTTCGGGAAATGTCACGCATTGAGTACCGGAGTCTGTTAGCCCGCCACTGCCCGGTTTATCGGAGTCTGCTAGCTCGATGCTACAGCCGGAACTTACTTGTTGATGACCGACACGTTCGATCTTTGGGTCATGGATGCTGTCCTCGTAAGTCTGTGCCACTTTGGGTTTACGACTAGTCATGTCGGCCGGGCTCCTTATCATATGGATGCTAGCGACACTATCATATCGTGTGCCAAAAGCGCTAAACGGTCCCGGCTAAGGTAAGGCGACACCCGTTGGGATACCGTGCGTGAGGCCGCAAAGTGATATGATGTGTTACAGGCTAGATCGATGTGACATTGAGTCGGGGTCCTGACAGGTAGGCCGACCGGGCGGCGTACTTGCCAGAGGCCGCTCTACTCCACCTCAAAACATCCGGCACGCTAGGCTGCAGCTGCGCATCCGTCCCCTGGAGCAGGCGATGGAGGGCAAGGACGTCTGTCAGCAGGTGACTGTTGTTGCCGTGAGCAAGATCACGGATCCATGTGTCGTCCTGGAGGGCCTCCCGCACCGATCTGTTCTTGCGCCTGAGAAGCTAAACAGCGTGGGAAACTGCTGCGAGAGGCAGCCCTGGCCAAGCCATGGAGAAAGCCAGAAGGATGCCTTGGCTCCGTCGCCGATCGCCACCCTGGTCGAGGCCGCGAAGAGCGCCTTGTCCGCGCCGTCGCAAGGCAGCTCGGTGCCCACCCACGGTCGCTCCGGGTGGTGCCAGGCAGCCCAGAGCCAGCGCAGCCGCAGTGCCCGGCCGAAGCATTGAAGATCGGGATGCCCAGACCACCTTGCTCCGTCGGGGCACAGACCGCTGGCCAGTTGACTTTGCAGCTGGCGCCTGTGACCTCGTCGTCCTGACGCCAAAGGAAGCAGCGCCTGCACTTGTCGATTTCTCTGATGATCTTCTGCAGGACACGGAGAACGGTTAGGGCGAAGGTTGGCATAGCACTCAACACGCATCGAACGAGGACGCGGCGGCCGGCCATCGGGAGAAGCTTGCCCTTCCAGCCCGCAAGTCGAGCCTTAATCCTGTCGATGATGAACTGCATGTGCACCAGACGCAGGCGTCCCGTGGAGACAGGCAACCCTAGATATTTGATTGGGAATGGGGCGATGGAGCCGGGAAATCCCTGAAGCACCTCGTCGACGTCGATGTTCTCGCAACGGATCAGCGAGACCGTGGATTTGGCCGGGTTAATACAGAGCCCCGTTGCCGCGCCGAAATCGTTGAGGATGTGCAGCAAGGAGTCTACCTCTTCGCGTCTAGGGTTTATGAAAATAACTGCGTCATCCGCGTAGAGGCTCACCCGAAGCGCGAGGTCCCGACCTGGTAAGCGATGAAGCAGCTACTAATCCACCGCCGCCGCGATGAGCTGGTGCAGTGGGTCAATGGCCAGAATGAAGAGGAACGGGGATAGCGGGTCTCCCTGGCGCAGCCCACGGTGATGAAGAATGCTTGGGCCAACGGCGCCGTTGAGGGAGACCACCGAGGAGGCCGAGACGAGCAACCTAGCCACCCAGTCCCGCCAGCGCGCACTAACCCTAGTTGTTGAAGCAGCTCCAGCAGGTATTCCCAGGAGACCGTGTCGAAAGCTTTTGCTATGTCTAATTTTACAAGCAGGCCTGGCACTTTGCGGCGATGTAGGGCGCGGACGGAGTTCTGCACGAACAGGAAGTTGTCGTGTATGCACTTGGACTTCATGAATGCCGTTTGCACCGGTGAGATGATGGCGCCAATGACTGACGCAAGTCTGATCGACAGAACCTTGGAGATGAGCTTGGCTACAGAATGGATCAAGCTGATGGGTCTGAAGTGGGTGATCTCCGTTGCACCATCCTTTTTCGGCAGAAGGACGATTGTGGCGTTGTTGATTGCCGACATGTCGCCGCCTGCCAGGTTGTAGAACTGGTGGAAGACGGCCATGACATCGGCCTTGTTGATGGGCCAGCATGAACGGAAGAAGGTGCCATTAAACCCGTCAGGCCCTGGGGCCTTCTCTTGCGGGGATTTGCAGATCGCCGCCCAAACCTCGTCCTCGGTGAATGGGTTGTCGAGGCCAGCTGCCGGCAGGGATGGAAGTTGAATGGCCTCCCAGTTGATGGTGCGGCTGCGAGGGTGTTTAGTACCCAGCGATGAACGGAAGTGCTCGTGGATGATCCGCTCCTTGTCGCCATGGGCGGTGGCGATGGAGTCTCTGGTGTGTATGGCCTGGATGAAGTTTTTTTGGCGCCGCGAGTTGATCTTCGCCTGAAAGAACGCCATCTTGGCGTCTCCCGCGCGTAGCCAGGTCACGCGCGAGGCATGTCTCTTGCGCGCTCTCTCGATGGCGGCAAGCCCCAGCACACGCATCTTTAGGTTCTTCCGCAGCTATTGTTCATCTACTAACAACTGTCTACTCTCCTGAGCTATGTCGAGGCGTAGCACAATCTCGTTTGCGATATGCATCTGAAGTTTCGTCGCACTGAAGAAGCCTTTCGCCCAGATCTTCAGATCTCGTGCGACCCGTGAGAGCTTGGTACTGATTCTCTTGAAAGCGCAGCTGGAGGCTACAGGACGATCCCACGCCCTCTGCACCGTGATGTGGAAACGAGGAAACCTTGGCCAGAAGGACACGAAATGGAAGCGGGCCGCGCGGCGAAGGGCCGCCGCCTCCGACAGCAGCAGCGGGCAGTGATCAGAGCACGAGGTCGAAGCGGCGTGGAGCAGATAGGCGGGAACATGGAGGCCCATGCCATGGTGCAGAAGAATTTATCAATGCTGACTAAGGTTGGAGACGCGCGCTCGTTGCTCCACGTAAATCTTCTGTTCTTACACTTAATCTCCTTCAGGCCTGCCGCGTCGATCGCCGCCCGAAATTTCCCCATGATCCTACGGTTTATGTTGGTGTTGTTCTTATCGCGCGCTTCATAGATCAGGTTGAAGTCGCCGTTGATGAGCCATGGGGCGTCGTGGGGGGGAGCCGCCCGTGCTAGCTCTGCCAGGAACTCGTCCTTTCTACCCTCGTCGACAGGGCCGTAAACTGTCGTCAGCCAGAACGTAGCAGCACTGGCGATGATGGTGATCCCGGCTATGATGGAGAAGCAGCCGACGGCCTGCGAGACCACATCTACCCGATTCCTATCCCAGAAGATAGCGACGCCGCCCCTCGTGCCCACGGCAGGGAGGACGGCGCAGTCGGCAAGCCGCGATCCTCCCGTTTCCCTAGCTAGTGTTCTGGTCCATACGTCGATCTTCGTTTCATGAAGGCAGAGAATGGCGAGCCGATGCGATTCTGCCATTTCCAGAACAACTTCCCGCCGCGCCGGTGAGTTCAAACCCCACACATTCCAGCTCATTATTGGGCAGTTTGTGTCACACATTGGGAAACGAGGGGTATCTCCGGCAACTACTGCTACTTTGAAGCAAACACGGGTACACCACCATCAGTCCGGGGGGTCGCCGGCGGCCACCAACAGGCCCCAAATCCCGTCGGCGAACTACAACACCTCGCTTGCTAAGGAGACCTAGACTATTACAATGCATGAATGAACCTAACTCGACCCAGTTGTTTGCCTGGGGTTGCCGGAGACAACTATCCTTATGGATCCCTAACATGGAGAGGAGGTGGCCTGCGAGGCCTCTCCGTCTGGGCCGTGCATGCCCGCTGCGATCCTGAGAGCCGCGACGTCGAGGTTGGTCAGCTTCGCGATGGCCTTGATGTCGGAGTCGGACAAGGGCTCGTCGAAGCGTCGGATCAGCGCCTCTGCAGCCTTGGCCGTCATGGTCTCCTTGGGCCCGAGGATGCCGAGGCCGTGGACGATGCGGAGCGTGGCCCACTGGCTGACCGGGACGGTGGACGGGTTCTTCGCCTGACGAGCGCTCTGACAGGATGGCGCCGCGGCGGGCCTGGAGCGCGAAGGAGTCTTGGCGCGGGCGACAGGCTTGCCTAGCACGGATGGCGTGACGTTGACGAAGAGCTGGGCCGCGTCTCCCTCCCCGCCGCCGTTCCCAATCTGCAGGTGGCACACTTGGGATGTAACCGCGCCAAGCTGCACAGAGTGGGTGGTGGCCGGCCTGGGGGAGTGACGGGTGAGCGAGAGGGCCGGGCCCATGTCGATGCTATCTTCGGCGCTGCTGCCAGCGCCCTCCTAATCGTTGAAGCTGAGCGGCTTGGCCATGGCTGCCGCAGCCACTCTGTCGACGGCCGTTGCTCTCGTGTCCACCCTTGGTGGAGGCGGTAGCTCCTTGTCAGTCTCGGCGAAGAAGGCGCCCACCGGATCGTCGACCTGCGCGCTGGCCGACGCCAGAGGCAGGGGCTTGGGGGGCGCAAGCAGAGGGTTGGAGGAGGCCGCCGGCGCGCGCGATGAGGACGCAGCACGGGAGCGGTTGGACCCCGCCCCACCCCCAGAGCGGCGCCCCCTGTGGTCGTTGTCATTGCGTCTTTCCTTGTGGTGGCCGCGGTCGCGGCGCGAGGAATGGGTGCGGCTGTGACGGTGCTCCGGAGCGGGGGTGGGGGCGGCCGTCTCCTTGCCACGGCCACGCCCGAGGAGCGTGTCCTTCCAAGACCTCCTCTGGCCGCCATCGCCGTCGCCGTCGTGACTGCGCCGGTGGCCCACTGAAGGCATGCCCTTGCATCCATAGGACGCCACTTGCGTGGGCAGGCGCAGACGTGGCCCCGAGTCCAGCGCCGGCCTGCCATCCTCCACGCCGGCTACCCAGCCCCCCGCGTGCGGGAAGCGTGGGTACGGGCGGTCGTCGTCGTCGGAGGACGGGAGGCCGCTCTGCCCGGAGTTGGAGGAGCGCGGGGACAGGGGCGCCCAGTCCTCGACACGGTCGATGTGCACCAGCACATCCCAGCGCAGCAGGTTCGGCGATGGCGCGACGGCCCGACAAGGGGGCGAGAAGCCGAGCATCTCCTCCACCCGGCCGGCGCCGCGGGCATGCTTCCAGAGGGTACGCTTGGTGGGGATGTGGTGTAGCTGCCACACCCACACCCAGACTGCGAACAGCTTCGTGTCCGCACGCTCGAATGTGCGGCTGTCGAGGCGGTCGATGATGACCGCGTCGCCCAACGCATCCTTTGCGCCTTCCAGGGTCTAGAGCTGCATCGGCAGCTTCTCCATGACAACGCGCACGTGCAACATCCAGGTGTCGTGGATGGCGTGCGTGTCCTCCCTCCATGGCTCCAGTAGGAAGGAGACGTCGTCCACCACGATCGAGCCCCTCCGAACGACAAGGTCCTTGTGGGCCGGCATGGTGAAGTGGATGAAGAAGTCTTCTGGGTCGTGGTTGGTGACGCGGAGGAGGTGCGTCGGGATCTGCAACTCCCGCTCGACGGCACGGCCGATGGAGAGAGGGCTGGCCACGTGGAGCTTGCTCACCGCGGTGACCACCACCACGTGCTACTGCAGCAGGAAGATCTGCTGCTCCATCTCCGGGGTGGAGGCGATCACCTTGTGGCTTGTTCTCGGCTGGCGCCCGTGGTCGACGCAGGGGGCGCCCGGCGTGGCCATCTCCAGCGGAGGAGGGCTGGCCTGGGGGGGGGGGAACTAGCCGGTCGTGCACAGGACGAGCCTGCAGCCCGACCCTCTCCTTGGACCTCCGATTTTGGGGGCACTCCTTGCCGATGTGGCCCGGGCGCTTGCAGATGATGCAGTGGAGGGGGTCGTGGCAGTCTATGCGGCGGTGATGCGGGCTGAGGCAGCGGAAGCAGAGGCCTCTGAACTTGCTTAAGAAGGCCTCACGGCCTGGCGCATGCGGATGGCGCCCGGATCCAGACCCGCGGCGGTGCCCCGAGCGGACCGGCGGGGATTTACTTGCCTTCTTGCTCCTGCGGGACTGGTACAGCGTCCATCCACCATCAATGGCGGTCGGCCCGGAAGGGGGGGAGGGGAAGGCACAATCACAATGGATCGAAGACGTTGCTGCCCATCTGGGGGTGGCAGGCCCGGATCCATCGGTCCGGACGGCAGGGCGCCCTCGAGGTCGGCGCTCCGCTGCAGGATTTGCGGAGGCGTCCCCCACTCTAGCGCAGCCGGAGAACGCGGAGAGGTAGGCGCGGAGGAAGATCCAGGGGATCCACGGCCTCCCCCTGAACCAGGGCCTTGAAGGCGAGCCGGTGGGGAGGCGGGGGAGCGGGGCGGATCCGTCGGCGGCATGGGATGCCCCGTCATTCCAGGCGAGGCGGCGCGGAGGGAGGAGCTGGGGCCGGTGGCCGCCGCGGCCGGAGTGGCCAGCGGCGCAGGGCGAGGTGCGGGGAGCTCTCACTCGCTTGTTCCTACCTCAGTGTGCAGCCGTGATTGTTTACAAAACGAGAAGGTGGGTATGGGAGGAGGTGCGCTAGTTGTTACGCCATATGGGTTGGGTTAGGTCAATTAGATCGAATAGATGGGTTGAGGTGCCCCGACATACTGTCATTTAAGATAAGAATCTGTGTTGCGTTGTATTAACGAGCTTGATGATATGCTCTTGAAATTAGTTAGCACGTTCGTTAAGCTTGTTAAGTTTAACGAATTGAAACTAATGATTGGTTTATTCACTAAATGATCTGCTCCTGAAACCAGTTAAGCTTGACGAGTTGAAACTAGTGATTGGCTTTGTTCATTAAGAAGTACTACAAGCTTAACGAGCCAAGATACTGAGCGGTCGTTAAAACTCGCAAGCTACTAGTTTTTGGTCCACCCCTAGTCCAAATAACCATTTAATTCCACTCAGATACACATTTGTTTCTCTTTCTTTTTACCTTTGCAACGAAAAATCTCAAGCAATATGGATTTGTTAATTCTCATGTAACACCTATACCATTTGACTAGTCAAACAGAAAAACAAAAATGTCATGACTTTATGTGTAAAATCAAACGGTGTATGAGTTAGATGAGATTCAGATAATTCTTCCGTTCCGTTATAGTTGATAGTAGAAGTCAGTCCTTTTCTAGGATTATAAGAAAATAAATGGGAAATCTTAGATGGCTGGCGTTCCCCATGAACCTTCCTGAACCGCAGAATCTCCATCCGATGGATGGCGGTTTTCTCAAATAATCCAAGAAAAAAGCAAAATGGCCATGGAAGGAAGGAACTGCCGTGGTAGTTTTGGGCGCCTGGGGTTTTGTCAAACTTAACGTTGATGCTTGTTTTGATCAATACTTCTTGGGGTACGACAGGGGCGGTTTTGAGGGATGATAAAGGAAATTACATTGCTGGGGGAATGGGAAGATCAGCGACTGTGTGGATGCCCTAATGTAGCACTCAGATTTGGTCTTACCCTTGCGCAAATGATAGGATGCAATCGTCTCGTTATAACTCTAACAACCAGGAGGTCATTGAAACGATGAAGATGAGTGGTCATTATTTTGGGGGGGGGGGGGGGGCGACGGTGACTGCAATTTTCGACGATTGCTATCATCTTGCTTGTAATTTTACTATAGCTAGATTCAAACATTGTAATAGGGACGCAAATAAAGTTGTTCACGAGCTTGCTAGGTTGGCTAGATTTTCTTTGACGTTGGATTAGTTTGAGGAACCTCCAATTGAAATTGCGCCTCTCCTCATAAACGATACAACTATTATTTTCAATGAATAAAGTCTTGGGTGTTTTGTTTTAGAAAACAATCCATCCCCTGGCGATCAACGACGATTATCCCCCACGGTCTGTCGGTGTTAAGGCATTTTGAGTTTTGCTTTTCATATTGATTTTCAAGATCACGGCAGATTTCACTTTCATTGATCAATAGCACAACACACCATGTTCCAAGTTATAGTTGGTCGCGAGCTACAACTGTTGATCGGCGGCTAAGATACCCAGGAATCAATCAATAAAGTGCATCGTTTACTTGCGGTAGAAGAAGAGGGGTGGGGTAGGGGAGCATGGTATGCAACCACTCCCACCACCGCGTGTACAATTTGTTTACTGGGGTGGTGGCGGCCGACGACGACAGAAACCGGCGAGGAAGGTCGGTGCACAAAGTGCGCGGGCGCCTTTTACATCTCACTCACGCTTCACGAGTGAGTAGGCCAGGAAAGCGACGGCCCAAGACTTTGTCCAGCTCCGCCGCCTCCTCCTCGTCCCTTCCTCTTCTTAATTCCTAGGTCTTCAGCTTATTATTCAGAAGATTGCATGCGCGTGCGGGTCGCATTAACTGAATTTTTTGCCTCCGTGGAGCCAATGCAGAGCGGGATCGGTGTTTGTTTCGTCGTCAGAACCAGGCTTAGTAGTAGACTAAGGCAAGTTGGCTGGTGGGGTTGCAGTGGCAGAGCTGACACGTTTCGGCAAACTGGAGTAACTTCATCACATTAACTCTCCTCTTCTCAGGTACTGCAACGCAACGACGACAGCATGATCGTTAGCACCTTGGACAAGACCAGGACTACAGGAACACTGCCAAGTTAACAGAACGCCCGTGGTTGATTCAGATAGGCGCAGTGCAGGGTATCACCGTTATGGTTGTGTATACCCAATATGAGATGAACGAGGATGGGAAAATTTTGGAACGAGAGAAACGCTAGGGTATTTCGCCACAAGAGCGCGCCGCCTAGAAGCCTTCTCAACTTATAACCGATGAGGCAAAGCTTTGGGTAACCGCCGGCGCTAAGAAACTAGGAAAAATTGTAATAAGCGAGTAATTGTCAGTGAGTGATGGGTGTCGGGTCAGGTCTTGTAACACTCCAAAAACTCTATCCTTCTCATTTAATAGATGAGGCAAATCTTTTGCCTCCATTTCGAAAAAAAAGATGGGAAAATGTATTCCCTCCATTCGAAAATTTGAACTAAAACCAGCTGTGGAAACAAAGACTACTTTATCATAAGTAGATTAAACACACGGTGAACCAGTTATCATGTCCAATCAATTTGCTTCTGAAGAGCAAAGCGCATCGCAACCTAATGCAAACCGTTCTTACAACACAAACAGAACGCTGAGTTACATACGCAGAACATAAAACTGCTCATGTGCTAAACTGGTGTTTTGGTTGCTTGCAGACAGGCTGCAGGAAGCATAAGATAGTATGGCCCACAGTGAATAGTAGTGCAAAGAGAGAATACTTACCAATGTTTCACTAGATAGATGATGGATCAATCCAGTTTTTAGGGTTACCCGCACAGAGTAAACGTACAACTACGTCGGAAATTAGAACCTTCCGGATATCAAGTCACATGTATGCTTGACTAATAAAACTAGGTCAGACCCTCTACAAGGCCGCAATGGTGCAGGCAGGGTGTTGCCAAAGCCTTGGAGTTAGACAATTCTAAAAAAAATCTCAAAAAAAAAACCATGGAGTTAGACAGGTGAAAGTGAAACCATGGCACCCAGCACCGTGGGGGCAGTGCAAGGCCGCGCAGTGCCATATAAATGGTTGCATCTCAAAAAGAAGTACCCAAAGCCTCGGTGGTAGCAGGTGCAGCTTAACTTGCTGGAAATTACAGGTTGAGAGATTTGGTTGAAGCCTTGAAGGATGGCCATCATACAGAATTACAGATGCGACAGGTAATACGATGAGAAAAACTGAGAGGAAGACAGTACTCCTCTTGGTCACAGCCAACTAAAAACTCTCTTCAAAATTTTGATTCAAATTCCAAACTCTAGATCCCAGGTTATTTTTGTTTACTGGAAGTAAGATCAAGACTACCCTTGATTGACACAAAACCAAAGGGGGCAGTTTAAGTGAATATTGTAAACAAACCACGAAATACATACGTACTCCCTCTGTAAAGAAATATAAGACGGTTTAGATCACTATCTAAACGCTCTTACATTTCTTTACAGAGTTAGTACATGAGAAGCAATTACCTGGTTCCAAGCACATTAAGGTGCTTGGCGAAGTCGGCAGGTAACAAAGCTAGCGTAGATCTGGGGTTTTTCTCTGGCGAAGTACAGCGCTTCCTCACCACAGAGGTCCCCCACCGGTTCTACACCATTGATGTATGCAGACGACGACTTCACCCTGCCGTTGCTAATGTCAACGGCAACAATCCATACCTTATTATACCTGTACGACGCCTGGTCCTGCCCGATCATGAAGTAAACGACATTGGGTTCATACATGCTGATGAGAGGGAATTCCCATGGGGTACGAGGAAGATGCGTGAATCCATCAAACCCGATCTCGCTGGATCTGAGAAATGCATCCTGCTCCCACTTCATCGTGCCGTCGCTTTCTGTTATTCTCAGTGCCCAGGAGGTGATGGTGAAAGCATCGGTGGCAGGCGCCATGGTTTCAGAGAACTCGTCCTGGTCACGGACAAGTTTGACAAATTTCATGACCTCGCCCTCTGTGACGCCGACGGCGTAGTATGCCTCCGCCCATGCTCGGCCCATGACTTCGCGATGCAATTGGGGCAATTTAGCTGGGAGTTCCAGGTGTAGGAGCTTGGGGCTCTCATCGAACACATCGCAGAACAAGATACCAAGGGAGTAATCGACCCAGCACAGGTAGCTCCTGAAGGGGACGACCGCGTGAGCATCAAAGCACCTCAAGAACTCCTCCAGATCAAATTCCCTGGCATCGTCGCAGGGAATGATGGGCGGATGCTTGACCTCCCAGCTGCCAGAGGTGGACGGGCACAGGACGTGGAGCTTGGGCGGCGCCATGGACCCGGTGATCTCGAGCTCTGCGACGGCGACCTCGTCCCCTCCGCGGCACAGGACGCCTAGGTCCAGGCCCCGCACCCTGCGCAAAAGCTGATTCGTGGTGGCGTCGTCACTGGCCCGGGCCTTGATTCGGTCCTGGAGCTGGGCGATGGTCCCGTCAAGAGGGGGGAGCCGCTCCAGAGACGGCGGGGAGCCACCGCCGGCGGTGCGGTAGAGGAAGTGGTCGATCATCGGGATGATGTCGTCGTGGCCTGGCACCTGGATAGGGTAGCACATCTGGAGGAGCAGCGCGGCGCGGTGGGCGGCGACGATGTCGAAGCTGTGGGACTGCCACAGGCCTTCCTCCATTTGCAGATAAAGGCGGGACACCTCCGGCGGTTCGACGAGTTTGAAGCAGATCCGGAACTTTTGGTCCATGGAGTTGGTGCCGGAGGCCAGGGTTGAGGCGGCGTCCTTGGGGAAGGCGAAGTTCTCGCTCCAGAACACGAAGCGGTCGAGCATCGACCAACCAGGCAAGGTGGCGCTGGTGGATGCCATGGCGGCTGGGAAGGTAAAGCCCATGGCGGCGGCGTTCGGCGGTAACCACCTCGCGGGGTAAGGAGACAGAAAGCACCCACGAGGGAGGGGCGCTGCTTTTATAGACCGCACGAGATGGGCCTGGCCCATCCAGAGACCGCAAGTCTGTTTTTGTTTTTCTCATTTCGTTTTTTTCGGCCAGTTCAATTTTAATTTGGAGAAAAAAAAATACGACTACAAGAAAAGGTTATGGTTTTAGAAAATTAAATGTGAATAAAAAATTTAAAATAATGTGTGCGTACTCAAAAAAATCCGTAAATTCAAAAAGGTTCATGAAATACAAAAATTCTTGCCAAATTCAAAAAAATTGTGAATTAGGAAAGTGTTCATGAATTCAAAAAATAATGAAATTCCAAAATGTCCACGACTTGGAAAAAAACGATTTTTTGTAATCATGAACAATTTTTATAATTCCAAAGATTTTTAAAATTGTGAACTTCTCTCAAATTCAAGCAGTTTTTTGAAGAAAAAAACATGAACAATTTTTGAAAGTTTGAACATTTCTTGAAAAATAAATAAAAAAGGTAAAAGCGAAAATACAAAAAAAAATGGTCAGGAAACCACAAAATCAGACAAACAAAACTGAGTGAAAACGAACAAAAGAAAAAAATCAGGCAGCAGCAGCGGCAGGGAAGGTAAAGCCCATTCCGTCGCCAACGAGTTCCCTACTCCTTTTGGTTCCATCCCATAATATAAGATCATTTCTAACACGAGGAGACAAGACCCTAGCATCGTACTGGAAGTTTCCGAGTCAGGACCAAATCAATCTAGACAAGAATGTCTCGGCGAGAAGCTGAACTCAGTTACATTCGATTGCCTGCTGATATACACTTGAAAAGGCCGGGGTAAAAAAGCCATCTTTACCAAGTCCCAAAAGGAAATCACGTGCCAACTTTATTATCTTCTCACCCACAAAAAAAAAACTTATCTTCCCAGTGTGTAGAATATGGCAAGATCATCTAGGTCCAGATGAGTTCTTCGCCACATCACATCTTTTCATGTTAAATACTATAGAACAAGGCAAAAACTGCAAACTACAATTTGTGAAAGATAAACTACATCAGAGCCTATTTTGCAAGTCACAAACAGCAACTAACAAGCACAAGTCATTCTTATTCTTCCTCCAGCCCCTGTCTTCATTCTGCAGCAAAAAGAATGCCTCTGCACTCAGCACCTCTACCAGCTGCACAAACAAGCGTAGATCTTTTGGAATCCTTCCTTTTTTTTAAATGTACTTACAAGTATTTCCTCCACCAAATACATCTGTGTTATATTCAGTCTCTTATGAGGACACTCGCCTCACACCTCCATGTGGTGGAGATAACAATCTCAAACCTCTAAATGTGGGGCACATATTCAAACTGAAGGTGTCCTTTTTCTTGAAGTTTAAACTGAAGATACGTTTCGCGCAGTCATACCATTATGCTACATGAAACTTATTTGAACAAATGATATACGACGCCCGTGGAAACTCTTTCATTTCAAAAAAGCTGCTCTTCTTAAGAAGCAAATAGCATTTCCTATTAATTCTCAAAATATCGAACTAGTCAGTAACATGTACCTGTAAACTATCTTTGCCTTGAGTCGATACGTTTCGGCAAACTAGGTTCCATGATCCATTGAATAGGGAAAATCACCCACTTCCATTAGTGCACTCCATAACCATGTAGAAGAAGAGTGTCTGCTATCACATTCCTTGCGTCGGAACATAATTTCTCTGCATCATTCCCTTCAATTGGACGGTGAATAATGACTTTTACTGAACCTGAATTAAGGTTGCTTTCCATTCCAGGAGGCATCAGTTTCCCTGTCCCAAGAAGGGTAATAGGTATAACAGGAACGCCAGTCTTCACAGCGACACTAAATGCTCCTCGCTGGGGATAATTATAAAATGTCAGTACTTCACTGAATGCTAATAGCATAGTACACACAAGAGTAAAATCACATTCGACGGAACCTAACCTTGAATATACCTAGCTTTCCATCTTTACTTCGAGTCCCCTCTGGAAAGAAAAATACAGATGCCCCCCTTTTCAACAAATCCACACACCGTTTAAGACAGTCCTGAATTTAGAGGATAGATGATATGTTTCAACATGGAGTGCAAAGTGGGTAAACTCTATAATAGGAAGACATTTAACAAAAAATGACATCAATGTTGAAAACTAAACTAAACAAAATTGGTTATCAGGTTTGGGCGTATGCATGTACGCTTCACATAAGATGCTGGAGCTGCACTAACAAAAAGGATATGCAAAGGAATTGCCAAATAAAAACTTCTTCGGTGGCACAAATTGCAGGTAATCCACAACTTATATTCAATCACAAGATTATCGAAATGTCTGAGCCTACTGAGAAGGAAGGGACAAGGCTAAGGCCATACCAGCTGGCTCCTGCTGTCCATACGCCGTAAAGGAATGACACCCAAGAGATACATTGCCCACCCAATAATTGGAAGCATAAAGATACTAGTCTTGCTTATAAATTTGAAGCACCTTCCTAGAGTTAGAAGGGTATAGATATCCAAGAAGCTCTGATGGTTAGCAACATAGACAGCAGCGCTACTATTGGGAGGTAGATTCTCCATTCCCTCGACTTCAAGCTTGTAGAACATAGAAACTGTCAAAGTAGCCCAAATCTTTGCAATATAGTGCTGAGCTCTCCTACGGTGTCGGTCAAACAAGAGCACAAGTGGATGAACCACAACCATAGCTATAAACAAAAAGATCGCCGCAACAGCAGTCACCGTGTAGAAGAAGACCCCTCTGATCCTCGAAGCCACTTGCAGATCTGGTTAAATAAATAAATATAAGTAAGTTTTCTAAAAAAAAGTGAGCACAAAAAATATCCAGCTAGAATATAGTTTGAATGATTTCACCCACAGATTGTTTGCAAAATATGTGGAGATGATTTTCCTAATATGTGGAGTAGTCAGTAGGGCCTACTACTTAAATTTCATCAAACATGCCACTGGCATTAGCTGCTACAGGGTTCATAAATACCTTAACAACTGTTGTTCTCCCTCTGAAATTAATCTAAAAACTCTAATGACACCTTTCACATCAGTAGAAGTAACAATTATAAGCCTACAATCCATCACATAATGGTTATAAACAGAAGAAAGGTAAGTATCAAATCCTATCCTCTGGTCCATACTGAAATGAAGGGTTGGGACAATAGCTTGAGTTTCTGCATTATTGGTTTATCAAAACTCACCTAACTCACATAGCACTAGCAACGGCAACATTGCAGGTTCACATACGCTCCATAAATTCCATATTTCATAAAACTACATGGCAATGTGATTTTCTAGCTAGCACAGCTCAGCTACGCAGGCACTGGCTTAAGAAGTTCAACGCGTTTCGCTCTAGAGAGGGGAGGAGGCCTGAAACCTGATAGCCCTGACGAATCCTCGGGGTCACTGGCGGTGGTGGCAGCGGCAGTGACACCCGACCTGACAACCAGCCACCGGCACCTCCCCGCCCGGAGCACCCGCGGGTTCGGGCAGCGGGACGCCATGGACACCCACCGAGGCCGGGCCTTCATACCACCGGCAGCCACCACTGCAGAGGAGCGAAACAGAAACCAAACACTAGATAAGATAGGATCAGCAGCAGCATCGCGCGGGGCTTTCTCCGGAGGTAAGCGTCGAGCCGTGTCGCGTACCGTGCGCGGCGGAGGGACCGGCGGGGACGGCCGGGGCAGCGGTCGGCCTCAGCAAGACGAGCGTCCCCATGGAAGAACGCGCCGCACGCGCCCCCTACGCCGGCGACGGCGGCACGAACAGGCGGAGAGGCGCGCGCCTCGGCAAGCGAGACGGTGACCGGACCGCGGAGGCGGGGCGGGGGCGCCGCGTCAGATCCGCGAGGCTCTAGATCATTGGCTGGGGCGGCGAGGCGGTGGCGCGAGCGCACGTGGCGAACGTGGGGTTGTTCGGTCTGGGCGAGAGAATCCGGAGGCGGGGGGATGGCGCTGCGCTGAGCGAAGCTCCGTTGGTGACTGGTGAGAGTGGATAAAATCGCGAGGGTGGAAGCGGGCGGGCGCGCGCTGACTGGACGCGCATGCGCGCGCGGACGGGGCTAGACTCGGGCGAAACGGTGGCCGGCGGCTGCCGGCGGTGGTTTGTTTCGGCGGTGTTTGCCAAGTTTCTCTCTACATTCTGTGGCCCGGTTCGCTTTATCTACATTCGTTTTTTTTTTCAAAAGACCCAAGACCATATATTAAGTGTCACATGTCTTTACAAACATCCCTCGAAAAAAAACATGTATTTACAAACACACCCACACAGAAAGATAAAATTACATTTAATTTTGAGGTGCCGAAATCTTCTTCCTCATGTATCCATCGGCGGAGGTATGAGCATAACTCGATGCTGCCTCTGGCCTCCGCCTCGGCGGGGCAATTTTTTAAAAAACCCAATAGCTTGTAGAAGCAACAAACAAAAAGTCATCGATGCATACTAGGAGACACCAACGGCCGCGAACTGCAATGCAAATCGAAAACACCGATAGGGGATATGCAAAAACTCTGAAGACCACGAACGCCAGCTGAATCAAGAAGGATCCACTGGGACCCTGAGTCGACCGGATCCCGGACCCGCCGGAGCACGGCTCCACACGTCCTCCGTCGTGGATAGACATACCAACAGAACAATGAAAGAACGAGGAGAACATTATTCCCACAGGGCGGCGGCCTCGCTGTCCCAAAACCAAACTCGAAGACTCCTACATAAAACCTTGGAAAAATCACATGTATCATTGCACAACAGGTTCAGGCCTGATGTCGACCTCGTCGCCGTTCAGGACAATGCATCGACTCCCTCTTATTGGGTGACCTAGCCAGATCGTGCCACCATTGAAGATCGATGATCTGGATCACCAACGTCGTCGACGAGCATCACCTGCCGACAGTCGTAACCCGACCACGAATCACCATCGCCATTCCGTAGCAGCCCACCAGCTCCTCCATATCAGGCTATGAACAACATCCTACCCACCACTGCGAGCCCACATGGGCTTTTGCCCACGCGGCTAACCGTGGCGGCGGCTAGGGTTAGGTCCTACCTTCGTCGACTCGTGCTATTCCGGAGTTCAAATATGGCCCAAGCTAAAATGATGATAGGAATAATCATGTATGCTTTATCTAAGTGGCCACATTATTGACGTAAAAAGTACCCCCCCCCCTCCCCCGTTTCAAAATAGATGACTCAACTTTGTACTAACTTTGTACAAAGTTGAGTCATCTATTTTAGAACGGAGGGAGTAGAAACTAGTCTATTATTGAGCCTAAAATAAGACAATATTATTACGGATCTTCTTCTGATCCGTCAAATTGTTTTTTTTTTTTTGCTAATCTACTTTGTTTTTGTTTGCTACGTAGATGTGAACTGGGAAAGTCTCGGCTAACACGTATATCACTCAAAAAAAATACAACGCTCCTATATAATTCAATTGATCAAATAAAAAAATATGCACGAATCTTCACATAAAATCAAACAATGTAGGAGTTAGATGCGACTTGGTTAATTTTTTTCTAGATGATAGCTAGCCAATCTTTTCTTTTATCATTTTTTTGTCGATTTTATCTATTTGCTACACTTGAATATATATTTTTCACCGGCACATATTTAAAAAATGTTCAAGATTTATTTGAACTTTTACCTTGTATTTTCCATTTTATTTTATTTAAATGGTTTGATTTGAAATCAGCCAATACTTGTATTTTCTTTGTAGTTGTACTTTTAATCTACACCTATTGCACCTTAAGGTGGCCTTTGTTTGGGCTTTAGCTACAGATTCTTGGATTCTACCCCATCCAAAAATCAGAATCTCAAACAAACACTCAGATCTCTATCTTAGCTTTCAAGAATCGGTTGTGCTACGCCGAGGCGAAAGACAGAAGCTGCGAATTTGCTGATTCCCTAGATACCCAAATTGCCACTTATCCAGGTCCCGGAATAGACCAACTTCTCCCTGTTATGCGTTATTACGCTAGAAATGCCAACCTCGTTCTTTCCCACCCAACCGAACAGAGAAGGGGAGCCGCCCCCTCACTGTAATCCAAGCCACAACTAATTCTCAAGAATCTGTAGCCCAAACAAAGGGGGCCTAAGAAATGCACGACTACCCTTTTCAATGTGTCACTATATTCGTTTAATTTGAGCGATGCTATTCCTACCATTTTCAAATATATGATGGTTAGCTAAAATCAAAGGAGCGTTTAATTTGAGCGATGCTATTCCTACCATTTTGTAATATACTCCCTCTGTACCGAAATAATTGTCGCTGGAGTAGCTGAAGTTCAGCTACTCCAGCGACAATTATTTCGGTACAGAGGAAGTATGATGGTTAGCTAAAATCAAAGGAGCATATAAATTTTGTACAAGTTGCAAGTAAGAATAGCATTTTTGCTTAATTTTTTTTGTAATTGACTAGCAACAATTTTGTCCAAATAAAATCCATCTGCTGAATGTAATCCGGTGTTTGGAACAGTATCAAGCAAACAAATATCTGTTTCAGACACAGGAGGCACAAACCAAACGGCATGGCGACGGTACGTTCCATTAAGCTTCTTCAGATTTAGGCATGTGTGGTGACTGACTATGACTGGTACCAGTACAAATTACAAACACACACACGCACACACAGTACATTCCCTATGATGTTATTTTACATTCAATTGAATTGGCTAAGTAAACAACGTGTTTTGAGAGGCGACAAGGAGCACACACAAAAGATGCGCGACAACAACAGGGGGGGCAAAAGGAAAAGAAAAGAAAGAATGACACCATGCTTGGTTAGTTGCAAGACGACTGCAGGTCATCTGCGGCGCACGAGGGGACGAGGAGGAACACTTGTGTGTGCCTAGGCTGCGAAGAGGCCAGTCAGTCTATACAAGTGACCTCTTTACCATCCTATCATAGTTTGCATTTTTCGATAACTTCTGTAACAGATGAGTGTGTTTCGTCTGTCATCATATTAAGCTGCAGATGAAACGCCTGCACATGTAACAAATAAACGGATTATTACATGCTCTATCTCTATACGCAGCAGCAAGTAGAAACATACCACAAGAAGGGTAAAATGTCGAAATGAAGAAGAAAATAAGCTTCCTACAAGGGTAAGATCTACCGGACAAGAGGCATACCACAAATTTCTCTAGCACAGGCACAAGAACTTTCAAGTTGTTATTTGGAAGGCAGCTGGAAATCGCTCCTCGAACCTTCATGCTGTTGAAGCAGACAAAATGTTAACAAGTCCAACACCATTGAGGCTGACATTATGCAATCAACTCACCATAATGGAACATTACAGACGACAACTCAGATTACTAACCTTTCTATCGAAAGAAAGCCAAGCACGAGGGCTGCATAGGCCTCCACGATCATCATTTCAGCTTCCCGTGCTCCTTGCAACATTGACTCTTCATCATCCTGGTTAGTTATAATAAGCAGTCAATCAAATGAGCTACAGGACATCATACAATAAGATTTGCTAGCTGCTAGGTAGAAGGTACTATACAGAACATCATACAAGGCATTTGCAACAAAGATCCCCAAAAAAGGCTAATAATATAGTGCAGGTTTAAAATGGAATGGTACTCGACTATTCATGGTATTTTGTCAATTAACTGGATATCAAAGCCTACAAATGCATTAGTTCCATTTCATGGATTTTAAACTAAGGTATTCAATATGCTGCAAAACAGAAGGTACTTTGGAAACGAAGAGCAGGTAATAGTAATACACATCTAGCTTTACCATGTTTCAATGTAGATAAAAATTAAGGTTAGAATTACCGGTGATATAGTTGCAGAAGCTTCCCCAGAACCTTTACTTGCTAAGAAGATTGAACAGAGGAGTGGTATAACATCCCTCTGTGCCTTTTCACTCTGCGCGTTCTTAGACAGATCCACAGAAACACGGGCAGATGCAAGCCGTACCCTACAGCCAGGTCATGAAATAATTTAGAACTAGACATTTGTTAGTTCGGATATATTACTGCTCCAGACCCCAAGGAACTAGCTGAAGCAGAACAGTAACACAGGCATGAATCAAACAAATGGAAAGGAAGAAAGTAACAGGCTTACCTATTAAGGCTATCTTTTTCCACGAGATTGACAAGCAAGCCCAATATGGCAACCAGAAAATCAAGCTCATGATCTCGCAGTTGCTTAGCTTTCACTTGGCATGCTTTGCTGTCCTCAGAATCGGTGAGGTCTTGTCCAAGATCGACATCTCGGCCAGTGTCCACGGAGAAATCAAATGAAGGGAAATGCTTGATGATCAAGGAGGCCATGGTGTTAAGTCCACCACATGATGCAATATGTTCACAACCAGATGGGTTGTCATTTGCTAAGTTCATAAGAACCTGCCAGAAAAAACATGGGCAAATCATATACTACATGCCATTGCAAAAGTAGCACCGACATAACATTTTTCTATCCTAAAACATCATCCACCAACTGTTCAAAAGTTTCAATAGTGCACAGCAAAATAGAAGGGACGAATAATATTGGACCCTTTGGACAGTTACAGTTTCTTTTTGGAGTGATAAGGTAAAGGTGCAATGATCTTTCATAAAATATCCTAGTAAGCAGAAAATGATAAGAGACTACAATTATTATGGGATATCTCACAAATACCGCCACAAGAAGCAATACATAAGTATGTACAGTTAAGCTTAGGCCGACAATTAGTTGAGACAAGATCAATAACTAGTTTATCCATACAGGCTAGTCTTTCAAAAACAACTTATTGTCACAGTTAAATTTAATACTGAAACATATCTTCAAAGTGACTTAACAGGCTGCTCACCTAAAACCGTTTAAAGGTGGTTAATAAGCTTAGAAAAGCATCTGAGCTGATCACAATTGGGACTTACCATACGAGCAAGTTCATTCATGCTCTGGATTAATTTTATCTTCAGTTTAATAAGCTTATTGTAACTTTTAGCAGAACCTTCAACCTTCAATAGGAGGCAAGCCTGAGACAGCTTTATGTTAATGCTTAAACCCAACTAAAGCAGGTTTCAGGTTAAGTAAGAGTGTTAATCAGGCACCACAAACTGAACTCTAAACTTAAGCATCAGGCCCATTCATCGAGTATGCACCGATGCACGGAGTGAAGCCGATACTACGACAGACTGATGTATATTTGTCTTAATACTCTTTCTTAAACTTCCAACCAAGTGACACATCACAATTCCACGAACAGTTATTGTGTGGTATAAATGGTGAAAGATCTTCCAGTGCATGCTATCGTACGAATTCACACATTGAACAAATGTGCCAAAGGTTTAACAGCCTATACCGAGCATTCACAAATGGACAAACCTATTTCAAAGGGATGCAATATTTCTTTACAAAAATATGCCAGCCAAGAAAAATCACGAAGGCTTACCTTAATTGATGCCAAAAGGCAGTCTTCCAAAAGACTGGAATCATCGTCAACATTAGAATGGGATGTTGCACCCAGATGATGATTATCTTCAGGTTGATATGATTCCTGACTTCCAATCGCAGCAATCCCACGATCGTCCGACAATTTCTCATTCGCTGATTTTGCTTGACGGCCATGTGTTGATCTCTTTTTTTGACCAAATAGTTCAGGCTCCTGATCAATATCATCAAATGCAAAAGGATCACTACCACTGCCACTTCTCAAATCACTGTTGCCATTTTCAGACAGACGTCGTCGTTTTGCCATTTCTCTGGACGTTCCATCAGAACTATGTGCCGTTATAGAAACCCATCCACTTGAGCCTCTAATTGGGTTGGCTTTACCACGTTCCTTTCTTATATTAAGCTTCAGACCAAGACCAAGACCATTGCTGTGCCTCTCACCTAATGAACCACTTGATGCCCTGTTGCTTGAAGTAGACTGGGAACAATCAAGTGTCATTTGTGATAGGCCAACGTCACTAGTAGAAGATATACTAATATGGGAAGCATCTAATTTGGAAGATGAGCAATTTTGGCATTTCTGGTTCAGCGAAAGCTTATTTTTCTTTGAGTTCTTGCCCTTGCCATGACCATTCAATGTAGTTGCACCCTTGATGTCTGCTGCACAAGAGAATTTCGAACATGAGACCATATTAAACTTGTATCGAGGAATATATATCGTTGTGCTTTATATGAGACTAGAAGGTGAACATCATAGTCTTGTGTACAGTGAATATTTGTGCACATGCATGATACCCTATCTGCCTTGCAAATTTATTGCTGCACCCAGAGAGAATACTTTGGGTCATCAATATAGAAAAACACTGAAAATATATCAAGTATTGAATCTAGTGAAAATATTATATTTGCCCTAGATTTAGACAGTTCACAGGAAAGACAGAAGTTCAAATAATTTGGTGGTTGTGACTTGTGACTACCAGAGCAGCCCCCTTTACAACCTTTGGAAGATTTTTTATCTGTACTGCTGGAAACAGTGGAAGAATTCTGAAGGAGAGACAGTACTGCAGCAAAGGAAAATAGACCTCAGATTGCAAGTTTTCAAAGTGGATGTTGAACGTTACATTATATGGGAATAGGAAACATACTGAAACCTAATGCAAAATTACCTGATAATAATTCAACAATATTGATAATGACACCAACAAGAGAAACTGTAGAGCCTCTGGGACTCAATTTTCTACTCATGCTGAGCAAATGGGTCTGGAAGGATCAAAAGGAGTCAAGAGTTAAGTTAAGAAGTAGTACATGGCAATACTATCATTGCACTGAACTAACATTCCAAGATATGGAAAATTACCTTGTTCTGATCACTTAAGAATGTGGCATTCTCTAAAATTTTCAAACATTTCAGGAGGAGCGCAGCACTTTGCAAAGATGTTCCTTCCTTCATGTCCAAGGACAGAGTGGAGGTGTCCTTTACAATTCCCTGATATACAAGGTTGGCCAGCACAAGTATATTATATTCTGTTAGCTTAACTGGTGTATAATGCATTAAGTATGCGAAATGGGGAAAAAGGACTAGCAGAATATCACTGCAAAAATAAATGGTGTACACATCGGGAGACCCAGGTCATAAACTACACAAACCAGAAACATGACAAGTGGCTTCAATTCACTTAAACTCCAAGAAAGGCTTGTGTAGCTGGAAATTGTAGCGTTCAACAGGGTAATAATCATATAATGTCTCCATGCCATGAAACCTATGTAAGTATTATCACCTTGGACACATATAATCACTAGATATTCAAAATTCAAAAATTAATGCTTGACATCGTATCCAAAATGATATTCATAAATCACTCTAAGACTGCATTCAGGATTTAAAATTTTCATTCAGAGAAAATTTCACAGCATAATTTTGGGATGCAGCAAAGTTTTAGTGTGCAGCTTCAAGCATATTAGGGCTTAAAATGTACAGACTACAAAAACATGCAACCATTCTTCAGCATTGTGACAGAACACATAATGACAGCTTGAATGTTGTTTATGTGAACCTGCGCCGAGGGATGAATTCCAATAAAATACATACCTGTTTATTTTATGAAATAAATAAAAGATAAGCAAGATCATACCTCCAGTGAGGAATGACAATCAACCATAACATCAAAAATATTATCAAGACCACCCAATGCCCTTAATGTTTCTTTGAAATCCCCTCCAACTCTGGTCACCATGTCAGAAGTCTCTGAAAAGATAAACATTTGAAAATGAGTAATATTTCAGTAACCATAGCAAAAACAAAAGTTACTACGCATAATTCTGGGCTAGGCAAGCCATCACTGAAAACTCAAACACAAGTGAAACAAGGGCTAGGCAAAGGCATCCATGTAAAGTAAGCATGCAATGCTTAACTTGTGAATTGACAGTGTACTTCGCGGTGAATGCAATAATGGCAATAGGGTAATCGTGGTCAAGAAATTGATTAAAAACCATACCCTCTAATGCGACAGCTGACAAACATGCTTTTTCCATTGTCAACAAAGCAAGCCATTTTGAACATAATTCTGGCCTTGATGTTCTCTTCCCATCCCTGTCAAGTGGCTTGATTTCTTTACAGCTTAAGAGGATTTCTTCAACTTTTGATATGATATCCTCTGAGCTGGAATCGGAATCCTTATTTGAGCCATTAAACATTTGAACTTTACTGATTCCAAGGAGTTTGGAACCTATAGATGGTGCTTTGACATCATTTGCGTCCATTGGAGGATTTAATAATTTAAGAAGAAACCGAATACACGATTCTGAATTTAGCACATGATTCTCTTGTACCTGAATAACAACAAGAAAGAATAGATTGATCATAAGAAGAAACTGAAGCTGAAGGAATGCTCATCGGAACCCAGAAGTATCAAAAGAGCAGCAACTATTGGGAAAACGCATTCAACGAGCAATATATGTAATTCACAAATGAAAATCTGAATAGTAAATACTCCCTCTGTAAACTAATATAGGACGTTTTAGAGACTTGAAAGGGAGTGTCAAACTAGCTAGAGTTTAAATTATAAATTGTAGTTCAGCTGTCAATAAAAAATAAAGCATAACGTTGCTGAACTGAAGTTATTTTTATCATGCATTAGTATTGAGAAAGAAAGCAAATATTTCTACAAGAAAAATAAATAAATAACTTTGTCATGACATGAGTATCTTTGTGATTCGTGAGAAGAGAATATTTAATATGCACAGAAAGCAGCATGCACAGAAACATATCATCTGGTGGTTTGGGATTGAGAGGTACTCACATCACTTGCCAAAACAAATAAAAGAGCTGCCGCCGCAACACCACAGGAAGGATCATCAATGTTCAGAGCCAAAACATTATCTATAATTTGCTTTACCAATCTACAGGACATAACAAAAAATGCACTTGTGAGTATAAGATGGGATTCGTGTAATATTTGAAAGAAAAAATGAAATGTTTGCCAAACGGTGATTTTAATTTTCGTACTTCTCAGACTCGGTAGATTACTGAGATGAACATTACATGGTTACATGTTCAAATAATTGTGTTCAATGAGAACTTACTTTCAGCAATGTTAACCATCTACAGATGTAGAAATGGGTAAAACATTGCAAGAATCTAGTAATTCAAGAGGTAACATCATCACTTCAAGCATGCCCTTTGTTTCACTAAACGGTATTGCTATTTCACAGGCAACTGAGTCACAGCTAAAAATAGTTTGGTCTTAACATCGAGATTGTGCAACTACAAAAGGGATGAAATGATCTTGATCGGATGGCTACCAATGTTGACTGAGAAATAACTAGTACTCCCTCCGTCCTAAAATAAGTGTCTCAACCTTGGTACAACTTTGTACTAAAGTTAGTGTAAAGTTGAGACACTTATTTTCGGACGGAGGGAGTATTTCTAAGTTGACTGAGCTATAGACACACCCCTAAATACTGCACGTTTGGTTAACAAATGTATACTCTCCTGGACAGAGGAGAAATATTAGGCTCGAGTTCAATGGACGGCACTTCTACCAACAATGTTCTTCAGATGTATCCATAGGCCCGAGCAAATCCTAATTCAACAGGGAAAATGTCTTTCTACACATTTCCCATCAATCACCATGCTTCCTTCTTATGGAATCATGATACTGATGCGCAAAGAAAAGAAAAAGAATCATGGATACTGGAGGCCCTAGCAAAAACAAAGAGACCAGCCTGCTTGAGACGCAGATAACTCGAGTGCATACTCCTTGAGCCCAGTTGTGATAGTTAGTCGATGGGGATTCTCCACGATATGTTAAGTCTTAATTCTTGAACAATAACCCCGACAAAGCAAACTAATCGAACTAACAGCTCAGGCCAGGCTAGCAAACAAGATTTATATTTGCGAATTAGCTGCATGAGTTGAGCCATTCATCATCACAAGACAAGAGGAAACAGAGCGGGCTCGTTCGTGGTTTGAAGGCCAAAAGGTGGCTCCTTTCCCCAAGAAACCGAAATTCTTGAGCCCTAATAGCACAAAATCCCAATCTTTGAACCGAGGTCACCCGCAAGAAGCCCCAATTTCGTAACCCTAACCCGAGGTTCTCGATTCTGGGAGCCAAGATTGGGCACCAAAGAAGAACAAGAAACCAACTTGTTATTCTCCACGGAGCGCTTAAAAGGAAGGTGTACTGACCCCTGAGCCCGGAGGACGCGGCGGCGCGCGGCGGACGCGCAGATCCCGAGCAGCGCGAGCAGGCTGGCCCGGCGCACCCGCCTGGGCGCGGTGGGCCGCAGCCCGTCGAGCGCGAAATTGACCTCGTCGACGCTCTCCATCATCTCCCCGTACTCCTCGGCCTCCATGAGCGTGGCGGTGGCCGCCTCGGGCTCGGGCTCGGCGTGCCTCCCGCGGCGCCCCTTCCGTCGCGGCCCCTCTAGCCGGGGCGGCGGCGGCTGCGTGGGCGGGTCCTCGTCGAAGTCCCACATCGAGGAGGACTCCTGCGAGGGCGGGAAGGGCTGCGACGCGGACGAGCCGAGCGCCGCGAGCTCGTCGTCCCCATCCCCGGCGTCGAAGTCGAACGCGTCCTGCGAGGACGAGAGCCCGCGGTCCCCTCCGCCTCCGCCGGCGGCGGCGCCGTCGGAGAAGGTGCGGGATCTGCGGCCGTAGGTGCGCACGATCATGGCGACTCGGTGCTGCGGGTAGCTGCAGCTCCGCGCATGCGAGTAGAGAGAGAGATTTGGGCGTGGGCGTCTGTGTCTTGGTTTCGAACGTTTTGCTTTGCGGCTGATCCGGATTTGGGGATTCTGGCCTGGCCTGGGACTGGGAGGGGACGAATTCGGGGTCGGGGAGCTGCAGCTGGTTTCGTGCGTTGGTTACTGCCGCTGCTGGTGGTTTTGTGCGTTGCTGCGGCCTGGGGTTAGTTATCGGCCAGGTTTAATAACCAAGGTAAAGCACAGTCTAGTTTGAATCGAAATGGCCGCGGCGTCTCGACGCGCTTCTCCACGGTCAGATCGTTCCTCTATCTTGATTTTGATAGAGCACTTTGCACACGGTCTTGAGCTTCCTCGTCTGCTCAGCGTTTAGGGTTCAAATCAAGCATGAATAAAATGAGTAGACATGGTCGAATATATAAAAGGAGACATGATCGTGGATGTTGCCTGAAGGGCTGGTGAATAGTCACTTTAAAGTGATTACGGTTTAGGTTTGGACAAATGCGGAATAAAACTCGCGTTTTATTTGTCAAGCACAAAACCTAAAACAAATAGGCTTATCTATGTGCGCCAACAACTTATGCTAAGCAAGATAAACAAGTAAGTGATAGCAAGATATATAATAAGAAACGCTATGGCTATCACAAAGTAAAGTGCATAAGTAAAGGGCTCGGGTAAGAGATAACCAAGGCACGCGGAGACGACTATGTATCCCGAAGTTCACACCCTTACATATGCCAATCTCCGTTTGGAGCGGTGTGAAGGCACAGTGCTCCCCGAAAAGCCACTAGGGCCACCGTAATCTCCTTACGCCCTCGCACGATGCAAGATATCGTGATTCCACTAAGGGACCCTTGAGAGCGGTCACTGAACCTGTACAAATGACAACCCTTGGGGCGGTCACCAGAACCCATACAAATTGCTCGGGGCACTCTCGCAACTTAATTGGAGTCTCTCGAAACTTGTCCGAAACTTTACACCACAATGATTGAGCTTTGACAATACCAACCATCTAGACCACCAAAGCACCCAAGAGTAACAAGCTCTAGGGTGCCCAAACACCCAAGAGTAATAAGTTTCTCACCTTTCACTTCCACGTATCACCGTGGTGAACTCAAACCGATGCACCAAATGCAATGGCAAGGGCACACGGAGTGTCCAAATCCCTCACTCTCAAATCCACCACGACAACTAAATCTATGGAGGAATGCGAGAGGAAGAACAAGGAGAACACAAAGAACTCCAAGATCTAGATCCAAGGGGTTCCTCTCACTTAGATGAGAAAGTGATTGGTGGAAATGTTGATCTAGATCTCATGTCTCTTTTTCATCAAGAATTAGCAAGAATCATTGGAGGGATTGAGAGATAGCAAGCTCAAAGAAGGTCAACAATGGGGGCAAAACACGAGCTCAAAGGTTAGAGACCATTGGGGAAGAAGGCCCCCTTAAATAGGCCCCCTGAATCCAACTGTTATGCGCACAAGTTGTCCTCAAGCGGTACTACCGCTTAGCATGGTCAAAACAGCCCAATGAGACAGAAAAAGTTCTGCCTGAGAGGTACTACCGCTTATAAGTGGTACTACCGCTCGGGGAGGTACTACCGCTTATAAGAGGTACTGCCGCTCTCTACTACTGCAAAAGTCATGACGAGTTCCAGGAGCATAAATATGAGCGGAAGTAGCTGGCTGGCGGTACCGCTTATAAGCGGTACTACCTCTTATAGAGGTACTACCACTCAGGGAGTAGTACTATCGCTTAGAGCTAAAACACTGCTCAAGCAAAATAGAAGGACGCTCCAATACTGAAACTGTTATAACTACTGCAAACGGACTCCAAAATCAGCAACCTCAAGCTTGTTGGATAGAAGACGACAAGTACTATCCAACAACGACTGCATAAATTAAGAACTAGCAATGGAGAAGAAATGCCAATAGGATAAGGAAGAGGACCTTCCCCAAGCATGAACTGGCAAACTCTCCAACACCGAAAACTCAAAGATGAAGCATGTGAACTCTGTTTTTGATGATCTCGAGTTTGACAAGAAGATGAACACAAACTCTAAAACCTCACAACGAGAAGAGTCAAATAAGAACCAAGAAAGATGATGCAATGATGCAGTGGTTTGAGCTCTCTGCGAACGATACGGTCAAGCTACTTAATCGAGAGCCCCCTTGATAGTACGACAATCGATCCTATAACCCGGTCTCCCAACTACCACCATGAGACCGATAAAATAGAAAACCTATCCTATCAAGGGCAAACTTTAGCCTTGCATATAGTCCACTTGAGCTAGATGATGATGATCTTGACTTCCTCAAGTTGGACCACCTTTCTTGATTGCGCACACTCGATGAGGACTAGTTGATTGCTCCACCATACTCCACTATGGGTGAGCCACTCTTTGGCACATCTTCGTAATTTCATTGTCACCACAATGGACGGCAAGCTTCAAGCATGATCTCTTTGTGATGCTCCACTTGATGTCATCCTCCATGGGTTCTATGAGAACTTCCTCTTTGACGCAAGGCCATGGAAACGTACCTAACCCCACATAGAACTCTCACGTAGGCCATGGGTTAGTACACAAAAGCATAATGGACAGTGCTTACCATACCATGGGATCGCTTAATCCCTCTCAGTACATCTTGTACGCTTTGTGTGTTGATCAACTTGATTCACTCTTTAACTTAGTCTTGATCAACTTTGTATCATGTCTTCTCTATGACCAATCTTTGGATAATTCCTTGAGTAGCACCTTGGTCATCACATAATCTCCTTGAAGCCAACACATGGACTTCAAGATATGTCTATGGACAAACCTAGAAATATAACTCAAAGGCAACCATTAGTCCATAAAGAATGTTATCAATTACCAAAACCACACATGGGGCACCATTCTCTTTTAACAAGGCTACCAACATTGTCGTACTCAAAGTCGAAATCCAAGCCCCTATCATCCTCGATGACCATGTTTTGAAGAATCACACAAGTCCTCATGATGTTGGTGAGGTATTCATTGCCCCAGAAACCAGCAAGACCTCACACAATAACAAACCGAGCTTGCAATACACAGAAAAGCTCTCTCAATGTTCTTATGACAAGTGAAAGTGCTAGTTGTCGACTAGAGGGGGTGAATAAGCGATTTTTATGGAAGTCTTCAATGTCTCAATGTCTTCGAAGACAGACAACTAAAATGAACCTATATGATATGCAGTGGAAGATAGACAGGCCATAGTCACGTAAGCAATACAATGAAAGCATGAAGGCAAATAGCAGCTAGGTAGAACAAATCGGAATAGGAAGACAATGTGAAGCCAATTATGAAATCAGAGAGATTGTCTTCACACAATGAAGCCAAACAGGGCAACCAAGCAATGACTTCACGAAGCTAAACAGTAAGTGAAGGAAAGTGATAGAACCAGTAGCTTGATGAAGACAAGGATTTGGTGGACGAGTTCCAGTTGTTGTGACAAATGTACTTCTGGTTAGGGAGGCTGAGATTGAACTTAGAAGACCACATCTTCATCTTATTCCCCTTGAGCTAAGGACACTTAGTCCTCGCCTAATCACTCTGTTAAGTCTTCAAGGTAGACTTCCAAACCTTCACAGACTCCGTTCACCGCCGATCCACAATGACTCTTGGATCCTCGGAACGTGACGCCTAACCGGCTGGAGGATACACAGTCCTCAAGTGTAATAAGTCTTCCGATCACACAGACAGAAAGACTTCAGTGATGCCTAGCACTCTTTGGCTCTGGGTGTTTTGGGCTTTGTCCTCGCAAGGATCTCTCTTTCAAAGGCTTTGGAGGTGGGTTGCTCCCAAATGACAAAAGCCGTGCACTAACTCTGAGCAGCCACCAATTTATGGTGGAGGGAGTGGGCTATTTATAGCCAGCAGGCAACCCGACATGATATGTCCGAAATGACACTGGGTCACTAAGGAACCGACACGTGTCCAACTATCAGATTTCAAACACACACGACAGTTGACTTGGGCTACAAGCAAAGTTGACTCATCCAACTCTAGATAAGATTTGCTCTCATTGTCTTCACTCGAAGACATAGGATTTGGGTTGAGCATCGCGTTAGTCTTCTGACTTTGTTCGCTTGGACCCCACTTAACAGTTCGGTGGTTCCTATGACTCCAGAAAGAAGAAAATGAAACTACCAAAGAAACTATGTCTTCGCACTCCATAGTCTTCATGTGAATATCTTCACACGTCATTATCTTCAACATGAATGTCTTCATGAACCACCATTGTCTTCAATGTCTTCATACATTTTTAGGGGTCATCTCTAGTAGGTAAACCGAATGAATGAGGGACTTCTACATGTGTTATCCTGCAATTCTCACAAACACATTAGTCCCTCAACCATGTTTGTCGTCAATACTCCTAAACCAACTAGGGATGGCACTAGATGCACTTACAATCTCCCCCTTTTTAGTGATTGGTGATAAATCGATTGAACTTTTCAACGGCGATAAAAATATGTGTAAGTTAAAGAACGTGGTTATTGGCTTCATGAAGTTGAAAGGGCTCCACCTGAAGATGCACATATAGGTAATTTGCCTTTGAATGCAAATGCACATGGCAGGTTTTGCTTTGTGGAGATCTCCTTCAATTCATGAAGACAATTCATCGTGCAAACAAAAATGTAGTGAACATAATGACATGCACAATGAAAAATGGGTGTCTGATGAATGAATTCATGCGGAATTTATCATGGCAAAAAGAGGTAGCAGCAAATGTGGCAAATGACCATCAAGGATTAAGTATTACAACTCAAAACCAACAGTTCAAGAACGAGAGTTGCAAAACTTGACAAAAATATGCACTCGACCCATATATAGACCCGCTTGAAGACTATCAACTCATATGCTTCTCCCCCTTTTTTCAGGAATGGACAAAAAGGAGTGAAGACATAGAGTGTCTAAGCACTCCCAAAAGGTGTTGGTGAAGATGTTGGAGCAGCTAGGTCAACGATGGAGTTGGGTGGTGCAGAAGGGCCTGATGCAGAATCGCGAGCAATGAAGCCAAGGCTGGTGAAGTGGCGTCATTTTCCTCATCAATGACTCTTGCAACAATAGTTGGAGCTGAATATGAGTGTTCTAAATCTTCAGTTGATGGTGTTGGACACCAGCTTGCTGACTGTGGAGGCCTGGAGTCAAACTTGAAACATTCGGTGAAGCCATCTGCTTGAAGATCGTGCTCAGAGCGTAGCATAGTGAGGCTCTTCCGGGCATGCCGACAGGCTTCATGAGCAACAAACGAGTTCTTAGTGGCGAGGTTGCGAATGTGATTGACATCCACAAGGAGACTTTGCATTTGGCGCTTCATCCAGTCATGATGCCTGTCCTGCTTCTGATGAAGTGAAACAAGAAGCTCCCGGTCATCAGCACATGAGCACGCTTCTGAGGCCTTTGGGCTACTATATTGGTTGTAGCATAAGTGTTAGCATGGTGCGGCAGCCTGAGCTAACCACAAGAGGACCAGGAGCAGCAGGTGGATTAGGCACATGAACACTTTCCAGTGGTTGTGTGAAGCTTTGGAAGGCATCATTGTCTTGGCGAACAGGTTCCTTGGCAGGCTCATGATATATGGCTTCATGGGACATATCCACTTCAGGTAGAAAGACAACATGGTTGCACGCTAAAGCTTGATAATTGACGGTGGAGTGAAGCTTAATCAACCGCATAACCCATGGAGCATAGAACTTGATGCCGAATAGATCAATGCCTGAAGCTGCCAACTAACGAATGAAGAAGTCTTGAGTATTGAACCTGATGCCATTGATGATGTAGAAGACCAATGTCTTCATAGTGCATTCAAGCTTGGCGTGAGGAGAATGCAGTTTGATTGGCCATAGAGTATGCCTCAGAATGTGATAGATGGTGCGGGGCAGGTACTCGAGGTCATTGACGAAGAATTCCTTGGGGTACTCAGCATCAACATGCAAATGCTTCATCATGCTGAGAATTTGGCTCGTGTTGGGCTCTGGCTTCTGAAAGATGCTTTGCAATTCTTGTTTATAGCGCTGACAACCTGGCTCATAGAGATCACCAGGAGTGGGCAGGGAAGTTAGCTCAATGATGTCTTGAGCTTTGGCTTCATGATGTACATCACCCGACATCCACTCAAGGACCCATGTCTTTGGATCCCTGTTGTAGCTTGAGATATGAAGAGTGGCATAGAATTGCAGCAAGAGTTCCTCATTCCAGTGCTCCTTGTCGACAACAAATGGGAGCAAGCCAACTTCACAAAAGCAGTCGAGAGCTTCTTCAAGGCAAGGGAGTCCAGCAATGGCATTGCAGCACAGGCGCTTGTGGGTGAAGATCCTGTCATGGCTGTACAGAATGCACGATTAATAGCTTCGTTGCTGGTGGCTCCAGAACCTATCAGAGGATATCTTAGGCTTCTTGTAAGGATTCTTGGCCTTGTCAAAGAATGTGTTGTGCTCTCTGAAGCTGAGCACATCGAATAAGCCCTGAGTGGTAACAACACTGGGAAGCCTTGGCAGCCTAGGCTTTGGCTTCTACGTCTGAGGCCTTTGCTCACATGGTAATCATATTGGGGACCATGAGTAGTAGGAGGTGTCATGATTGGCCATTTGACAGGTATGAGCTCACCACGATAGAATGCCCGTTCCATGGTGTGAGGTATAATAGGAGTAGTAGCAACACCCGAGGTGGATGGTTGAATGTCTTCAGTGGCATCATGGGCTTTAGTCTGAAGGGTGGCTTCGGGCTGCACATTATCTTCAGCCATGACAATGTCATCGGCTTCAGTAGTTGTGGAATTGGCAGCCTCATTTGTTGTGGCTTCAGTGGCTTCAAGAATTGGCGGTTCAGGCACAATCACATCTTGATTCTCTCTTTGTTCAACGGTAGGGGAATAACAGCTTGATCTTATTCTTTTTCTTTGGCTAATGCAGCCGGAATATCTTCAGCCTCTTTGGCTTCAGATTCTTGAGCAGTTACTGAAGGGATGGCTTCAAAAAACACTTGACGTGATATTGAGCTTGTGGCTTGCACATCTTCTTCAGGAATGCTCGACATGGAGACCGTTGGCTTGGGGCCTCTACGAAGCCTTCGGAAAGAGGGCGACACCTGTTGTGAGGGAGTGGTCTTCTCCATGTCTTCGGGGGTGTCTTGCAGAGTAGCAATCACAGGAGTGGTGACTTGAGCTGATGGAGTGCGAGGAATGACTTCATGGAGTGGAGTGTTCGGGTGGTGCTCTTCCCAGAAATCATCATGAGTGATTGGCATCGTAGGATGGCCAATGCTAATCTGTTCACTGCTCGTGGGAGCAGGTGGTGATACCGGCTTGGGCATGATCTGAGGGAACTAAGGAAGGACTTCATCATCAACAACATTATCTTCTTGACCAATGTCTTCAGCTGCGATGGGGTAAACAGCTGGAATCTCTCTAGACGCACGAGCCTTTGTGGAAGCAGGCTCATGCACAACTAGACGACGCTCGCGGTTGGAGGAGGCTGGGAGAGCAATAGATATTTGTTCAATAAGTCGTGGCTCTTGCGGTGCAGCTTGATCTTTGCAGGAAGACTTTGAAGATTTTGTCTTCAACCTCTTCTTGGACGAAGCAACATCAGAGGCCTCTTGATGCTTTTGCTTCTTGGCTTCAACCTCAGCCTACTTCGTACTCTTCTGCTTAGAAGCAGCTGATGGGACCTTTGGCTTCGAGCCAGTCATGCTGGCAGGGAAGACAATGCTCGGTATTTCCTTCCTTGTGCTACCTCTTGAGCTTGCATTGGTTTCCCCTTGAATACGAAAGGGTGATGCAGCAAAGTAGTGTATGTATTTCCCTCAGTTTTGAGAACCAAGGTATCAATCCAGTAGGAGACAACGCACAAGTCACCGAATACCTGCACAAACAATCAACAACTTGCACCCAACACAATAAAGGGGTTATCAATCCCTTCGCAGTCACTTGCAAAAGTGAGATCTGATAGAGATAGATAAACGGTAAAGTAAATATTTTTGGTATTTTTTTGGTTTATAGATTGGGAAGTAAAAGATTGCAAAATGGAAGATCGGAAACTAGTAAGATGTAAACGAGATTAAATAATATGGAAAAGAGACCCGGGGGCCATAGGTTTCACTAGTGGCTTCCCTCAAGATAGCAAATATTACGGTGGGTGAACAAATTACTGTCGAGCAATTGATAGAAAAGCACATAACACTACAAAAAAAGACACATCCGTGACATTTTGGGCCGAACGAATTTTTTTCTGTCATACATATGACACTTCTATGACGATAATTGTGACAAAACCCGGTATCATCATAGATGTGGTGGGCTCCTACTTCTATGACAAAAAATCATGAAAGAAAATGGGCTTTTCATCCTGGGCGGGCCAGAGACGCAGTTGCATGACATTCTTTGGGCCGTCCATGACGGAAAAAACCGTGGTAGAAGCGAGGGGGAGGAAAATTTCGGGAGTTGCGATTCACGGTGGGAGGTCGGGGCGGCGACGCGCGTTTCTCGTACACGTATCGCGCGTGTGTGCGGCGTTAGCTCTAATCGAACCCGAAGCGCGGCGTTGGGATCTAAGCGAACCGGCGATTGACCGCTGCGGGCTATCGTTCTTGAACCCGGCGATCAATCGATGGTCGTTAATCGAACCCGATGGAGTGATTTCTTCGCTCTGCGCCGCTAATCAAGCCGATCGATTAGATGAGCGATGGCGTTGCGGGGGTGGTTGGATGAGCGATGGCGGTGGCGTTGCCTCTGGATGAACAGGACCCGTGGTGTGGAGGGCTGGATGAATAGTAGCGGTGGAGGGTGGTTGAGCAGGACCCGTGGTGTGGAGCGCTGGATGAATAGTAGAGCGGTGGAGGGTGCCCGTGGAGGGTGGTTGAGCGATGGCCGTGGAGTAGCGCGGTGGAGGCTGGATGAGCAGGAGCCCGTGGAGGTGGAGGAGGTCGGCGGTGGCCGTGGAGGTGGAGGAGGTCGGCGGTGGAGATGAGCAGTATCCCATGGAGTCCGTTTTGCGATGCGCCACACCCTCCCGATGAACGGGACCCCGTTTTGACCGTGGCGCTCCAACACAAGTCCGTTTGTCCGTTTTGCGATGCGTCGCATCCATCCCGATCAGCGGGACCCCGTTTGACCGTAGGAGGTCCGTTTCGTCCGTTTTGCGACGCCACACCCTCCCGATCAGCGGGACCCCGTTTGATCGTAGGAGGTCCGTTTCCTCCGTTTTGCGACGCCACACCCTCCCGATCAGCGGGACCCGTTCCGAGCGTAGGAGGTCCGTTTTCTCCATTGTGCGCGACGCCGGGCCTCGTTCCATTATGCATTTCGCCCAAGCCCTCCCAATGAACACGACCACGCATTCCGATTCGACCCGGCCGGTTGGCTCCCCATGAACACGACAGCGATGATGTTTCTCCATTCCGACCCAGCCATGTGCGTATGCACGAGTAGGTGTTGAGACCTGCCCGTATGTGCGACGCGGGCAGTATTTTGTTTCTTGCACCCTCGTCGCTGTATGTACGTGTACATGCTACGTGCGCGCCTCTACCACGACACGTGCGCGCCTCTACATCGACCAGTATGTACATACACGTTCGCGACCTGAATGACAACGCTACGTACGCTTTGACCAGGTGGGTCCCGACTGTCAGACACTTCCTTGCCTGCGAAGATGTAGCTGGTGGGTCCCAGCAGTCAGTTGGGCAAATCGTTTTGTTTTTTTTTGCCTGGATGCACTTCCTTGCGTGCGAAGATGTAGCTGGTGGGTCCCAGCAGTCAGGGGGGCGAATCGTCTTGTTTTGCCTGGACGTACTTCCTTGCGTGCGAAGATGTAGCTGGTGGGTCCCAGCAGTTAGGGGGCGAATCATTTTTTTTGCCCGAACGCACTTCCTTGCATGCGAAGGTGCAGCTAGTGGGTCCCAGCAGTCAGGGGGGAAACATTTTTTTCGCGAAATACGGTGGCCCGTCCGGTGGGTCCCCGCTGTCAGGTGGAGGAATAATTATTTTCCGCGTAATAAGGAGGTACTTCCTTGCTGCGGCCGTGGACCCAACTGTCAGCCTCTCCACATATAGTCCACGCGGAGAGGAGTACGAGGGTTCACTGGTTCGGTTGCGGTGTGAGGCTGCCGTCGCCGTAGGGCCTGGTCAGCGATGGGAATAGTAGGGGGCGGTGAGGCCTCATGGCAAGACATCCGCCACGGAAGCAGGAGCATGCAAGCACGACCGGCCGCTGCTTTGGGCGGCTGGAGCAAGAAGACCAGAGGTTGAAGAAGCACTACGGCCGTTGGATGGACATCGACGATCTTGGAGCTAGAATCATTTATATTGACTAAGTTGACAAAGCCCTCAATCCCGTCAACTTAGTAGGCCCTAAGTCGACCTCCCACCAAGGTGGGTCCCAGCTAGCAGGGGTATTCATTTTTGTGCGTAATAAGGAGGCACTTCCGATGGGTCCGAGCCGATGCCAGGGGAACGTTTTTTCGCGAAATCGGTGGCCGTCGGGTGGGTCCCAGCGATCGAGCAAACGTTTTTTCGCGAAATCTTGGTGGCCCGTCCGATGGGTCCCCTTTGTCGGTGGAGGAATAATTATTTTCAGCGTAATAAGGAGGCACTTCCTTGCGGCTGCCGTGGACCCAGCTGTCAGCCTCTCCATGTACAATATTCTTCCGATGGAATTCGGTCGTTGACCACATTGACCACGCCGCGCCGAGAGCACCACAACAGTGGACGACGGCGAGGCCTAGGAAGGGGACGACGCAGAGCCGGGGAAGACGCGGCAATGGATGCCCACGCGGAGAGGAGTACGAGGTTCTTGGTTCGTTCTTGCTGCCCTCGCCGCAGAATAACGGGGTGTGGGTGAGTGGAGTGGAGGATGGCCGGCAGCGGTGGGAGTAGTATGGGGCGGTGAGGCCTCCAAGACCGGCCGCCACAAGAGGCGAGGAGCGGTGGCACGCGGCCGCGCGGCTTTGGGCGGCTGGAGCAAGAAGACCAGAGGTTGAAGAAGCATTACAACCGTTGGATGGACATCGTACGGTCAGTCGAGCTAGAATCGTGCATATTGACTAAGTTGACAAAGCCCTTCGTCCCTGTCAACTTAGTAAGCCCCGTCAACTTAGTGGACATCGTACGGGGAGTATTCTTTTTTTGGGCGTAATAACGAGGCACTTCCTTGCGTGCGAAGATATAGCTGGTGGGTCCGAGTTGTCAGTGGCGGTAACGTTTTTTTCGTGAAATACAGAGGTCCTTTCGGTGGGTCCCAGATGCCAGGTGGAGGAATCATTATTTTGCGTGTAATAAGGAGGCATTTCCTTGCGTGCGGCCGTGGACCCGGTATCACCTCTCCACGTCTGATCCGCCAGATGCATGTCGGTCGTTGACCACGTTGACCACGCCACGCCGAGAGCACCAAGGCGGTGGACGACGGCGAGTCCTAGGAAGGGAACGACACGGAGGCAGGGAAGACTCGGCAGTTGTTTCCCACGCGGAGGGGAGTACGTTGTATGAGGGTTCTTGGTTACTTTGCCATTGCGGAGAATAACGGCGGTGTGGGTGAATAGAGGGATGGCTAGGCAGTGATGGGAGTGGTGGGGCGATGAGGCTCTTGGCAAGAAGACAACCGCCACCGGGAGGAGGGAGCAGGCAGTCCCGCCGGTGCTTGTTTGAGCAGCTGGAGCAGGAAGAGCAGAGATTGAAGAAGCACGACGGCCGTTGGATGGACATCCAACAAGCACTGCTTGTGCGTCAACCTTTTTTTTAGGAAAGCCTCAAATCTGTGGAAAACAACATACAACCCATCTGCCATTATTTCTAATAATTTACAGCCCATTTGCTAATTCTTAAGGTTTTTTTGGAGCCCATATTCTTTTTGTTAGCATTACAGCCCATATTGTGGCCATGGTTAAAAAATTATACGAAATTTTGCATATTTAGGTCTTGATGCGAACTGTTTTAATCCTGAAATTTCGACTCACATTCAAACTAATTTTAAAAATAAATGTATATCAATATAAAATCCAACAAATTCTCCACGCATAAAATTAATGTAATTTAAAATCTCGAAATGAAAAAAAGATATTTGAAACTAATTGCCGGTTTGATGTGTTTTAAAAATGTACAACCCATTTCTCATTACTGATAGGTCATTTTCTCGGTCAGCCGAATGAAGCTCTCCTCGTCTTGAAAGATTTGTAGCCCAACAGGCCTGACAAAGCGACTTACTTGGAAAATCACAAAAAAACTGGGCTATGGCCGTGGACCCAGCTGTCAGCCTCTCCACGTACAGTACTCTTCCGATGGAAGTCGGTCGTTGACCACATTGACCACGCCGCGCCGAGAGCACCAAGGGGGTGGACGACGGCGAGGCCTAGGAAGGGGACGACGCGGAACCGGAGAAGACGCGCAGTGGATGCCCACGCGGAGAGGAGTACGAGGTTCTTTGGTTGGTTGCTGGCGTGAGGCCGCCATCGCCGCAAAATAACAGGGATGTGGGTGAGTAGAGGATACCCGGGCCGCGGTGGGAGTAGTAGGGGCGGTGAGGTCTCCGCGGCATCCTGGCCGGCCACGAGGCAGAGCACGCTGCGACGATCGGCGTTGCTTTTGGTAATTTGGATCAAGAAGACCAGAGGTTGAAGAAGCACTATGGACGTTGGATGGACATCGTGCGGTCCTTTCGGAGCTAGAATCGTTCATATTGACTAAGTTGACAAAGCCTCTCGTCCTTGTCAACTTAGTAGGCCCTAAGTCGACCACCCACTATGGTGGGTCCCAGCTAGCAGGGGGTATTCATTTTTTTTGGTGCGTAATAAGGAGGCACTTCCTTGCGTGCGAAGATATAGCTGGTGGGTCCGACCGGTCAGCGGGGGGGGGGGGACATTTTTTTCGTGAAATACAGAAGCCCTTCCCACGTACAGTGCACGTACAGTGCGCAATAAGGAGGAACTTTCCTTGCGTGCGACCATGGACCTCGTGGGTCCGAGCTGTCAGGCTCTCCATGTACAGTCCTCTTCCGATGACTCTCGTATGTTGACCATGCCGCGCCAAGCGCATCGAGGCGGTGGACGACGGCAAGGCCCCATACTGGAACGACCCGGAGATGGGGAAGATGCGGTAGTGGAGTCGCATACGGAGAGGAGTGGGAAACTTGACTGGTTGGTCTTGGGGTGGGCCTACACTCTTGAGAGAATAACAAGAGGTGCGGAGTGGAGGGATGGCTCGGCCGTCGGCGGGTAGCATTTCGAGGAGCGCAAAACAACACATTTGGGCCGCCAAGGCTGGGAGCAGCGTTCGGCGTACTGGGGAAGAAGACGAGAGATTGAAGAAGAACGCCGCCCATTGGATGTAAATCCAACGCCTTCTTAGGCTTCGACCTACTGGCCCACATGTCAGCCAGTCCATTTGTTTTTTAGTCCATTTGGTGGGCTAGGTGAAACAATGATGTAGCATCTATGCAGCCCGTTTAAATCCCATTTGCATTTTTCTCGAAATCCGCGGACTTGCTGGGCTGGGTGAAAGTATCATGTTGGGCTAGACGGAGAAATGTTATAAAAACATAAACACATGATTGCACGTCAATAAAATCTTTGCAAGCTTATGTACGCAATCACTAGGAGTTAACTTGGCAAGTTATATATAAACAATTATTATTATTATTTTGTAAGAACTTTTAACTTACAAAATAAAATATCATTTTAATTTGATGAGTTAATAGTACGTGGGGTATTATTATTTTTAGGCTAGACGTGGGACAGTTGAGTTGGTTCTAGGGGAAAGTACTAGGAGAAAACTCAGTTTACATCGAAAAAGAAAGTGGGAGAAAATTCAGAGACCTGCTGGGTCCACCTGAGGAGAGGAATATGTTTGGAGGAAGGAGATTCAAAGCACGGCAGCCGAGTGAACTAGTTTTTTTTACGGACAAGTGAACTAATTTACATACATAAGCAAATAGCCACTAAAAAGCAATCAGGTTAATGGGTTCTTAAAAGAAATATTTCGGACAAAATAGATAATTACGACACATAGGCTAATGCATGAAACACTCAGATGATAAAGGTGCTTATAAACAGATAAAGTACAACATCTAGACCTTCCTCGCACGCTTGATCATGACGCTGCGGCTGTCCGTGTACTCGTCGGTTACGGGAAGTAGACACGCCCTCATGTCCAAGATCTGCCCGTACATGTCGTAGCATGCGTATGCGTCCTTGGCCGCGTAGGTTATGTAGGCTAGATTCAGAGGTATCTCCCACGTGTTCAGATCGTCTTCTTTCATGTTGGCGTATCAAGGGTCGATGATGGTCTCAGCAAGGTCAACCACGGAGTCCTTCTCCTGCCCGTTGCTGATGATCTTGTATTGCTTCTGGATGACGACAAGCTTGTTGCACCAGATGGCCGAATCGTTGCGTTCTTCCTTCTCTCCACCGTAGCGAAGGTGCAGTCGGCACTACCGATGAAACGGTTGAATGCTCCAGAACCTGGTGCAGCCATAGGACTGAGGCGAGGCAGAGCTTCACCGAGTCCGGATCGTTGGTGTACATCACATTCAACTTGGTGCAGCCATAGGACTGAACGGCGAACTAACTCCTTGCTGAAGTCCATATCCAGAGGCTCACCCCTCGGATCACCATTGGAGTCTCTTCGAGTGAACGAGTGTGTAGGCGACGGCATCAGTTCATTTTTCAGCTCTTGGGGAACTAGATTTAACAGTAAGCTGAGTGTGTACAGGCGACAACAGTTACTACCCTCCCTCGTCCACTGACGCCCGCAGAAGATGCACCCTCGGCGCATTCAAACACCTCCATTAAGAAACCTACTCCGCCACACGTCGGTTCACGAGAAGTGGTCTCAGATTGGTCTTGTAATAACAGGGTTAGTGGTCACTTTACTTAAATTTAATTAGCTTTAATAGAAATTTATACTTAAAACAAGCAATGCATTGGCTCGTTCTATCGATTGCCACAGGATCAACATGCACAACAATTAGAATTATTATTCTCGGGACGCATTACGATCAACACATTTGTCGCACTTTCACAAAGATAATACTACCAAGTTTGAACTGTTTGTTATGGTTGTTGTCCTCTGCATCATCATGCCGTGTTTCCCGACTTGCAAGATTCGAACCAACAAATAAGATCCAAATAATAAGTACAACAAAGATGCCTACACATCTCATTGATTCCCGACTTGCAAGATTCGTAACCAACAAATAAGATCCAAATAATAAGTACAACAAAGATGCCTACACATCTCATTGATTCCCAGCTTGCAAGATTCAGAACCAACAAATAAGATTCAAATAATAAGTACAACAAAGATGCCTACACATCTCATTGATTCCTAGCTTGCAAGATTCAGAACCAACCCATTAGATCCTTTTGATAAAGTGAATATCGGGATTAAATCCATCTTGGCTAGCCATGTCATACAATCGAAGAACTTGGCGAATGCTCTTGACCGTCACAACATCCGTAGTTGAGTATTCCTGTTTGCACAGCATGTTTGCACATCACAAACAAGGAGACAGGAGAGCATGATTTCACTTTAATAGTTGCCTCCTTGAACTCAACCTCCAGATCCACTAGGATGAGGTCTGCCTGGAGTTCCATGATTCAATTCATGCGCCTTTTTCTGCAGTTCACCTGAAATGAAGCAAAGATTGCATCATTCAGCTAGCAAGAAGTACTTGCTCTTGTGAGCTGGCAGGTTCTTCTTTAGTAGTTGCACTAAAATTGAGGAACATTAAGGTTGGCTGTCCGGCTCATGTAAGGTGCAACTATATTTTTTTATCCTTTTGTGCAATTCCACTGAAATAAAGTGCCATTGTGGTGACAATGACGGCTCCATCTTGGAAAGGCTAATAAAATGTTGCACGAGATTACCAGCAGAACTTGACGGAGATTTTGGAAACTCCAATCACCATTTTGTGCAGTTCCACCAAAAGTGAGAGATGTTGCCCACGTGAAATTTTAGTTGAACTGCACAAGACACTCATTCCAAAAAAAGTGTTTTGTGCAGTTCACCAAAAGGTCACAATAGCAACAAGGTGAAATGGATATCCCTATCGCACAAAATGATAGAAAGTAAGCGATTCTTTGGTCAATAAGAATATAGGAAACATATACAAAATGAAAAGAAGCATCGTAATTATGTTCATGGCAATCACGCAAGGACAATAGAAATTTTAAAATGTCAGCAATGCATCATGTTACCAGAAGCATTACGATCAACAATGAGATTCCTCAAATATGGGATTACTTTAATGGTGGCATTGCTTGTTTACCAGACACAGTAAATCAATAGCAGCTAAAGAGTTGGTTTAAGGGCATGGGACCGTGGGGACACCAGGACACTCAGCAGCATAAAGGAGCAACTTACTTATCATACTGGGGAAAACAGCAGGAGTGCCATTTGTAACACAGTTTAATTGCATATTATCACTGGAGGCATTAGATTAACAATAACACTGGTTAGACATGTCCCTAAGGTAACAGTGTGATTGCTTCATTTTACATGCGCCCTTACATTAGCAACAACAAAAAGTTGGTATAAGGACATGCGATAGTGGACACATCAGCACAATGTACCTACAAGGAGGCATAAGTGGTGATGCCGAGCTTGTTCACGCTATGTGATGGCAGCAAACCTAATCCTGGAGACCTTGTACTATGTGAGGGCAGCAAATCTAATCCTGGAGACCTTTTACTATGTGAGGGCAACAAATCTAATCATGGAGACCTTTTACTATATGAGGGCAGCAAATCTAATCGTGGAGACCTTTTATTATGTGAGGGCGGCAAATCTAATCTTGGAGACCTTTTACTATGTGAGGGCAGCAAACCTAATCATGAGACCTTTTACTATGTGAGGGCAGCAAATCTAATCCTGAGACCTTTTACTATGTGAGGGCAGCAAATCTAATCCTGGAGACCTTTTACTATGTGATGGCAGCAAATCTAATCCTGGACATACTCTGTTGACTTGTCCACCAGCCGCCACTTTCTATCCTTTTTTTCAACCAATAATAGATCTGTTCCTTATCCAGTTTGTACTACGTTTTCCCATTATTTCCCTTTTCAACCAAGAGACCGGTTGGGTATCCGGTCTCTACTACTTTCACCATATTATTGCCTCTTTGAACCAAGTCCTAGATTCATGGTACAACTTTCCCCCCTTTCTTTGTTGTTTGAACAAAGCCCTAGATTCGAATGCATGAAGTAGCTTTACCTCTAATAATACTAAAAATTTAGGTGGCTTTGGAAGAGCTGATGGGAGTAGAAAAAGATGCACACACCTTGAACACGTGGGGGCTGAGGCAGAGAAGCAAGGCCGCTTTGAAGAACTTATACCGAGGGTCGCCGGGATGTCGGGCGTGGCGAGTCGGATCTGCGACAATATGGTAGGGAGGAAGAAGGGTCGGAGGACCTCCGGGCGGTGCTGTGTCGGAGAAGAACAGCACAGGCGGAGGATCGCCCCTCCGGCAGCTGTGGGTTTCCTCCTCGGCGGTGATGACCGCGTGAGCGATGCACCTTTTAGTCCTCAACACACACCGCCGAAGGATCCGGCGGATCTGTGACCAGCGGTGAGCAGAGAGAAAATGTCGCATCTTCTTGTCTTGTTTCTATCTGGAGAGGATGAGAGAATGAAGAGAGCAACCCTAGTAAAGCTAGCGCTCAGGCCCCTGCGTCCATATATAGTGGAGTGATTATCTTTTTTCTCTCCACAACAAGCATTTCAATTTGTGTACGTGGCATTAAAGAAAAGAAACTCTCTATTTAAGGTGACTACTCTACGACTCCTACTTACTACTAGTGAATAAACATACAGTAAGTATTGTATTTATATAGAACGAACAAGCTCGAACTATTTTCGCGTAGTTAAAAGTTGAGGGCGGGGCTTTTCGGCGTCTGTGGCAGTTTTGGTCGGCGGTTTGAGAGGCGAGGAGGGTGAGCGAGTGGGGCTGTCGCGATTTGATGCGTTCTTCTTTGGAAAGACTTGTGATATGACCACTCACTATAGTCATGAATTACTGGCGCTCCAACCGGGGTGATGCCCCCCTTCCGTTCCGCGCTCTAATCTAGTGCATGACACGTCGACCCGGATGCTGGCTCTCCCACATGTCGGAGTAGTAAGAAGGAGCAAAGAATGATGCGTTATATACTAGTACTATACTACTCCCTCCGTTCCTAAATATAAGTCTCTGGAGAGATTTCACTATGAACCACATACGGAGAAAAATGAGTGAATCTACACATAAAATGCATCTATATACATCTGTATGTGGTCCACAGTGAAATATCTACGAAGACTTATATTTAGGAACGGAGGGAGTACTACTCTGTGTCGGAGGAGTGCGAACCACGGCAGCCCAGTGAACCAGAAGTGCGAACCACGGTAGCCCAGTGAAGCAGCAGTAGAAAACAATGTGTTGATATGGCCATAAAAAACAATGTGCTATGGTCCACACTGTAGCATGTACAGTAACACTCCTCTTTGTTTGGATCCCTGAGTTAGAGCTAGTTTGGGTTGAAATAGCCTCAAATTATCAAAACAAGAGGGGTTAGTTTGAGCTAGTTTGCTCTAACCCAGCTAAAAAAACTAGCCCGGTGGAGAGGTTCTCATTGGGTTAGTTATCCTCAGGCTCACTAAAAGAGAACTAAAAAAATCTCACCTGCCCGCACTGGATCGCTCCCTAAAAAATCTCACTGCCCGCACTGATCGCTTCCCCCTCTTGCGACTCCTCTCTATTCCCCATAGGGCCGCCCGCCAAGCGTCGCTCGCCCCTCTCTCCTCCGACCGCCCTCTCCTTAGGCCTCCGTCGCCCTACTCGGCCGCCCTCTCCTCCGACCTTGAAGGTCGCCCCCTCCCCTTCACTAGTCGTTTTCTCCCTCACAGTGGCGGGCTGGCACATCTACTGGGGAGGTCGCGAGAGGGTGAGTTTGTTCGTTCCTTCTCTGTCTCACGACCATATCATTGATCTTGCTTGCTCTAGCGCTAATTCTGATTTGGAAAAGTAGATCCTGATCAAACTTGCTATAGATTTGTGGTGCATGCATGGAATTGTTTGATCTGCTTGAGGAGGTAATAAATCTTTCTAGAGGCTCAAAGATTCAGTCACCTTTCTAGGTATTTCAATTTCAGCTTGCATTATTTGTAGAGGCCCAAAGATTCAGTTCACCTTTCTAGGTATTTCAATTTCGAGCTTGCATTATTTCTAGAGGCCCAAAGATTCATTCACCTTTCTAGGTATTTCAGTTTAGAGCTTGCATTATTTCTAGAGGCCCAAAGATTGATTCACCTTTCTAGGTATTTGATTTCGAGCTTGCATTATTTCTAGAGGCCCAAAGATTGAGTTCACCTTTCTAGGTATTTCAGTTTAGAGCTTGCATTATTTCTAGAGGCCCAAAGATTGAGTTCACCTTTCTAGGTATTTTAGTTTCGAGCTTGCATTATTTCTAGAGGCCCAAAGATTCAGTTCACCTTTCTAGGTATTTCAGTTTCAGCTTGCATTATTTCTAGAGGCCCAAAGATTCATTCACCTTTCTAGGTATTTTAGTTATAGGCTTGCATTATTTCTAGAGGCCCAAAGATTAAGTTGCCCGATCGGTGGCAAGCGCCCTGCTACCCATCTTGGTGTCGACCTCAACTCGCAAGGGCAAGGCGTCGAGGGGTTCGGGGCTTGGGCTCTCTGAGCCTTCCTCGAGAGTGACGATGGCGAGCTCCTCCCTCGGTGCGTGAGGGGCTCCGGGCTCCCTCCCTATCGTGAATGACTTCCGTGATGAGTTAGCTCATTCTTTGTTTCATGAAGTGTTTTTTTATTTTGTGAAGCTTGATTGACGACTTGTATGTTTAAGTGGGATATCTCATTTGTATGGACAAAGTAAAAATTATCATGTTTTGCATGCTTGATTTGTATAGATGGTTCATTTATGTCAATTGTGAGCGGAGGAGGCCACAGAAGAGCCGACCACACCAAGAGGGTGCTTGGATCCAAGGGACTTATTTTAATGTGACTAAAAATAGGGTCCAAAGTAGTCAAATGATTGAGATAGAGCATTTATTGTCAATCTAACCCTGCCATCCATACACCTCTTTGGTTTAGAGTTAGTTCAGGGTTAGAATCTAACTCTAACCTCTAACTGAGTTACTCCCTCCTTTCCAGTTTATAGGGCTTATCTCAAAATTTTAGTTTTCCCATTTTATAAGTCTCAATTTGGTTGTTCCCCATCACATGTTCAGATTTCAAGGTGCAATAAATCATTACATGTAAGTATTAAGAGAAAATTGACCAATGCATGTACTTTATGCATGCATGCATTGCAATTAACGCATTCGTAAACACTATTTTTGAGGAAAACAAGAGCATTAATTGAGTGGTTTTGCAAACTACAACAATTGTTCCACCACTCACCATCTACCTTGGTTAGTGAGATTTTTGAATTGAGCCCTATAAACCGGAAAGGAGGCAGTAGAGTTCTCCTCGTCTTGGTTCATCGCCATTATACTTTCCCCATTCCTGTGTTTTTAGTATCCTGCGAATCAAAGAGGCCCTTTTTTGCGGGAAAAATCAAAGTGGCCCTTAGACTGGTTTAGGTCCGGTCATTTTTTATAAACGTGTTATGTCCAAAATTTAATGAACGTGCTCCGGTTTCCACGAAAATAATCCAGTTTCATGTAGTAATTCATTCATTTATTTATTCTTCTGCGGGGGGTTTGCATGTAATTCGTGAGGTCTGAAATGTAAAGTACCCCGGCATATGCTCCGAGTCGTGCATGCAATACGACCCAGATGCTCTATGTCCCACGTGTGGGCGAATGGGAGCACGTGGAAATAGCCTAGGAGTACATATAGGAGGATAAATGCATGAAAATATATGTACTGTGAAGCGTAGCCGCGGTTCGAAAAGGAGACCTAAAGTGATGACAACTATAGGTCGCACGCACCCAACTAGTGGTAGTACTAGACATACGACTAATTTTTCCCTCAAAAAAAAGAGGCACGAGTGCTCAGTACTCCTATTCTATAAACACGAGTCCCATCTGACAACAGCGTCCGTGCTACAGCTAGCTCTCCTCCCTCGTTTCTCTCTTCTACTCCCGGTGGGCGGGGTGGGTTTGCTCAACTGCGGCCTCACCACACAATGAAAACGTTATGACTGGAATAAAAATGCCATATACTCCCTCCGTTCATAAATATAAGCCTTTTTAGATACTAGTTCAAATGGAATACAGCATACAGATGTATGTAGACATAGTTTAGAGTGTAGATTCACTCATTTTGCTCCGTATGTAGTAGTCATTTGCTGGAATCTTTAGAAATACTTATATTTGGGAATGGAGGGAGTACTATACTAATAAAACATTAAGGCCACGAGGCGATGCAGTGCTGGTTACAGGAGGCAAGAAGAAGAGATGCATCCATCGACGACGTCCACCTCCTCGAGTCAGGGCGCCGGCCCATCGAACGACACCTAAGTAGCAGCGGCTTTCGTGGCCAGGTCAACGTGCTTCTGAACAATGGCGTCCAAAGATTCCAGCCGGTGGAAGAAGGCCAACGTCTTTCTGTCCTCGCTTGCCTTGTAGTGGCCTATGTAGACGATTTCCTAGTAGACGTGGATGTGCAGGTCGACGGTTTCTTGCATGGCAAGGCGTTGCGCGGCGAGCGCGGCCTCGAGGTGCACATTCTTCGTCGCGACCTCCGGCACCTACAGGGCCACCAGGGCTTGAAAGAGTTCGTCACCATGTAGGCCGATGAGGGTGTCAGGCAATGAGGAGCCTGGGCGCGCGGGCTGGAGCAGTAGGACAAGGTCGTCAGCGCGCTTCTTGACGGCGGTGAACTTGCGGATGGAGTTGACCATCATGTCATCCATGTGAGAGGCGAAGCCGACGTTGGCGAGGGCTATGATGCCTGCGGTCGCCAGCACCGTCTGGAAACGCTGCGTGGTGCGGGGCCGCAGGCCGGTGCCTTGGATGATTTGGCACATCTGACTGCCGCTCGCGTCCATCGCCTCCATAGGTGCTTGTGGCTTCTGGTCACTTGGTCTTGGATTGGAGTGAGCAGTGTTGCACAGAGACTTGGGAGTAGATTGATTGGAGTGGTGGGGCGCCTTTATTATATGAGAGTCCATACTCTGTTGCATTCACATCGTGATGGCTCTATTCTGCTTCTCCAATTAATTCCCTCTGCATGTAATTGAGGATGCATCATTGACCGTTCAACGTCTCGGGAACCGCTACCCTCTTCCTCCTTGACATTCAAGCACCTATGGACCCGTCGACGACGAGGTGCCTATGGTGACTTTGTAAATTTCAAGATGATAGTGCCGTGCGTGTGTGCGTTCATAGGGGTGAGTGTATGGGCGTGTATATGAGCGCTATGCGTCGATCGTGTCAAAAAAACGTAAATGCGTGTCAAAAGAAGACTAGTCAGTATACTCAATATTGTGCACCCCGGAGAGGAAAACGAAAGAACTAGTACATATTTATTTACAGTGCAGATTCACTCATTTTGCTCCATATGTACTCTGTCTTGGTGTAGTCTAGTCACTTGTTGAAATCTCAAGAAGGGCAAATACTCCTTTCGGTTTCTGAGGGCTATAGTAGCAAGTAGTTATGCGTACTAGTACAATAGTGGGCTCACATAGCAATTTTGTCTCATGCAAGAGCTCGGCTATATCGTGCTCAATGTTCGTGAATCGCCACGTTCGGTTTGCGCTTGGCTCTTCGCCTCTTTGAGAAGGCGAACAATGATGTTACTACTATCGCTTCTATAGTGTCGAATCCATCTTTGCATGTCCATCCACATGGCCAGGGACGGATAGCTTGTTGTAGAAGTACTACTAAGCAAAAGCCTGTCCTCGTTTGTGAGCAACCGCGCGCATGGGCGAGGGAGAAGGCGTGTAGTAAAATCAAGCTTCTCCTCGTTGTACAAGTTGACGCGACACATCATAGCACTAGCCCCACATGCTTGCCTCTAAACTTGGCTGAAAGACCCGTAGTGTACAATATATTTGCTGCAACCTCTAACATTTGCCCACCACAAATTAAAATATATGTGGTCGTATGCATCGTTCTGATGCAGAGGCCGGGGAGTCCCCCCTTTTCAAAAAAAATTAAAAATTAAAATATATATTCCCGTGTTGACCAGATGAGCGTGCAAACTACAATCACCAGGGTGACAGGTAGGGCCAGAAGACTATTTTAATTTTTTTGAAAAACTTCGAGACGGCCACATAGCATGGAGCCGACCCCAACAATTTTAAGCTTACAGGCACGGTACACGCTATCCTAGACTACTCTACACATGAAACTGCCACACGAGCGTCCGAGCTGCGCTTGGCTCTTCGCCTCTTCAGTGAAGTCGAACAATGATGGAGTACTACAAAGACGCTTCCGCCATCGACACCGATTGAACTGCTGCATGTCCACAGCGTGCGGGAGGGAGAGCGTGTAGTAAAGCTTCTCCTAGTCTTGCTACCACCACGCCATGGGCGAGGGAGGGATGCTCCCGCCTTTGCGTGTATGGCAGTGGGCCCGACAGGTGTGTGGCCAACCTGTCATACAGCCAAAGGCAGGTGCAGTTAAGTTCACGAGGGAGAGGATAATCAAACTTCTCTTTGATGTATGAGTTGACGCGACACATCAAAGCACTGCACTCGATATATTTCAATAATTTGCGTTTACCGATGCATTAATTACAATGCATGCATGCCGTGACTCTTCTTTTGATACTTGCATGTGTTGATTTAATGCACCTTGAAGTAGTTGTAGGGATTCCATTATGAATTACATACGGATGTACTCCCTCCGTTCCAAAATAGATGACCCAACTTTATACTAAGCTTAGTGCAAAATTGGGTCATCTATTTTGGAACGGAGGGAGTATATAGATGCATTTTAAGTGTGGACTCATTCATTTTGCTCCGTATGTAGTCCACCTAGTGAAATTGCTATAAAGACTTACATTTAGGAACGGAGCGAGTATAAAATATGTGACGGTAAAGCTTTGTAATACCCCGGCCCAAGTCGAGAGATGGTTGTGCACGAGGAGGGCGAGATCATGCAGACCAAACAGGAACAGGACCCGACGATGGAGCTCTCTAAGGTCTTGATGGACCTCACCGTGCTCCACTGCCCCTTGTGCCTCCGCCCCTTGACGCCTCCAGTGTATGAGGTTTGAATACACCTCGTCCGTTCAGCTGATTGAGCAAGGTGCAGGTTTCTTGATTGATGTGTTGTTCGATTGATTTCTGCAGTGCAAGGGAGGGCACCTGGCCTGCGCGGACTGCCGCATCGAGCGCCCTGAGAACCAGCGGCAGTGCCAGAAGTGCGAGCGCGGCGGTGGCTTCGACGTGCGGAACACGGCGGTGGACTCCGTCCTTTCATCGGTGAGGGTGGAGTGCCCGCACGAAGGCTGTGGGCTCTACGTCACTTACCACAAGCTCGCCGATCACTAGAGCGTGTGTCCGCTCACGCCCTGCAAATGCCCCGTGCCCGTCTGCGGCTATGAAGGCCCGCCGTCGGTGCTCTACCACCACATCAGCACCGCGCATCCCATGCCCGTGCACAGGATCCAGTACAACAAGGTGCTCCAGCTGCAAGTGCCACTGTCGGAGCCACGGCTCTTGCTATTCACGGAGGAGGACCGCCGCACATTTTTCTTGGTCGGCGGCGTGCTCGACATCGGCGCGCCTATCGCCGTGTCGATCGTTTGCATCAGAGCGGGGGCATCCCCACTGCCGCACTACTTGGCCAAGATGTGGGTGAACGGCCCGCCGGGGGAGACCAAAGGCACGACCGACGCCGTCAAGGTGGAAATGGAGGTGACAAGCAGCAAGGATCCTGGTGACGTCAACGTGCAGGAGCTGACCTTCTTGATAGTTCCGCCCAAGCTGCTGGCCGGGGCTAAGCTTGTGTCCCTCCACATTCAAATTGACAAGCTCACGTCCTAAATGTTTCGACAGTGCCTTCTGTTTATCTTAGTACATATGCTAATATAGGGATTACCTTGGTCTACTTTAGCTTAAGAAATGGTGGGTTTTGGTGGCGATGCAGCAATTACTTCGACATCAGATCAGTAATTTTCAATAGTCAAATGGATATTTTGTGTCTGTTGGATATAAAGTTCCTTTGGGTAAGAAGTACTACTTGTGATCAAAATGGATAAAAGGAGATGTATGTAGACATATTTTAGTTCTAGATACGTCCCTTTTTATCCATTTTGATGACAAGCACTCCCTCCGTTCCACAATACATGCCTTCCATTTGTCAAAATATAGATGTATCTAGACATGTTTTAGTATATAGGTACATCCATGATAGAGCCAATCGGATGGTTGAGAACACTACAATTCGTAGCTACAGATGCATGTGTGACTCCCAGATGCAGAGGCCGGGGGTCATCATCCTCCTTTTCGAGAAAAAAATAGATGCGTGTGTGAGAGGACTAGTGCGTGCGTGCACCTCTTCTATTCGTGTATAACGTACTACTAAACTCAGAATACAAGTTTTTGTGTGTGGCACGATGGTGCGTGCGAGAAGTCCCGAGAGATAGGTTTAATAATGCGTCTGAAAAAAGGACTAGCCTAGAGCTCGCCACGCGGCTATTCCTGTCAAACGCCCCATTAACCGTAAGATATGTATACGACGGTGCCAGTTATTGCACGTACACAGCAGTACTCCCTCCTTTCCGGTTTATGTGAGTGGTGGAATATTTTTTGTAGTTTGCAAAAGCACCTAATTAATGCTCTTGTTTTTCTCAAAAAATTATGTCTATAAATGCATTAATTGCAATGCATGCATGCATAAAGTACATGCATTGGTCAATTTTCTCTTAATATTTGCATGTAATGATTTAATGCACCTTGGAATCTGAACATGTGTTGGGGAACAACCAAATTGAGCCTTATAAAATGGAAAAACTAAAATTTTAAGATAAGCCCTATAAAACCGGAAAGGAGGGAGTAGAAAAAGAAGTACTCCATCCGGGAATAGTGCCGCACTTCGAAACTAGAACCGTCAATAAATTTTGAGCTTGCGTCTCGTCACATTCCAAATTACTCCACGCTATATTGAATTGCAAACCTGTTCACACCTATCACAACCTAAACGGTTTCCCACTTAGGAGTGTATTAGTACCACGCTATATTGAATTCCAAACCTGTTCACACCGATCACAACCTAAACGGTTTCCCACTTAGGAGTGTAGTAGTACTCGGTTATAAATACTAGTATGCCAAGATGACTGCACATTCCTCCTCAACTCCTCATCCACAAAAACAAACAAGTCATTCAGCATCCTTCCCTTGCGTCTGCCATGGCCAGCTTGAGTTCTGGGTCGAGAGATTGCCACCAGGGAGAGGCGAGCATGGAAGCGGAAGCACGAGAGATGTCCCGCCTCGCTGTAAGAGCAGCCGACATGTCCCGCCGTGCGGAAGTAGCAGCACAGAGGTCCCGCCGCGCCGCTGAAGTAGCATGGAGGTCCCGCCGTGCCGTCGATGCAGCAGACTGGTCCGGCCGCGCCGCGGAAGCAGCAGAGATGTCCCACCACGGCACGAATGCAGCAGAGACGTCCCGCAGCACCGCGGCAGCCTGGGAAAATTTCTCGCGGGCAGGCGACGACTGTTACAGGCACATGCATGCGATCGTCCATAGCCAGATGGATCAGATCTCCGGCTTGGCGAGGTTGCAGGACGACGTGAAAGCCTCGTTTGAACAAAGCACGGCGCCATCCCGCAACTAAGGGAGGGCAATGAGAGGCTCCGGGCCGAGCGCGACCTGCTGAGGGAGAAGATCGTCCGAAGTGCAGACCAGCAGGAGGAGACGAGTGCCTTGTTGAAAAGGACCGGCGTCATCGTCAAGAAACTTATGGACAAGAATGACATGCTGCGTAATGAGCGCCAAAGGCTGGTGAAGGAGTCTGTGGATGTTCTCAAGCAGCGTCTTGAGGACACGAAAGAGCTCATCGCCGCTCGCCGCGGAGACTAGTTCCCGCGGCCTGCAACAACGCTTCAAGAAAGTAGAGACCAGCGAGCCAGATCCTTGTCTTCCTTCTTCTTTTGCCCTTGTGTATTTTGGGCGTAGCCGCATGTGGCTTTTTTAATTATCTTTCTAATTATGTAAGACAATTAATATTCCTTATCTTTCTGTGGAAGATCAATGTTGCGAGGCTGGAATGAAGAAAACTCTTCTTTGTGGCGACCACTCGGCGTTGTTGTTCTTCTAGTTATTCTTTGGGCTTCCTTTAGTTTCTGGTTTCTTTTGATGTAATAATCGGTTTAGGATGTGGATTGTGTCGTTGGTTGTAAAATGTTGGGTTCTAGCGTGGATGTTTGGCCTTTGTTGGCCTCTTGGGATGTTGCGATTTCAATCTGTAGCTTTTAGTCCTTCGTGTTAGGTGGAGTTGTGCTGAACTTCTTGTGAATTGTGGTGGTTTTCAATAATGAAAATCGGAAGGGCAAGCCCTTCTTTGATAAAAAAAAAAATAATCATCCTTATATATTCATCGGTCTTGCTATAAGTCGCAGAGATGCTATATAGGTCCGTCGGATCTTACATCAAGATCCGTGCTTTGATTTTCTTTTTTTCTCTTAAATCTCATCGAGTGAGACATAGCCACGCCATTAAACAAAGGCTCGGGCGCCATTAATGGAGACCTTGGGAGAGAGGTGGATGATGATGGAGGTCAAAGGGCTCTCCTCCCGATAAGCACGCCCAGGGGTCGATCGCACGCCTCGACTCAAATAGCTACCCCGCACGGCGCCTCCTAGCTAATAAAAAATGGGACGCGTATGCACGTAAATGGTACTAGTAAGTAGAATGCCCACGGTTTCAATAATACTTGTGCTTCCGATTGTAACGTGACAACACTTGTTCCAAAATGACTTTGTTGATTGTTAATGTGTGCGCCTTTGCAAATCGGACTGCAAATTTACCATAGCATGTTGGCGCCATGTCATGGCACCAAGCCAAGTTTCATTATTTTCATGCGTGTTTTGGATTTATAGGAATTAAAAAACTAAATTTCTCAATGTTTCCAACCCAGCCACGACGCCCAGAATTTTGAATTTCATTCCCATTTCTTGCATGGAACCTAGAAATTTACCCGAGGACACACATGTGATTTTTCAACCAACTTTGGTGCACTGGAACATGTACTTGTGTTTCAAATTTGAATTATGCACACAAAGGTGACATGTTCCCTCCCAGAACCACGGGCCTTCTTGAGAGAAGCTCCGATTTGCAAGAAGCTTATACCAAAATTTGTTCCTATTCGGCCAATTTGTTTTACCACGGCATGGTACTACCGCATGACACCATGCCAAGTTTCATGATTTTAAAAAAAAGTTTCTCAATGTTCTCGACCGAGCCACGATGCCCAGATGTTTGAATCTTATTCTCATTTTTTGCATGGGACCTACTCCCTCCTTCCATCTATATAGGGCCTAATGTGTTTTTCAAGACAGCCTTTGACTATTGACAAGATTAATAGCACATGAGATGTATACTATGAAAATTATATTATTGGAAGCTCCTTTGACATACAAATTTGAAGGTAAGCTTTGTGTAAGTTGCATGTCATATATTATTGCTCTAACGTTTAGTCAAAGTTAACCTCGAAAAACGCATTAGGACCTATATAGATGGAAGGAGGGAGTAGAAATTCACCCGAGGACACAAATGTGTTTTTTCAACCAACTTTGGTGCACGGGAGCACGTGCTTGTAGTTCAAATTTGAATTATGCACATTAAATGACCAAAAACTCAATTAATGTGTAAATAAGGCCAAACAAGCGGAATAATTCCAAAATTTAACAGGCACTCATGTAGTTCTATGTTGCCTTTGTAAATAAACTCAAGGGGACAACGATATCGTTTAGACTCAAAGGTGGCACGTTCCTCTCGTAACCACGAGCCTTCTTGAGAGAAGCTTCGGTTTGCAAGAAGCTTATACCAAAATCTGTTCCTATTCGGCCATTTTTTTACCACAACATGGTAGTACCATGACATGACATCCATGCCAAGTTTCATGATTTTTAGACGTGTTTTGGATTTACAAGAATTTTAAAACCAAGTTTCTCAATGTTCTCGGCCGAGCCACGATGCCCAGATGTTTTAATTTTATTCTCATTCTTGCATGGGACCTAGAAATTCACCCGAGGACACAAATGTGATTTTTCAACCAACTTTGGTGCACGAGAGCATGTGCTTGTAGTTCAAATTTGACTTATGCACATTAAATGACTAGAAACTCAATTAATGTATAAAAAACGATAAATGAACCCAGAATAATTCCAAAATTTAACAGGGCACTAATGTAGGTCTATGTTGCCTTTGTTAAGAAACTCAAGGGCGGCGGGGGGGGGGGGCAGCGCATATTGTTTCACACTCAAAGGTGGCACGTTCCCTCTTAGAACCACGAGCTTCCAAATCGGCCCAATTTTTTACCACAACATGTTAGTGCCATGACATGACACCATGCCAAGTTTCATGATTCTAGCCGAGTTTTGGATTTACATGAATTTAAAATCTAAGTTTCTCGATGTTCTCGGCAGAGTCATGACGCCCAGATGTTTGAATTTCATTCTCATTTCTTTCATGGGACCTAGAAATTCAAGCAAGGACACACATGTGATTTTTCAACCCACTTTGGTGCACCGGAGCATGTGCATGTCATTCATATTTAGATTATGCACATTAAAAGTCCAGAGACTCAATTAATGTATAAAAAGGCCAAATGAACCCGAAATAATTACAAAATTTAACAGGGCACTCATATAGTTCTATGTTGCCTCTGTAAATAAAATCAGGGGGGAGGTAGCGTAAATCGTTTCGCACACAAAGGTGACACGTTCCCTCTCGGAACCACGAGGCTTGTTGAGAGAATCTCCGGTTTTGCAAGAGGCTTATACCAAAACTTGTCCCAATTCAGCCAAAAATTATACATATGAAAACATGGTTTAGATTATCCCGAACATCTCGCTACCTAGACCAATAATGTACTATGATTTGAATTCAACATAAAATGGATACAAATATTTGAATTGGAGATCGTATGGTACATGTAGTTCATAGTGAAATATGATTACTGCTATATGCATGTCTTTTTGTTATCAAGATAATATTTAATTATTGTATAATTTGACAACAATCATATTCAAATAAGGAAAATTGATTCAAATTTAGTCCATATGGTAGATGACAATATATATGTTCACATGGTGGAGTAAAATGTTCATATATGATGGAAGATCAAAATGTACGACTACATCAATTATAAACCGCAAGGTCACCTAATGATATATTGGAATTCAACATAACGTGGATTCAAACATTGAACTTCGAGATCATTGCATCTGTAATCATATAAAAAGGGACATTACTCTTTCTTTGGTGGGATATGATTTGTTTTTTGTTGTTGTTGAGGGAAGTGCAAATCGATTTGGTCTCGTCGTGGTAATCTTGTTCTCCGATTTTTTTACATTTTTCTTGTAGTTTTTTCAATGGCATCTATAGCAATATAGTAAAAGGGGACATGACTCTCTTGTGTCTTGTATGAATTGTTTTTTTACACGTTAAGTTTGTTCTGCCGAACAAGGAATCCGCACCTTGTTATCCCAAAATTTTCAAGCTCGAATATCTTTTGTCTCACCTGCTTTGAAACTCCCGCTTCTTCAAGCCGCACCGCCGCCTTTGTTATCCGAAATTTGATGCGCGAGAACTCCCTCCTCATCCAAATCGCTCCCGCAGCCTGCACACGCGAAATCCCCTTCTACCCTCACCGAAATGAAGCTCCACGTCGCGGTGTCAAAACCGTGGGGTACGCCGTAACTTACCCTACATTTCGGACAAGCACGCCCCTAAGCTTGGCCCCCTCCCCATTCGCCCCCATTCATACACCGAGGCCGCCAAAACCTGCGAAACCCCACGCTCCTCCGTCGGCCTCCCGACCGCCGCCCAGCCAGAGACTCTTCCCTGACTACGTCGTCCACCGCAACAGCTCACCGTCCCTCATCCACCGCACCGGATGAGGATCCGTTGTCCATCTCATCGTCCCGCCGGATCAGCCGCCCCGTCCTCCACCTCCAAGGAGCTGCCCCGACGTTTGCCTCGTCTATCGCGCCACCTCAATCCCCACAGCACCGTCTTGACCTGCCCCACCAGAACCACATCACCCTCACCAATTCCTCCGATGAAGCCGAGGCCAACTCGGCGCCACCAAGGAGGTTCTGCACTCACAGCTGCATTTTATCTTTTATTCGATCTCACAGGGTTGCCGTTGCTCGATACCGAGAAGACATGGCGTCTCCATCGACGGCGCCGTCGCTGGCCACATCATCCACGGCGTCTCTCCCCCATGTTGTTGCTTCCTCGGCGGCGACTTCCACAACGGCACTAGCTGCAGCTGCTCTGGCTCTCGGTCGCGCTGCCGCTCTGTTCTTGCTGTCGGTCGCGCTGCTGCACTCCTCCTGCTTTCGTTCATGCTGCTGCTCTGCTCATGCTCTAGCTTGCTTGCTGCCTTTCTTCTTTGCACGACCTCCGCAGCTATAGGAGTTGTTGCTTAGCACTCGTCATGTGCTCTCGCACGACTTGCTCTCTCGCTAGTGCATTCTCGCCTTTCGGCGTCTGCTGATTTAGATCATCGCTTCTCTCGCTATAGTGCTCGAACGCCTAAACATCTATTGCAATGCTCTGTTACTAGTTCAATCCATTTCGACAGTAAAATTCAGTTTCGACTATGCAGTTCACTTTCTTCGATTAAGTTCAGAGTGAACAAAGACTTACAAAGATCTGTCGGAGCGGCCGTGGGGCGGCTGATGCGTTTTACATCTAGCACTTTTTGGTGATGTATTTTACATCATCTATTGCAGATGATATTAGGGTCCCACTTCAGATTAACGTTGTCTGTCTTGTCATGCTTCAGCCTCGTCGCCATACACCTTAGCAGAGCTGCTCCAACGATGGAACCGTCCATCACAACGGAGCAGTACCCTCGGCGTCGTTTCCAGAGGCCTCAGATCTTCTTCCCTGCCTCCGACAGTCACACCAGCATCATCACCATCCTCCACATCCAACACAATGATGTTGAGGTCCACAAGGCTATGCCAAAGAGGTTGTACACTCGTCGCATCACTTTGTTTCTCCATTCCTCTGTTCTTCCAATTCATGTGAGCCAAACACCCAGGTTAACTGAAATCCTATGTTTTCAAATGTTTTGTTTTGCACGTGCATTCCTATCCTATTCCTGTGTTTTTCCTGTCCCTGTGTTTATAGAATCCTCCAATTCTAAGGAGCCCTTACAGATTTACTTCATTTTCAGATTGGTGTCAAAGAAAACTCTGTGTGTTATGTCCTGCTCCTGCCGTGCCGTCATCCACCCCACCTGAGGTGCACCATCGACAGAAGCGTTCACTGCAGCAAAGATCCCCCCCTGCAGACTTTCTTTGGCTGCCTCAGATCATCTTCCCCGTTGCCGGCAGCCACGCCAACTGCATTACCATCTTTGACTGAGCAGATGAACCTGAGGACTACACAATACCGGAAGAGAGGTCGCAGTCTTTCATATTTGCTTACGTTATACATCGGTTATTATTACCTGCTACTTCATCGTTCAATCTTGAGTTTTGAATTGCCCATGGGTCTCATATCGAGCCAAAGAACTAATAGTATCATCTACTATCTGGTTCATCTGGGGTCTTCTATGTGGTTCATGTTGGGTGGGCAACAAACAATAGATGATCCATTGTCTATCTTTTTAAACTGAAGCTATAATCTACCTGCTATCATTAGTTTTGGACCCATCCACTCGTTTGCTACCATCAGTCTTGATTTTTGCATGCACACCTGAGGCCTTACAAAATCTAACTATTTTTTTATTATGCATGTCAGATATTGTACACAATCGTACTGAACATGTAGAGAAAAAGAGAAGACCGTTGCGTGCGAATATAATGTCATGCAGACGCTGCTCCATGGTGGGCAAAGTGCCCCCCTCTCCTGCATTTCCAGATTGTATTCCAGAGGAAGATAACTATTCAGATGGAGATTCAGAAGGAGCCGACCATGCCTGTTTACCACCTGAGGTGTTTGCTCTAACCTGGCATGCTGATGTTGGTCATATCATGCATATGGCGCCTTGCATTGCTTACATTATACATCTTATATGTCATCAGCTTAGTTTAGATTTGCTTTGTGTGAATGCCACTGTTTGGTTTCTATATCATACTCCCATTATTCCTAAATATTTGTCTTTTAGAGATTTCAACAAGTGACTACATACGGAACAAAATGAGTGAATCTACACTCTAAAATATGTCTATATACATCCGTATGTGGTAGTCCATTTGAAATCTCTAAAAAGACAAATGTTTAGGAACGGAGGGAGTATATGGGAATTATGCAATGCCATCTTCTTTAGCCAGGCATCATATACGTGAATCATGCAATGCCATCCTATTTAGCCACCATCGATATGTGAATTGTATCGTGCCATATTTTTTTCCATAATGTATTCCATTTGTCAACAATGTTTATACATTCATCTACTCTTCCTGTGCATCAGCCATTTGATTCGGTCATGGGAAAATCTAGAGTGAAAACAAGGTCTTTTGAGCAGTCAGTGCTACCTGTTGATGCAGATTTCTTGCTGGTTACAGATAGCTCATCAGAGGAGGATTCAGAGAGAGATAACCAGTCGTATTCGCCCCCCCGAGGTGCATGCTCTAACTTGGTTGGGTTATATTGCTCATATCATGCATATGGTGTCTTGCATTGCCATGCCATCTGCTTAGATTAGACATGTTTTGTGTGAATGCCTCCTATTTGCTTTCTATATCAGATATGTGAATTATGCAATGCCATGTTTTTCAGCCAGTTATCATATATGTGAATTATCTCATGCCATCTTTTTTTTCATTACGTATTCCATTTGTCGACAATCTGTGTATATTGAACTACTCTTCATGTGTATTAGCCATTTGAGCCGGTTATGGAAAAATCTGGAGTGAAAATAAGGTCTTCAGAGCAGGCAATGGTACCTGTTGAAGCATATATCTTGATGGTTACAGGGAGCTCCTCAGAGGAGGATTCAGAGACAGATGACCAGTCCTATATCCCACCTGAGGTGTATGCTCTAAGTTGCAATGTTTATATTTCTCATATGATGCATATGGTGTCTTGCATTGCTTAGTTTAGACATCATATGCACAATATTGAATTCTATCTGCTTAGTTTAGAGATCATACATGCGAGTGCCAGCTGCTTAGTATATGAATCAATTATGTCAATTATGTCAATTATATCATGACATCATATAGTTTTGTCATGTCATCCTGTTTAGCTACTCATCATATGTTGAATTATGCCATTATATCCTGTTAAGTTATCCATCATATATCTGAAACTGTGTCATGCTATCCTGTTTAGTTGGGCATCATATATGTGAAATTGTGTCATCTTGTCTGTTTGGTTAGACAACATATATGTGAATTACCACATATGTCTATCATACAATGTCTCAGACGCTCAATTTCTTTTCTTGTTTATCACCATTTGAATTGGAGGGGTGATGGCAGTATCTAAGGGAGCAAAACCCGTTCTTCACAAAAGACAAGCTACCCGTCGATGCAGATAGAACCATGGTTGTCTGGCCCACAAACTAGCCCCACCACACATAATTGAGACTCTTCCAGATTGCACACTTACACCATTGGGCAGAGAACCAGCTACAACCCATCGAACCGCAACCCCAGCGGATAGTAACCCACTTATAGTTGACAAAGCACCATGTCCACCATAGAGTAGCCCCACACGAGCAGTTTGTAAAGCTATTGCTGTGCCCAAAGCACGAAGACCACCACAGCTAACCCAAACTCCATGTTTAAAGCAGAAGAGCAACTGTTCTCAGGTCAGATTCCGTAGCTATGGTCCATACTCCTTTGCTGTTGCATCACTGTATTTACTCATACCAACTACTTTCAAATTTGAAGGATCCAATTGAAACTCCAATGGTGCAACAGGTATGTTTTAAACCTATTTCTTTAACCGGATTGCTGTTCTAACTTCTTGCTCTATGTTGATTTCAGTTTAAGTTGTATAAAGAATTATGTTCTCATGTGATGCACATTACAAGTGCTTCCAATGCTGTGTAGTTTCTCACACTTATATTCTATCTATGCTGCTGTGTCTTAAAAATATATGAGTTGAACTATGTCTCTATCTTGATTAGGGAACATAAACTAGAATGATATGGACAATATAGTGACCATAGTACATGGATATATGTTTGTTTCAAGCTGTTATCCTGTCCACCTTACTACTGAACAGGTTTACCAAAATGAGTTTGGTATACTACAAGCTAAACCTGTGATGTGTCTGCTTGTTTCTCTTGTAGTATGCAAACAGAATATTGGAGAAGAGCGCCCCACTATGCAATGGTAGAGAAAGTAATGCAGATAAGGTTCAAGATAGTGAGACAACCGTGTTGGTCTCCAAGAAAGGTGATAAAAACGATCTTGTAGACACTGAGAAAACCCCACAGTCCTGCGTTGATGTAGTGTTCGAAGTTATCGGCGATCACCGGCACAAGCTCTTCGAACTCATTGCTGAATCACTTCGCTTCTTGATCTCAGCTACAAGTCGAAAGGCATCATCGGTTGTCTTTGCAAGAAGAAGTCAAGGACCGAGGAAGTCCTCGAATTCAGATGCATACTTTCTTGTGCAACAAAGTTTGGAGGATTTAAGCGCCAAACAAGAGAAAGTTAATAAGCTTGCTAAGCATCTTGCCCGACATTATGGGTACCAGGATATTGTTTCTTGAACTCTTCAAGAAGTTTGAGCTGGACTTGTTTTTCTGCGGCATTTATATGTCTTGTGTTCCCTATATTTGCACCTTGGTGGCGAACTTTGATGCCCAAAGTGGATGTAATATGTGTAATAGCCGTGATAGCCTAGCATAAGTTGCTTGCTTATTTATTTCCTTGTTGTCTTGTTTATTTGTTTGCTTGTAGTCGCGTTCTTTTTCCGTGGTTTGCTAGTGGCTGCAATAACCTATTTTTAAAACTAGGCCACAATAACCATGGGCTAATATTTATTGTAGTGACCTTTGGGCCTCCTACGGGTCAGAGAAACAATGGGCCTTCTACGGGTCAGAGAAACAAGAGGGCCTTCTATGGGCAGAGAAACAATGGGCCTTCTACGAGCCGTATCATCAATGGGCCTTATACGGACGTATGATCGACACAAACATGGGCCAATAACGAGTCGCATTATGGCCGTAAGCGGGCTAGAGTTGGAATCGTCTGCTCATGGACCGACCATAACGGGCCATCGTTAATAGGCCGTATTTGATGACGCTATGAAAACGGCCCAACGTATTAACGGACCACAAACGGGTCGATCAGAACCACGGGCTGAATTTGGCCCACAAGCGTAAAATGACAAGAACGGGCCGCAAGTAAATGAATCTTTGAAATGAGCCCAAGAATAAATGGGCTCGAGAAGGCCGAAGATAACATATGGAAACGCCCAACGGAATAACGGGCCGTTAATGGGTATAAAGTGATACATCGTTCATTACGGGCCGCCACCACGGCCGTTAATGGGTGTAAAGTGATACTTTGCTCATTGCGGGCCGCCACCACGGGCCATTAATAGGCCAAGAGTTACATAGGGCCTCATATGGGCCGAAAGACGTCATGGACCATACATGGGCCAGAAGTGAAAACAGGCTGGAATCATATTGGATGGCCTAAATGACGCTACTGGGCCTAAATCGGATTGGGCATAACGGGCCTTGGGTTAGCGGGTTGTAAATGGGCTATATGCGAACATGCCGTTAACAGGCTTTCCATGGGCCGGCCCGCCACCTTTTGACCAAGTCAAACGGGCCGGCCTTTTCACAAGAATGGGCCTCTGTTGGGCCGTGCCACGTGTCGACGTATCATAGGCGCCTTTTGTCCAATGAGTGGATGACATCTGTCCCAACGATGAGCCGACACGTGTTTCCTCCAGCCAATGATGATTTTACACGTGGAAAATCCCCATTGGTCGGTGCTGTTAACGGGTTATCGGATCCAAAACCCGACCCGATAGCTTAACGACATTCCGTTACGGTGGATGCCACGTGTCGGTCACCCTTGACGAAAGCACTTTTGTGACGCGCTATTTATCGTCATGGAAGTGGACACTTCCGTGATGATAATTTTGGTAATGTCATGGAACACTTCTACGACATCATAGGTATGACTATCTTGATTCTGTCATAAAATCGTCATGGATGTACATGCATGACAAAAAACGCGACCTACTATGACAAACACGTATCATCATGGAAGTGTATTTTTTTGTAGTGTAATTATGATGATTCGATATCTAAGGCAATGATCATGGAAAGGCATCACGTCCGTGTCAAGTAGACCGAATCGATTCTGCATCTACTACTATTACTCCACACGTCGGCCGCTATCCAGCATGCATCTAGAGTATTAAGTTCATAAAGAATGCAGTAACGCATTAGGTAAGATGACATGATGTAGAGGAATTAACTCAAGCAATATGATGAAAACCCCATCTTTTTATCCTCGATGGCAACAATACAATACGTGCCTTGCTGCCCCTACTGTCACTGGGAAAGGACACTGCAAGATTAAACCCAAAGCTAAGCACTTCTCCCATTGCAAGAAAGATCAATCTAGTAGGCCAAACTAAGCAAATAATTCGAAGAGACTTGCAAAGATATCAAATCATGCATATAAGACTTCAGAGAAGAACCAGATAATATTCATAGATAATTTGATCATAAATCCACAATTCATCGGATCTCGGCAAGGACATCGCAAAAGAATATTACATCGAATAGATCTCGAAGAACATCGAGGAGAACATGGTATTGAGAATCAAAGAGAGATAAGAAGCCATCTAGCTAATAACTATGGACCCGAAGGTCTGTGGTAAACTACTCACGCTTCATCGGAGAGGTAACGGTGTTGATGTAGAAACCCTCCCTAATCGAATCCCCCTCTGGTAGGACACCGAAAAAGGTCCCTAGATGGGATCTCACGGGTACAGAAGGTTGCGGCGGTGGAAAAGTGGTTTCGTGGCTCCCCTGAATGTTTTCCGGGTATAAGAGTATATATAGGCGAAGGAACTAGGTCAGGGGAGCTATGAGGGGCCCATGAGGTAGGGGAGAGCGCCCTACCCCCTGGGCGCGCCCTCCTGCCTCGTGGCCGCTGACGGTGTCCCGGACTAGGGGGTACTCACCACGTCATCTCCTGATCTGTTAGATTGGGCCGAGGACCCGCATGGCCGTATACTGATGGGCCAGTTCGGACAGCTGCCGCATACAAGGAAGATTCTACAAGACTTGGTGATCAAGACAAGGACTCCACCCCACTGGCGTATTTGGCTAGGACTCTTGTTATCCTAGGCCTCTGGTGCACTATATAAACCGAGGCCAGGCTAGTCGATAGATCATATACACAATCATAATCATAGGCTAGCTTCTAGGGTTTAGCCTATATGATCTCGTGGTAGATCAACTCTTATAATACTCATATCATCAAGATCAATCAAGCATGAAGTAGGGTATTACCTCCATCGAGAGGGCCCGAACCTGGGTAAACATCCTGTCCCCTGCCTCCTGTTACCATTAGCCTTAGACGCAGAGTTCGGGACCCCCTACCCGAGATCCACTGGTTTTGACACTGATATTGGTGCTTTCATTGAGAGTTCCGCTGTCTGATCGGCAAAAGGATCAATGGCTCGACTGTAGATCAACTGCGATGTCGGCTTCTTTGTCACTGGCTCAACTGGTCACCTTGGCTGGACCAAGGACTGCGCCCTACCTCCGATTGTCATGTTCGGATGAGGGCCTTCATCAACATCAACTCTGATCTCTATCAAGATCATGGAGGAATCATCCAGGGAGCCCGGGGGCTCAACATCAACATTGCCCTCGGGCGACCGTGCTGTTTTTCTGGACAACAAACTTGCATCCGCCGCCACCGCCTCCTCAAGTGTCATTTTAACAATTCCTTCAGTGGAATTGTGCGGACTTGAGTCTACAACAACCCTGGAAAATTTCGTCGAGTTTCGATGGAGGAATCTCTGGCAATCGACAATATACCGGAGCTCTGTTAAATTTGGATAGGAATCTGGACGAGTTTAGGGCGTGGTGTCCAGCTTCTAGCTCGGACGTCCTTTGGAAGATCCAACAGTTGATCGACTTTGTAATTCCTATATCTATCACCCCTCAAAATTTTAGCTCGATCCGACCGTCCAAACTCCGGGAACCTTCCGATTAGTGCATCACTTTTCGGATCTGTTTTCTGCGCGAGAACGAATCCGACCCAAGTTCGTCTTTTTTATGAACGGGATTTCAGCCATCCTTTTCGAAGGAAGTTTTGTATGGGGTATTGTGTTTTATTCCCAAACACATCTCGCTAATTTTGAAGTATTTTCCAATATGATCTTCACCATCGTGCTGGTGTCAAACTAGCCCGACAACGTTGCTCTACGGCTGTCGACCTGCGCTAGACATGTTGTCACTTTATTGAGCCGAGCTTAACTTCTTCGGATCATCATCTCGGCAAGCCGAACAAGAGTTCGGCATCGCGAAGGATAAAACATCACCAACATCGCCGACCCACGGACGGAGCGGGCACACCGGCATCGCCGCACGGTCACTTCATCAAGCCGGCATTGACCACGTCACGACCTGCATCGGCATGGCTGCACTGTTGCTTCTTCAAGCTGATGTCCATCACGCCGACCCACTTTGACTCATTGGCTGACATCGAGGCTTCGACATCTCGGCTGGGCCCGGGGCTTCGCCACCTCTTCATCAACCTACTCCGGAGACTTCAGCATCACTAGCCGACCAGCTTCGTCACGTTAGCTGGACCGAGGGCTTTGCCTCGGCAAGCCAACCTTTGCCAGCATCGCTATGCCATATCTTTATCGCCCATCAGGCAATGGGTGTGAGGATCGAGTCCCAATTTTGGGAGTCACCTTTCTTCGGATTGCTACAACAAATAAACTAGGTGCTATTAATCCTAGTAATTTTTGCTTGTTTGGGTTTATTTTTCCCAAAAAATTATTACTCTGGTTTGTTCCATCATCTGTACACAGGTCTATCAAATGGTGGTTGCATTAACGATGGTTGCATGGTGGTTCGGTCAGTTTCCGTACATAGTCCGGCGTACGCCGCATCCGGAACTCGAACCGACCTGTGAATTCAGGCTTTGCCACGCCTTTACCGCATCACACCGATGGTCTGCATCGACATTGATTTCGGCGCCAGGCCATATTTCTTTTATTACTCACTTTGCATAAATTATTTATTATGCAACATTTTTTTATTATTACTATTATCTCCAATTTGCACTATTTTTTGTGCACAGGAAAATGATCCGGGTCGGGCAGTATCGTCAACTCCGCGTACTGACATACCACGTCACCTCGGCTTGACGGGGGGCTTCATCAACACTTCATTACCCCACGCCAGGGACTTCGGTGTCACTCTGCCAGCCTGCATTGGCCGTGCTATGTCACCACTTCGGAGTGTCGAGCTCTTTGCTCCGCTACCTCGGGTCCGGCTTGGGGGATGGAATCGTGTCCCGCATCAAGCTAGGACTGCATCATCAATGACGAACACATTAACCAGCTAAATTGCCTTCATGCTCAAAGTTTTAAATTTTTAACTTGTGTTCGGTTTGACCAAGCATTATACTTTTTTGGCAAAAAGTTGCTTGCGACAAAAGTTCCTTGTCATAACCTTGTTTGTGAAACACAAATTCAAATGCGCAGTTCACTTGGGGGCTTCCTTTATGAAGCCTTTACTCTTGCATATGATTATACTTGTACGGCTTTGTTCCTTGTTCATGTATTACGCCAAAATATGCACCATATTGACTTAAGAGATTTGCAAGCTGGGTTGCCTCGCTCCTGTGTTTACCCCTAAGTTCCCAATTGTTCGGCTAGGGAGTAAAGGGTGCACCTCTGCGATTGTCATGATCGGGTCATCCGAGCCGGACCTCAGACTGGGTGAAGCCGAAAGCTAGCGCTCTTATTGTTTTCAATTATGGTCGGCACACAACGGAACTCATGAGTACAAAAAAATCTATTGCACAAGTCTCATAGTAGCAATGAGCAACCGAAGAAAGGTATTGGTGGGGGTACTATTTTCTTCGAAGATGCTTCTTACACTTCGTCAGTAATATAGCATAAGTTCCCTGAGCGCGCTTTGTCTGTTAGAGCCTTATGGCCTGATTGCCTAGTTATCGGAAACACAGTCGATATTCTTGACAGGTAGAGTACATAACACTTTTCGGCCCTTGACCGAAGAGGGAGAAGCCGACAGTCGGTTAAGACGCGTTTAAAGTTCGGGTGAACACATATATGATATAAGTACTTCGGTACATAGAATCATTATACATAAAATTCTTTTACCCAAGTCACTTCGGGGCTCTTAAATTTATATGAGCCGTTTTATAATAAGCGTTCTTCTTCTTAGTCATTGCAAAGTTTTTTTATTATTATTTATCACTCCTTTTTTCGACACGAGTGTGTGGTCACTAGCCGGGGAGCCTAATTTCTCTCTCAAAGCCACTAGAGTTTAGTTTGCTAAACTAGCCTAACGAGAAGTACTCCGCCTTCGGGATAGGAGGTTGAAGCCGTAAGTTGACCCGCTTGAAGTCTTGAGATAGGATGTGTCATGTTAAAGCACAACAGAAGCACCTTTTTTTTCTAAGACCAATTTTCGATTTGGCACCGAACACTTGATCTAGTTCGGACGTCTAGTTTTTACTGAAGTTTTTTGGTTTTCCAAGCCTATGGCACTTTTAAACTATTTGTGTGTTTCCATCATAAGTCTCGCAGTGCAACGACGCACACCTTTAGAGATTCGGCAAAAATATTCTCGGACACTACTATATAGTCGTATTGTGTCTTCGGTCAATAGTTGGGTTGCCCGGCTCCTGTGCTTGCCTCCTACATTCTGCTTTGTTCAGCTAGGTGTGCAAAGGGAGAACCACTGTGATTGTGCTTCCAGCTCGCATGGTTAAGCACCTCAGTGGAGAAAGCCGAAAACTGACTGTCACAATAAGCGTAAACTGGTCAGCGATCCGATGATTATGTTAAATGACGGGCCGTTCATAACATTGCCCGAAGCGTTTACGGCTTGACCTCGAATGTCGCCGAACACTAACCGGGGGCTCATGGCTAGCTTCCCAGTTTAAAGCTCCTATGACTAAGTGAAAGTTATAAAGCCCGCATATCTGATTGCCTCGTTTCCGCTAACACAACCGCCTTCGGGCACCAAGACAACGGCTAAGGGTTGTTTTGTTATTGCGGAAACACCCTGCGTAGGGTAGAAGCCGACGATGGGCCACTTTCAACTGATAAATGGTCGCAATGGAGTCAAAATAATGATGTAATGTACTTGGATACATAGAATCATTACACATAATCTGTGATTTTACGCAGGATATCGATCCTTAATTCGGCCACCCGTGCCCACATTAAGGCTCGGGGGCTACTGGGCTTTGCGCTCATTATTTACAAATATTAAAGGGGCATATCGATCCCCTGATCTGGTGTTGCCACCCGACCAGTGTCTCGGGGGCTACTGCATTGCTTATTCAATGCAGAGAATTCAAAGTGCTTAGTGTTTGGCATGACCGAACTATGCGCATACGCGTCTTCGGACAATAATAGGTACCATATGGACCTATCCGGCATCAAGCTAGTATATTGCGGCGACTTCTCACGACCCTCTCTCAGGGGCCCGTTCGCCGATCACTATTATCTCTAATATATTACATTGCGTTTTTATTCCTATGTATGCTGCCGAGCTAGGAGTTGATCCTCAGCCGATTACAAGATCGACACGATTCTCGTGGGCTCTTGGGAACAGCGGTTTCATGTTTTCCTTCAGGTGCATCTCGGGTACACACCTTGAGGGCTACTGGATATATATATATATATATATATATATATATATATTGGCTATATATCTTGGCATAGAATAAATTGCACCAATAAAAAATATTCACAAAAAATCAGCCCGCGGTCGGGGTGGTGCACCACCTTGGAAGCAGTCCGGCATAAAGCTCGGGTGCCAGTGGCTGGCTCCATAGAGGGCATTTCCGACATTAAGCTCGGCTAAACTCCTTCAACTTTTTTGAACCAAGATGATCTATGACATCTTGGATATAGTCCGGCGTTGGAGCTCGAATACAGTCTGGTGTTGGAGCTTGGACACAGTTCGGCGTTGGAGCTCGGATACATTTCGGCGTTGGAGCTCGAAAGCAGTTCGGTGTTGGTGCTCGGCTGCAAAATATACCTCGAATACAGTCTGGCGTTGGGGCTCGGACGCAAGAGGACACTGCCTCCCGGGAACAACTTCAAACCCGAGGTGTGGCATAAAAATAACAAGGCATTGATAAAGGCCGGTAACTTAAAGGGCTCCTTGGATACCCGACATGTGAACTCTTCAGATTCACTTTGGTGATCCTCAAGATCGAAGACGAGAAGATTTGTTGAACCAGTTTTCAAGACCGACGACCGAAGATGAAGAACAGTTCGGAGGAATCGAGGAGCGTCCCTAACTTGAAGACCGGTTCAGGGGGCTACTGATGGTATCCCGTACTAGGGAGTACTCACCACGTCATCTCCTGATCTGTTAGATTGGGCCGAGGACCCCCATGGTCGTATACTCATGGGCCAGTTCGGACAGCTACCGCATACAAGGAAGATTCTACAAGACTTGGTGATCAAGACAAGGACTCCACCCCACCGGCGTATTCGGCTAGGACTCTTGTTATCTTAGGCCTCTGGTGCACTATATAAACCGAGGCCAGGCTAGTCGATAGATCATATACACAATCATAATCATAGGCTAGCTTCTAGGGTTTAGCCTCTATGATCTCGTGGTAGATCAACTCTTGTAATACTCATATCATCAAGATCAATCAAGCAATAAGTAGGGTATTACCTCCATCGAGAGGGCCCGAACCTGGGTAAACATCGTGTCCCCTGCCTCCTGTTACCATTAGCCTTAGACGCACAGTTCGGGAACCTCTACCCGAGATCCTCCGGTTTTGACACCGACAACCGCCTTATTGCGTCTCTGACTTCATCTCCAAGTCTCCTAGTTTGCTTTCGGTCCAAGAAAGATCATCATGAAGGTTTCATTCCGTTTGGACTTTGTTTGGTATTCTTTTTCTGCAAAACTCTAAAATAGGCAAAAAAACAGAAACTGGCACTGAGCCCTTGGTTAATAGATTAGTCCCAAAAATAATATAAAATATCATATAAATGCCTATTAAACATCCAAAACAGATAATATAATAGCATGGAACAATAAAAAATTATAGATACGTTGGAGACGTATCACCTTGGAGCTTTAGTCTCAGCTTTAGAAGGCTTATTCTTCTTCTTAGCAGCCAATTTGGGGTCAATGCTTGGACGCCCAAGTGCTTTCCTCTTCAAGGCTTCATTACGGGTCTGAACACATTTTTCACCGTAATGCTTGAGTTGCTCTCTTGAGCCTTTGACTTCATCATGGCGCCTGGCAAATTCAGCCTTCAGATCAATCATCATCTACTTGAAATTTTGCACTTCAGTGACACTGAGCTTGGCCATGTGTTTCTTGAAGAGGGCCTTTTCATGGTCAATCTTGTTCTTTTGTTCAACGACCTTTTGAGCAATTGCATGTTCTTTGGCAATATACTCCTGACATGTCACACTGATGCCAATTGGAAGCTGCAGATCATCAATGGTAAGAGAGGGATCGTCAAACCATTCATCAATAGAGTTGTTGAGGATGTCAGCATCAAATAGAGGCAGATCATTGAAGATTCCGGCCTCATGTTTGCTCTTGATCAGCATTTCAAGGGCACCATCATCTATGTCTTCATCGCTAGATAGATCGACAATATCTTCATCGTTGTAAAAGATGCTTGCAGATGTAAGAGCATGCCCTGCGACCTTCTTCGTCTTCTTAGACGTGCCAGATAAGTCTTCTGAGTGCACACTAGATTCAAGAGGTGCGGTTCTTAATGGCTTCACTTTTGAAGCTTTTGGAGCAGCAGAAGACTTAGAAGCCTTGGCCTTCTTCACAGGATTCGGGAGCTCTAGAACTTCAGCATGTTCCTCATCCTCAGCATCTTCTTCCACACTGGCCCTTTGAGCGGCACAGTGTGCCAGAAATGAGTCAAAATCCTCAAAGGGGCCAATGAGATTTGGCTCAGCTTCACGACTGCCATCTGGCCTTGGAGCAGCTGGACCAGGGTTGAAGTTAATCCCAAGGTCCTTCTTGTTATGAGTTGCTGAAGCCTTAGCAAACTGAAGATTGGCTTCAAACAGATCATCCTCATGACACCATCGAAGACTAGATGGGTTGCCATTCTCAGGCATTGGTCCTCTGACCATGCAAGGATAGAAGCCTATGTCAATGGCTTCAGCTCTGGTCCGGGGTTGAAGTTTCTTGTATATAATATCTGCCCAGGGTGGCCTCACATCATTCTTGTCTGCATACTCAGCAGTCAGAAAATGATACAGAAACCATTCTTCTGCCCAATATCTTCTAATCCATTTGGACTCGAGATTTGTGTTCACCATAGGTTTCATCAGGAACAGACTTGTATAGTTCATATAGATCTGGTGGCAGGTCCAATGCAGTATTGTCACGGCACTATCTGTCGCCCTTCTTCCCAGATTTGCCGCCTACCATTGGCTTCAGACTGAAGGGCTTCACAACAATGTTTGGCTTCAGTCGGCTGGTCAGACAAGAATTGGCTTTAGGCGATTCAATATGATGTTGTAAGAACTCTGCAAATGAATGCAGACTATGAGAACCAAGGGACTCTCCCATGTACCTGTGACAACATTAGAGATGTGAGGGAAGGGGAAGAGGTCATAAGCATTCTCATAGGATTTTGAAGATAAATCAGTTTGAAGACATTGACCTCATAGCGTGAAGACATTCACTTGTAGATGTAAGTTGGTTCCAGATTTGTACGAATCCATGAATAGGTACAAGTGAGGAATCTAACTAGTTGTGAAGCATAAGTGAAGGTACTTGCAAATTATGAGATGTAGAATATGAAGAATCCAGATTTGGAAGTGAAGAAAAACTTTCCAAGATATAGAAAGTTTTAACACATCAAACATGCGGTAAAAATCGATTTTAATTACGCTGAAAGTGCTAGTATCGACTAGAGGGGGGGTGAATAGGCGATTTTTATGAAAGTCTTCAAAACATGGAAGTTTCAAAGACAAACAGTAGAAATGACCTAATTGATATGCAGCGGAAGATAAACTACAACAAGCAAGCCATAGTCAAGTATGCAATAATGTGAAGGTACAAGGACTAATAGCAGCTTAGTAGTAAGGATCAGGATGGAAGATAGTATGAAGCCAATCAACGCAAGTAGTCAAGCAATGAAGTCAAACAGGTACGATAAGTAGGCAATGACTTCACAAAGACAAACGTTAAGTAAAGGAAGGGAGAGGATAGAACCAGTCACTTGTTGAAGACACAAGATTTGTTGGACCAATTCCAGTTGCTGTGACAACTTTATGTCTAGTTAGGGAGGCTGAGATTCAACTCAGAAGACCGCGTCTTCACCTTATTCCCCTTGAGCTAAGGACACACAATCCTCGCCCAATCACTCTGGTAAGTCTTCAAGGTAGACTTCCGAACCTTCACAGACTTCGTACACCGGCGATCCACAATGACTCTTGGATGCTCAAAACGCGACGCCTAACCGGCTGGAGGATTCACAGTCCTCAAGTGTAATAAGTCTTTAGGTCATATAGACAGAAAGACTTCAGTGATGCCTAACACTCTTTGGCTCTGGGTGTTTGGGCTTTGTCCTCGCAAGGATTTCTCTCTCTCAAAGGCTTCGAGGTGGGTTGCTCTCAAACGACAAAAGCCGTGCACAAACTCTGAGCAGCCACCAATTTATGGTGTAGGGGGTGGGCTATTTATAGCCACAAGGCAACCCGACCTGATATGTCCAAAACGACCCTGGCTCACTAAGGAACTGACACGTGTTCCAACAGTCAGATTTCAAACACACACATGGCAACTTTACTTGGGCTACAAGCAAAGCTGACTCATCCAGCTCTGGATAAGATTTGCTCTCATTGTCTTTGCTCGAAGACATAGGATTTGGGTTGAGCATCACTTCAGTCATTCCGACTTTGTTCACGTGGACCCCACTTAACAGTACGGTGGTTCCTATGACTCAACAAAGAAGAAAAAGGAAACAACGAAACCACACAGTCTTCGCGCTCCATAGTCTTCACTCAATGTCTTCTCATGTCATAGTCTTCAATATGAATATCTTCACATACCACCATTGTTGTCAATGTCTTCATACATTTTTAGGGGTCATCTCCGATAGTTAAACCGAATCAATGAGGGACACTACCTGCGTTATCCTGCAATTCTCACAAACACATTAGTCCCTCAACCAAATTTGTCGTCAATACTCCAAAACCAACTAGGGGTGGCACTAGATGCACTTAGAATCTCCCCCTTTTTGGTGATTGATGACAAAATGGTTGAAGTTTTCAACGGGGATAAAGTATGTGAAATTGTAAAGGATAGGGTATTGTCTTCATAAGTGGCAAAGGCTCCCCCTGAAGATGTGCATATGAGTAATTTGTTTTTGGAATGCAAATGCACATGGCAGGTTGTACTTGTGGAGATCCTCTTCAACTTATGAAGATAATTCATCATGCATGAAATGATATAACTAAGAGAATGACATGCATAATGAAAAATGGACGTCTGCAGAATGATCTAAGTGCGGAAGTTATCATCGCACATGCGGAATTTATCATCGCATCACAGAAAAGCAAATAAGTAGCAGACGACCATCGAGTTTAAGTGTTACAACTCAAAGAACCAAATGTATCCGCCCATATGAACCCGCTTGAAGACTATCAAACTCATATGCTTCTCCCCCTTTTGTCAGTAAGGACCAAAAAGGTTTGAAGACATAGAACATCTACTCATCCTCATGAGGAGTAGGTGAAGCAGCAGGGTTGTCGTTGTTGTTTGGCGGCGCAGACGTACTTGGTGCAGTGTCGATGCATGCAGAAGTAGGGGGCGGTGAAGTAGCATCGTCTTCATCATCGATCACTTTGGCATTCACAGTTGCCGCGGAGGAAGAATAGTCAGAATCTTCAAGGGATGGAGTTCGATGTAGGACAACATTCCGTGGAGGAGTGGAGTCAAACCTGAATCATTCAGTGAAGCCATCGTCTTGAAGATCTCGCTTCAAAGATCGAAAGCAAAGGTCAAACTCTTCCATGATCGCCGACAGGTCTCGTGAGTGACAAAAGCATTCTTGGTGGCAAGATTTCGAATGCGATTGACGTCCACCAAGAGGCTTTGCATCTATCGCTTGAGCCAAAAGTGATGCTTGTCTTGTTTACGATGCGAAGGCCACAAGAAGTTCTCGATGATTTAGAACGCGAGAGCGCTTCTTAGGCCTTTGTGCAATTGTGCTCTCGGAGCTTCAGCTTATGCACGATGAGGCAGACGAGTGTTCCCAGCCATTGGATAGACACGAGTTACTGCTTGGACTCCTTCCATGGGCTGAGAGAAGCTTTGGTGATCAGCATTTTAAAGACAAAGAGGCTCCTTGGCAGGCTCAGGGTATATGGCTTCAACTGACATATCAACCTCTGGTAGAAAGATTAGATGATTGCGAGCAGAGGGCTGATAGTTGATGGTTGAGTGTAGCTTGATGAGGCGCATGACCCATGGAGCATAGAATTTCAGGCCAAAAAGATCAAATCCAGATGCAGCCAGTTGCGGGATGAAGAATTCTTGTGTATTGAAGCTTATGCCATTGAGGATGTAAAAGACCAATGTCTTCATGGCTCCTTCAAGTTTTGCAGCTGATGAATGCCCTTTGATAGGCCATAGAGTTCGCCTGATGATGTGATATATTGTGCGAGGCAGATACTCAAGGTCATCAACAAAGAACTCCTTTGGGTATTCAGCGTCGATGGCGAGGCTTCATCATGCTCAACATCCGCTCATGTTGGGCTCGCTTATGGAAGATGCTCTCAAAGTGCATTGTGGTGGAGTTGACAATCGTGTTCGTACAACTCTCCGGGAGTGGGTAGGCCTGTAAGCTCAATGAGGTCAAGAGCTTTGGCTTCATGATGAACATTTCCTATCATCCACTCGAGAACCCATGTCTTTATATCCCTGTTGTAGCCGCGAATGTGGAGGGTAGCATAGAATTGAAGCAAAAGTTCCTCATTCCAATGTTCTTTGTCTGTCACAAAGCTGAGCAGACCTGCATCACGAAAGCAGTCAAGTGCTTCTTCTAAGCATGGCAGTCCTGCAATGGCTTTAGTATCGAGGCGCATATGAGGGAAAATGCGCCCTTGATCATACAGAATGCAGGAGTAATAGCTTCGCTGCTGATAGCTCCAGAAACGATCAGATGATATTCTTGGCTTTGAGTAGGGGTTCTTTGTGCTGTCAAAGAAGGTGTTGTGGGCTTTGAAACCATTAGCATTGAAGGACCTCAGAGGTGGCGGGACACGGGAACCGTGGCAGTCTTAGCTTTGGTTTCTAGACCTGAGGCCTATGCTCAACATGATAATCAAACTGAGGTCCAGAGGCAGGAGGCGGAGGGACCAGAATGGGCCATCGGCGGTGATCGGTGACCATGGTTGTATGCTTGCTCAATTGTATAGGGCCTTGGTGGCGTAACAGAGCAAGGGCAACAAAGAGAGGCGCCAGTCGCACAACAGAGCAAGTGGTTTCGCACATTGGTTGGTGCAGCTCCACATTTACTTCAGCCATGACTACATCATTGGCTTCATTTGTGTTGGTGGTGGCAGCCTCAAGATTTTCAACCTCCACTTGATGATTTGGAGGGTCGTGCACCGCACGCTCACATCAGAACATCTTCTTCAAGAATGAGGGAGTAGGGACCTGCTCATCTTCTTGGTTGTCATCGGCTGATGCAGCCGGATTGTCTTCAGCAGCTTTGGCTTCAGACACGGAGACATTCACAGTCAGAGTGGCTTCAGGAAACACTTGACGTGCAACAGATGAGTGGTGCACTTCTCCTTCTGGAATGCTCGAGAGAGGGACCTGAGGCCTTGGTCCTTTGCGAAGCCTGCGTAATGCTGGTGATGCCTTTGGAGATGGAGTTGGCTGGGCCTCAAAGTCCTCTTGTTCTTCTTGCACAGGTGGTGTCACTTGTTGTTGTTGTTGTTGGGGAGTACTCGGGGAGTCTTGTTGTTGTGGGTGATCAGCCCATGATGCATCCTGAGCAATTGGCCTCAGAGGACGATCAATGCCGATGTGTTCGCTGTTCGTGAGAACAGGCGATGATACCAAGTTGTGTTCGATCTGAGGAAGAACTTCATCATCTTCAACATTGGCATTGTGACCAATGTCTTCAGCAGCGGTGGGATCAACTACTGGAATGTCTTCAGCTTCATGAGCCTCTGTGAAAGCAGGCTCATGAACTATCATCCATCGTTCTTGGTGTTCAGATGTAGGGCGAACCACTGAGATAGGTTCAACAACTAAGGGCTCTGTGGGAGCAGCCCGATTCTTCTTGGTTTTGCGCTTCTTCTTGGAGGGAGCAGCATCAGGGGCTTCAATACTTTTCCTTTTCCTGGCTTCAGCCTCGGCAGCCCTCGTCTGTTTCAGTTTTGAAGCGGTTGACACGACCTTTGGCTTCGAGCCAGTCATGCTGCTTGGGAAGATTATGCGAGGTGCTTTCTGCCTTGAAGGTGCAGATTGGCCAGTTGATAGCTTCTTCTTCTTGGCAACCATTTTGGGGTCAATGCCAGGACGACCAAGAGCCTTACGCTTCTCAGCCTCATTGTAGGCTAGCACACACTTGTCAACAGACTCTTCATACGCTCACGAGAGCCTTGAGCTTCTTCGCGCTTCTTGAGAAAGGCTTCTTTGAGCTCGTGCAGCATGATCTTGAAGTTTTTGACATCTTGCACGCTGATCTTTGCCACATGCTTCTTGAACTAGGCTTTCTCATAGTCGATCTTGTGCTTCAGTTCAACGATGCGCTGAGCAAGAGCTAGCTCAGAAGCAATGGCGCCATTGAAGGAGACGCTGAGGCCAATGGGAAGTTGCAGGTCCTCAAAGCTGAGATTTGGGGTGTCAAACCACTCATCAATGAAGTTATGGATGATTGCCACATCGAAGAGAGGCAAATTATTGAAGATCTCTGCTTCTTCCTTGCTCTTGATCAGTTTCTCAAGGGCATCATCTGCAAGATCTTCATCGCTGGACATGTCAATGTGCTCTTCTCGCAGAATGGCAGCAGGAGTCAAGGTCAGATCAGTGTGCTTGACGATTTTCTTTTTCTTCTCCGTCTTCTTGGAGATACGTGAGAGATCTTCAGACTGCACACTATCTTCAGGAGGTGTAGTGGCTAGTGGCTTCGCACGGGAAGCCTTGGGTGGAGCAGCTAATCTTGAAGCCTTAGTCTTCTTTAGCTTCTACGGCTTTGGAGGAGGAGCTGGGGCTTCATCAGTGTCAGCATCATTATCAGAATGATCCACTTTGGCACCTTGGACCAAGATGTATGTGATGAGGCCATCAAGGTTGGAGAAGGGGCCGATGACATTGGGTTCTGCATCACGTGAGCCGTCAGCACGGGGAGCAGAGGGACCAGGGTTGAAGTCTAATCCCAATGCCTTCTTGTTTTCCTTGGCCGATGCCTTTGCGTGCTGGAACTTGCGCTTGAAAAGAGTATCATCATGACACCAGAGCAATGATGATGGGTCGGCATTTTCAGGCTGAGGTCCACGGACCATACAAGGATAGAAACCCTGTGCAATAGCTTCAGCTCTGTTCTTGGGTTGAAGGCCTTGATAGAGAATATCACCCCAAGGACTTTTGATGGCATTCTTCTCAAAGATATTCTCGGTCACGAACTTGTATTTGAACCATTGTTCACTTAATATCGTCGAATCCATTGGATTCGTGTCTCTGCCGATGATAATTCTCTTGAGGATATGTCTTGTAAAGCTCTGCGAGGTCATCAGCAAATCTTTTGATGTTCCCCACGATCTTTCTCGCCACCCTTCCTTATCGATTTCTTTGCAGCCATGAACTTCAAACCTGAATGGTTTCAACACGCTCAAAGGCTTCAAAGGCTTTTGCTTGCTCGGACAAACAGAACCGGCTTCGTGGAGAGTTAATGTGATGCTATAAGAATTTCGCAAACGAATGCGCATTATGAGAACCAAGGATTCTCCCACTAACATGTACTGTGATAAAGATTAGAGATGCGAGGAAGGGAAGAGGTCATATGCATTCTTAGAAGATTATGAAGATAAATCAGTTTGAAGACATTGACCTCATGATGCGAAGACATTCACTTATATGTTGAGAGTTGGTTCCAGATTTGTACGAATCCGTGAATAAGTGCAAGTGAGGAATCAAACTAGATATGAAGTTTAAGTGAATATACTAGGCACTATGAGATGCAGACAGAATAGATCTAACATTGTACAAGCAGAAACCAATTTTGGTAAATAGGATGAATCTTTGAAAATCAAAAAGATGGTAAAAATAGAGTTATATTTACCACACAAAGAACTACTAGATGGGATGAATAGGAGACCGAGCAGTTCAATCCACCGTGCCCTAACTTGGCGACGGAGGACACCTACGGCAGCGGCGGAGAGGACGATGTCCGCGGCCGACGTGAGGTCGGCGTCGGAGAAGTCGCGGCAGCTAAGCGCTTCGTCGCCAGCGTCGTCGAGAGCTAGCGGTGGAGCTAGGATTTTGACGAGGTGGAGAGGTGGAAGAAGGTTTTCTTTACCGCAGGGGACATGTATTTATAAGGAAGTGAGCGACACAGTGCAATTACGCAGGTGCCCCTAGCGGTTCACATTTGAGGGGCACGTGGCAAGCATGCAACATACTCAGAGTTATCCCATGTTCCCACGCCCTCCAGGTTTGTCGGATGGTCGTTCCGGTTTGTCCGAATTTCAAACAATAAAGATGAATCATTTAAAACAGACTTAATGTTTGTCTCTGTATCTTCTGCTGACTAGGATGCAGAGAAGACATTCGACAGTTTCGATAGAATGCATATGATTTGGACAGATAGAGCTTGAGATAGGAAGCATAGAGAGATTAGGGTCCGATCACATTCACTTAGTTCAAAAGATTCAACTAGGAAGACATAGCTATAAGTGAATGCTGTAGAGGATAGAACACTAGTATATATATCAGAAAGCAATCAAATCAACAGAGTGAAGAGAATCATGAAGATAAGTTGAAATTGAAAACAAACCAAATGCGAAGACATTGCAAAAATAACGCCATGAGTGAAACACTTCAAACAGAGAAATTTGGTGGTGGCGTTACCCACCGTATAGGAACTATTAGACCCAGACACGGCGCACAATTATCGTGGCACTCCGAAGTCAAATTCCACATTAATGTATTCACACTCAGAATGTAAGTCTTCATTGATTGAAGATATACTTTACTTCGTGTGTTGCACATCTAAGTCATCAACATGCATAAGTGTTAGGATGTGTGCACGATCACGTGACATTTGAGGATTCCAAGATATTTAGCTCACACCGTAACTTGCAAGACCTTTTCTCATCCAAGGGCTTTGTGAAGATATCCGCCGCTTGCTCTTGATGTTGACGTGAATGATGTCAATATCTTTCTTCATGACATGATCTACGAGAAAGTGATGACGAATTTCAATGTGCTTTGTCTTCGAGTCCGGATGGATTGTTGGCAATCTTGATGGCGCTTTCGTTGTCGCAGAAGAGAGGTACTTGTTGCGATTGATGCCATAGTCCTTGAGAGTTTGCTTCATCCATAGAAGCCGAGCGCAACAAGATCCAAAGAAGAATGTATTTGGATTCAGCAGTTGAGAGTGATACAGTTACGCTTCTTTGAAGACCAACAGATAAGTGATCGTCCCGAATGTGACTTGTGCACGATGTAGACTTGCGATCCACCTTGTCACCAAAGATAATCAGCATCCGAGAATCCAACCAAATCAAATTTTGAGCCCTTTGGATACCATAATCCGAGTGTTGGGGTGTAAGCCAAATATCGAAGAATTCGCTTCACAGCTAAGTGATGCGATTCCTTTGGTGCAGCTTGGAATCGAGCACACATGCAAACACTAAGCATAATATCTAGCCTAGATGCACATAGGTAAAGTAAGGAACCAATCATGGAGCGGTATACCTTTTGATCGAACTCTTTACCATTGTCGTCGGGACCCAGATGGTGTTTGGCTGGCATTGGCGTCGCGTAACCTTTGCAATCTTCCATTCCAAACTTCTTCAGACAGTCTTTGAGGTATTTTTCTTGAGATATGAAGATTCCATTCCTTTGCTGACGAATTTGAAGACCAAGGAAGAACTTCAGCTCACCCATCATGGACATCTGATATTGTTCTTGCATCATGTATCCAAACTCATCACTATACTTCGGTTGGTGCAAACCAAGATAATGTCATCCACATATATTTGGCACACAAACAATTCACCATCATATGTCTTCGTGAAGAGTGTGGGATCGAGGATCCGTGTTTGAAGCCTTTGCTCTTCAGGAAGTCTTTGATTGTATCATACCAAGCGCGAGGAGCTTGTTTGAGGCCATCTGATGCTTTGTTTAGCTTGTACACCATATCAGGATGTTTTGGATCTTCAAAGCCAAGTGGTTGAGCTACGTATACTTCTTCTTCAATCTTGCCGTTGAGAAATGCACTCTTCACATCCATTTGATATAGCAAGATGTTGTGGTGGTTAGCATAGGCTAGCAGTATGCGAATAGCTTCAAGCCTAGCAACAGGAGCAAATTTTTCATCGAAGTCAATTCCTTCAACTTGAGTATATCCTTGAGCCACAAGACGTGCTTTGTTTCTGATGACTTGACCATGCTCGTCTTGCTTGTTTCGATATATCCATTTTGTGCCAATAATGTTATGCTTGCGAGGGTCAGGACGCTTGACAAGTTCCCAAACATTGTTCAGCTTGAACTGTTGAAGTTCTTCTTGCATAGCTTGAATCCATTCAGGTTCCATAAAGGCTTCAACAACTTTCTTGGGTTCTGATATTGACACAAACGAAAAGTGCCCATAGAAATTTGCTAACTGTGTTGCTCTTGAGCGAGTAAGTGGACCAGGTGCATTGATGCTATCAATTATCTTCTCAATTTCTACTTCATTTGCAACTTGAGGATGAACTGGACGAAGATCTTGCTCTTGCTGATCATTATCATCATTGGGAGGATTGTCTTCAGTCTGAGCATTGTCTTCAGGTTGGTTAGGTGCAGAAATGATAAGTTCCTCTTCAGGCTGTGCTTCAGAAGGCATGATTTCACCAGTTCCCATTAGCTTGATAGATTCGCTGGGTGGAGCTTCATCTAGTGTACTTGGCAGGAGCTCTCTTTGTGAACCATTGGTTTCATCAAATCGCACGTCCACAGTTTCGACGATTGAGATAGAGGTTGAAGACTCTGTATGAGTGCGAGTCCTTTCCGTAACCGAGCATGAAGCCTTCATGAGCTTTGGGTGCAAATTTTGACTTGTGATGGGGATCCTTGATCCAGCACCTAGCTCCAAATACTCTGAAGTAGCTGACATTTGGCTTCTTGCTAGTAAGGAGCTCATAGGATGTTTTGTTCAGAAGCTTATGGATGTAAACACGGTTGATGATGTGACATGCTGTATCTATAGCTTCAGGCCAGAACTTTCTTGGTGTCTTGTACTCGTTGAGCATTGTTCGAGCCATCTCAATGAGGGTTCTGTTCTTGCGCTCTACGATGCCATTTTGCTGAGGGGTGTATGGAGCAGAGAACTCATGAGTGATTCCCATTGTATCCAGATAAAGATCAAGTCCGGTGTTCTTGAACTCAGTGCCGTTGTCACTTCTGATATGCTTGATCTTGACGCCATAGTTGTTCATGGCTCGATTGGCGAATCTTCTGAAGACATCTTGCACTTCAGTCTTGTAGAGAATTATGTGCACCCATGTATATCTTGAGTAGTCGTCAACAATGACGAAGCCATAGAGACAAGCAGTTGTTGTGAGGGTGGAGTAGTGAGTAGGTCCAAATAGGTCCATGTGTAACAGCTCGAAGGGTTGAGATGTTGTCATGATTGTCTTCGAGGGGTGCTTTGCCCTGGTCATCTTTCCAGCTTCGCAGGCACCACACAAATGATCCTTCTTGAACTTGACACCCTCGATGCCTATGACATGCTTCTTTTTGACGAGTGTGTGTAAGTTCCTCATGCCAGCATGCCCCAGCCTCCTATGCCAGAGCCAGCATTCTGAAGCTTTTGCAAGAAGACATACTGACAAGTTGTGGACCTCATGAGAAATCTACCATGTACAGATCATCTTTCCGATACCCTTCAAAGACTAGAGACTTGTCAGATTCCATTAGTACAAGGCAACGATATTTTCCAAATAGCACAATCATGTTCAAGTCACAAAGCATCGAGACAGACATTAAGTTGAAACCAAGGGATTCAACAAGCATCACTTTATCCATGTGTTGATCCTTTGAGATTGCAACTCTACCTAGACCCAATACCTTGCTTTTACCAGTGTCAGCAAATGTGATGTGACTCTTGTCTTATGGACATAAGGTTGAGTCCATGAGAAGACTTCGATCACCGGTCATATGATTAGTGCATCCACTGTCCATAATCCATTCAGAAGCTTTTGGTGTCATACCCTACAGTGCAGTTAGGAGGATAGGCTTCACAAAGAGTGTTGTGAAGCATAAGAATTTGACACACACAAGGATTATCACAGCATAGGTCAAGGTTAGGACACATAGTGTGACTGATAAGCAATTCAGATGTGAAATTCATAGCAAGATCATTTTATCATGCGTCCCTTAATGTGTTTTAGGTCCCCAGCAATAGCATCGGACGCCTTTGATTACAGGCTGGAGACCTTTCTCTGCAAAAGAAAGTTAATTCTTCTTCACCTCCCACATCTTCAAGGGTGGCTTAGATGCAATGAGTCTAAGTGCAGCATCTGAGAATTTTGGCTTTGGAGCCCTAGCAAATAGCCTTGCAGGAGATGAATGATACTCATATGAATAAGCAGAAAAGTTCTTAGTTCTATGAACATAGCAGTTTGAAGACACACGCTCATATTCATAAGTCTGAGTATGGTTTCCCTGCAAAACATTGGCGTTAGGGTGACTCAGGTGAGTCCTGTATCTGTATGAAGCCTTTGGGCCATATGAAGCCATAGGTCTGGGGTTTGTCTTCTTCCTTGGTGGTGTCATGATGACATTCACGGGAAGATTCTCAATACACCGCCGGTACCAGATCTTCTTCATAGGTGGTCCATTCTGCGATTAGTACCAATATACCGCAAACACTTCACCATTCGATTCTTAAGCAGTTTATAGTTTGCATCAAAAGATTCATCAATGATAATAGGATTACAGATAAATCCAGATAAGGTGGATGGATCTCTTGAAGGTTCCTTTGCAAAGAACCCATGTGGTTTTGGGGTACTTGCTCGGGCTTCGAGACGACCCATCAACATTCATTTTCTCTCGAACCCAACACCCTCTTTCCTAGGGTTTCGGTTCGAGAATCGCTTTTGAGGACATCATAAAGTGTCGATGTCCTTCGGACTTTTATACATCCTGTTTCAAGCAATGTCTTCAACCTAGCATTTTCATCGGCAATAGTGGTGGTATCCTCCGCAGAGGGTTAGTTACCACATCAAGTAGTTGAAGACAATGCATCGAGAGCAACGATGGAACATTCAAAGAACAGAGGTAGAGTTATCACGCTCAATGCATTTTAGACATGGTGGTTCAAATCCATCTGGCGGACCGATCATTGGCGTGAAGTGACTCATTCTCTTTTGAAGATCTTCATGAGCCGCTCTCAATTTATCAAGCTCTTGCTTCCTTTGAAGATAATCATAGGAGAGCTTTTCATAAGTGGTTGAGAGCGTTTCATGACGACTTTCAAGTTGTTGGTACTTAGCATGAAATTTTTTTATGTCTTCAACTAAGGACTGTGAACGTGTCATTTCCGCGTCCAACAGGTCATCGCTTTTGTCTAACAGTTTTTGAGTATGTTCCATAGCCTTTTGTTGTTCAGTTGCAATTTTTTTTTTGACTATGAACAGTAGGGTAAAACCCCACTGCAATTTTTATATTAATATTTAAAGCAGCATGTAGTCTGGTAGGCTTGAGGTAAGCCCAGAAAAAGAAAAAGGAAAGAAGTAAAGATGAAAAAAACTAGAAAGAAGTAAAAAAGAAGTAATTAAAAAATAAAGAAAAGAGAAAAGCTATGGGAATAACAAAAGAAATTACAACAAGGCCTGTAGCCAAAGGTTGAATTGGGTCGAATGCTTCTTCTTCATTCTGAATTTTAAAAGTTTGAGCTCCTCCATGAAGATGAATTTCCAACCCTGAAAAGATGGTGTGATGTTCTCAAATATTTTGTTGTTTCTGCTTATCCAAATTGCCCATGCTCCTAGGATGATGATCTCCATGTAAAAAGGGTATTGCAGTTTGTCCTTTAGATCCTGAAATGCTTCCAGAATCGAGTGTTTTGTGATCTTGTTGGACATATATAGTCCCAGCATTGTTGCACAAATGGGCATCCCCAGAACAGATGATGTAAGGTTTCTTCCTGTTGACAATCATTTACTGCACAGTTGTATTCTTCCAGCACAAAATTCTTCCTTCTTAGCAAATTTCTAGTGTTAACTCTGTCATGTAGTAGTTGCCAGAAAAAACTTTGTGTTTTGGCTGACATGAGCTTTTCCAGATCCAAGTGAAATGTGGAGGTGTTTGTTTATGACCTATTAATACCTTATATGCTTTGATGGATGAGTATGTGTCTTTACCCCAGATGTAGCTCCAAGTATCTAAAGATTCCAGAAATTCAGATTGTCTCAAAGAGATGCAAATATCCTCCATTGCTAAGAACTCCTCATATGCCTCTGTTGTCAAAGGTAAGAAGAATAGGTCCTGAAGATACTCTATCTGAAGTACCTGCTGAATGTTCATTTGTGGATTTCTGACAAAAGTGTACAGGTGGTGAAACTTGTGTTTGAGTACTGCCTGGTGCCAAAGATCATCCCAAAATAAGCATCGACTCCATCTCCCACATTGCATCTAGCAATAGCTTTGTAGTGATCCGAAGTGCCAAGTTTGATTTCCACCGAATGAACCCACCATGTTGTCCCTCGTAGCTGTCCATCAACGTAGTATGTTTCCCATATTAAGTTGACCCATGGTATATCATGCTGTTGTAAAACTTGTGTAGGTTCTTCATAAGCGAGTTTTGTTGTGAGTGAAAATATCCAGTATTCCTGTGCCTCCCCGATCTTTGGGTGCGCATACGTAGTCCAAGCAACTAGAGCAGCTGCGGTCCTCCATATCCTGGCTTCTCCAAAGACAGTGCCTTAAGTATTTTACAATCTGGTTTTTAATAGTGATTGGAATGTCCAGGCATGTCATGAAGAACACAACTAAAGAAGTTAGCACTGACTTCACCAGCATTCCAAATCAGTTGCAATTTTAGCAAGTGTTTTGTAGCTGGGTTTGGATTCACAATCAGAGTCATCTTCACTTGATGTTTGAAAGTAAGCATCACGTGATTTTACCTTGGCACCACGTGCCATGAAGCAGTAGGTGGGAGTAGGATCGTCTTCATCATCAGCTTCAGCGTTGGCTTGAAGTCATTGTCTTGATGTTGAAGATGGACTTGGCAACATAAGGCGTGGCTAGAGCGGACTTACAACGCCTGTGGTCGGACTCCTCTCCAGACTCCACCTCCGCCTCCCCAGAAGCAGACTCCTCCTCTGAATCCATTTCCTTGCCAACAAAGGCACGAGCCTTGCCAGATGAGCTCTTCTTGTGTGATGAAGACTTGGAAGAAGACTTAGAAGAAGACTTTGAGGATTTCTTCTTCTTCTTGTCATCAGAATCATATTCTTTGTTCTTCTTCTTCTTCTTCTTCTTCTTCTTCTTCTCATTGTGGCAGGTTCTCTTCTTGTGGTCATGGGTGGAAGCTTCATCCTTCCTTGAGCTGGATCGTGAAGACTTTCTGAAGCCTTTCTTCTTGGTGAATTTCTGGAACTTCTTCACTAGCATAGCAAGTTCCTTTCCAATGTCTTGGGATCATCGTAATCAAGTCGATTCTTCTTCGATGAGGAAACAACTTTTGCCTTCAAAGCGCGAGTTCGGCCATAGTTGGGACCATAGATATCTCTTTTCTCGTAAAGTGGAACTCATGTGTGTTGAGCCTCTCAAGTATATCAGACGGATCGAGTGTCTTGAAGTCAGGACGTTCTTGTATCATGAGGGCAAGGGTGTCAAAGGAGCTGTCAAGTGATCTCAGAGTGTCTTGATGATTTCATTCTTGGTAATCTCGATTCGTGCCGAGAGCATGAAGCTCATTTGTGATGTCGGTGAGGCGATCGAACGTGAGCTAGACATTTTCATTGTCGTTTCTCTTGAAGCGGTTGAAGAGGTTGCGAAGAACACTGATCCTTTGATCTCTCTGGGTTGAGACACCTTCGTTGACCTTGGATATCCAAATCCAGACTAGCCCGATGTTTCAGAGCACTCACACGACCATCTCGTCCTTTGGTCGGTGACCACAGATGATGTTCTTGGCGGTAGAGTCCAGCTTGAATGAACTTCTTGACATCGCAGGGTGACACCTTCACCAGCTTTTGGGAACGCCGTTCTTGACGACATACCAGAGGTCGACATCAATGGCTTCAAGATGCATGCGCATCTTATTCTTCCAGTAGGGATATTTAGTTCCATCGAACACGGGGAAAGCAACGGAGACTTTGATTATCCCTGCAGTCGACATAGCTAAAACTCCAGGTGGTTAAACCAAATCACATAGAACAAGGGAGTATCTTGCTCTGATACCAATTGAAAGTGCTAGTATCGACTAGAGGGGGGGGGGTGAATAGGCGATTTTTATGAAAGTCTTCAAAACATGGAAGTTTTGAAGACAAACAGTAGAAATGACCTAATTGATATGCAGCGGAAGATAAACTACAACAAGCAAGCCATAGTCAAGTATGCAATAATGTGAAGGTACAAGGACTAATAGCAGCTTAGTAGTAAGGATCAGGATGGAAGATAGTATGAAGCCAATCAACGCAAGTAGTCAAGCAATGAAGTCAAACAGGTACGATAAGTAGGCAATGACTTCATGAAGACAAACATTAAGTAAAGGAAGGGAGAGGATAGAACCAGTCACTTGTTGAAGACACAGGATTTGTTGGACCAGTTCGATTCTTTGTGACAAGCTGATGTATGCAGTTAGGGAGGCTGAGATTCAACTCAGAAGACCGCGTCTTCACCTTATTCCCCTTGAGCTAAGGACACATAGTCCTCGCCCAATCACTCTGGTAAGTCTTCAAGGTAGACTTCCGAACCTTCACAGACTTTGTTCACCGGCGATCCACAATGACTCTTGGATGCTCGTAACATGGCGCCTAAGCTGGTGGAGGATTCACAATCCTCAAGTGTAATAAGTCTTGAGTCACACAGATGGAAAGACTTTAGTGATGCCTAACACTCTTTGGCTTTGGGTGTTTGGGCTTTGTCCTGCAAGATTTTCTCTCTCAAAGGCTTCGAGGTGGGTTGCTCTCAAGCGACAAAAGCCGTGCACAAACTCGAGCAGCCACCAATTTATGGTGTAGGGGTGGGCTATTTATAGCCACAAGGCAACCCAACTTGATATGTCCAAAATGACCACAGGTCACTAAGGAACCGACACGTGTTCCAACGGTCGATTTCAAACACACACACGACAACTTTACTTGGGATCTGAGCAAAGGCGACTCATCGACTCTAGATAAGATTTGCTCTCATTGTCTTCGTCGAAGACATAGGATTTAGGTTGAGCATCACTTGGTCATTCCGACTTTGTTCACTTGGACCCCACTTAACGAGACGGTGGTTCCTATGACTCAACAAAGAAGAAAAGGAAACAACGAAACCACACGATCTCAAGGCTCCATAGTCTTCACTCAATGTCTTCTCATGTCATAGTCTTCAATATGAATATCTTCACATACCACCATTGTCGTCAATGTCTTCATACATTTTTAGGGGTCATCTCCGGTAGGTAAACCGAATCAATGAGGGGCACTACCTGCGTTATCCTGCAATTCTCACAAACGCATTAGTCCCTCAACCAAATTTGTCGTCAATACTGCTGCAGAATTCTTCTAGCTGAAGCAGAGTCTGGAGCGGGCCGAGGAAGAGCTCGGCCGTGTGAAGAAGCAGCTGGAGGGTAGTAAAGGTATGCAGTAACCTTGTATATATTCAGGAAGGATGAATGATTCGTGCTGACTAAAGTGTCATGAAATTTATTAGGGGCAACGACCGAAGTAGAGGCCCTCAAGAAGGCGCTGACCGAGGCCGAGGACAAAGCGGCCAGTGAGAAGGCCACCTGTGAGAAGCACGAGGCTAGGGTCAGCAAGGTCCAGCAGGAGCTCCAGGACGACGTCAAGAATTGTGAGTCCTTGGAGAGCGACCTTGCGGATCAAAAGTACGATGGACAAGGCCCGCCAGAATGCACACGATGCCCGGGTTGAAGCCCAAGGCGCCCTCCAAGAAATCCAGGAGGCCAGGAAAATTGCGGCGGGTAAGGCCTTTATTATGCAGAGCAAATATTTGAAGAAAAGGTTCCTCTTACTGACCCTGATTTGGAGTTCTCTCGGGGCATTTGCGGATCTGCCGCGCAACATGTCAGATGCTACAGAATTCTGTCGAGCCAAAGAGGGGAGCTCTACGGAAAAGCTGTTCTGGTCACAATACCTTATGCCAGAACATCTAGTGCCCTTAAGCGATCAGCTGAAACAACCGGTCGAGCTGCATAGGACAGCCGAACTAGCCATGAAGGATTTGATAATTCGGCTTTAGCCTGCCGAAGCCATTCCCAGCAGCTACTTCGGATTTGTGAAGCGGCTTGTCAGTGCCTACCCTCGGCTTGAAGCCATCAAGCGGTCGGTCTATATCGAAGGCGCGCGAATGGACTTTGCCCGCGCCAAGATGCACTAGGCGAAGATGGATGCCACGAAGCTGATGACCGAGGGACCGCCCGCGGGCAAGGAGCACCGCACACCCCAACTGTATTTTGACAGTGTCCTAGAGGGATCCTGCCTTGTGGCGGAGCAGTGTGCTAAGGATATCATATTCCCATGAATACACTCATGTTATCCTGTCATGTACTATGAAACAGATCCGTTACGTAATATAATGTTTGTTATTTAAAATTTTACCTTTTGTGTGGCTGTTTTGTTAAATCTGAGAGTTGGCTAGTCGTCGGCTTCTGACCCCATGTAGGTAGTATGGGGGTGTTCGAGATAAATCTAAACACTCTTTATCCAAGGTTTTGGTCCTTCAAGGAGGTGTTTAGCACAACGAACCGGGCAATCAGACTATGTGGCTTTATTACTCTCACTTAGCCATAGGAGTTTGACGAGAAAAAATTGGTGTTCGGAAGTCCAAACTTGGGGCACTATACATGCCTGATCGGATAAAAACCGATTCATTGCATAATGCGGAAAAATCGCTAAAGATTTGTAACCTCTCGAATAGCTAACCGGCTCTCGCCGCATCATGACAGTCAGTTTTCGGCTTTCTCTACTGAGGTGCTCATCCGGAAGAACCGAGACACAATCGCAGTAGTTCTCCCTTTACTACCCTAGCCGATATAGAAGAACGTAAGGTAGTAAGCACAGGAGCCGGGCAACCCAACTATTGACCAAAGACATGATTCAGAGCCAATGCATATAATGCTATAAGTTCGAGGTGCCGAACTGTATTGTAAAAGTGTTCGGACTTTATAGCCGTATTGTGGGGTGTGATGAAGCCCCTGGTGAATTAAGGCGTACCAGAGTGTACGGGCGCAATTGATAAGAATACAAGAAAAGGAAAAAAAATCAACTAATAAGGTGACGACACAAATATTGAGCCGCAAATTGTTTTCCATTGTAATTTGATTAATACGTCAAGGCGTATTTGTACAAGTAATGCGATAAGAAAACAAGGCTATTTGACATGCCATGACCAAGGGCGAGCTGCGTGCGGGTTGTTTAAAACAGGTATAAAGATCGTTAGCAGAGACCACCTGGGGGTTCCCTTGTAAGTCAAAGCTTCTTGCCTTCTTGGTGTATCCGTCCCTTGATGGGTCCGATGATCAGGTTATTAGAAAAAGCCTCAGAAAGAGAAAAACTTGAAAGAAAAAGAAAAAGTGAAGGTATGCGGGTCCAGGAGTCATTGAGCCGCATTATGGACCACGGTCTAGCTCTGCCTCCATCCATGCCCATGGTATTTTGAGTGCGTAATTATGCATACGTGGCACGAATGCTGCTGTTGGTTGGGACTCGGACGGAGGCCTAATTGCTAGTTGAGCTCTCGACGAACTCGACCGTCCTGCTGCGGAGTAGTTCGGACTCGTTTGACAGTATCCGGGAGCTTGGCCGCTGAATTGTGGTTATGCTTGAAAAGGCTGCTCTATACTTCTGCTGCCAGGGCCGCGGTGTGCTCCTTGGTACGGAGGGAGCGTTCCGTGTTTCCATTGACTGTTATAACACCACGTGGACCGGGCATGTTGAGCTTGAGGTAAGCATAGTGCGGCACCGCATTGAATCGAGCAAATGCGGTTTGTCCAAGTAGTGTGTGATAGCCACTGCGGAAGGGGACGATATCAAATATCAATTCTTCGCTTCGGAAATTATCCAGGGATCCGAAGACCACTTCCAGTGTGATTGAGCCCGTACAGATGGCTTGTACACCTGGTATGACACCTTTGAAGGTGGTTTTTGTGGGCTTGATCCTTGAAGGATCGATACCCATTTTGCGCATTGTATCCTGATAGAGCAGGTTCAGGCTGCTGCCATCATCCATGAGGACTCGCGTAAGGTGGAATCCATCAATGATTGGGTCAAGGACCAGTGCGGCTGAACCGCCATGACGGATACTGGTCGGATGGTCCATGCGATTGAAGGTGATTGGGCGGGAAGACCATGGGTTGAACTTTGGGGCGACTGGCTCCATCACGTAGACGTCCCTGAGTGCGCGCTTGCGCTCCCTCTTGGGGATATGGGTAGCATATATCATGTTTACCGTTTTAACTTGGCGGGGAAACTTCTTCTGCCCCCTATGTTCAGTGGCTTGGGCTCCTCGTCATCATCATTGCTTTGCGACCCCTTCTCTTTGTTCTCAGCATTTAACTTGCCGACCTGTTTGAAGACCCAACATTCTCTGTTGGTATGATTGGTTGGTTTATCAAGAGTGCCGTGGATTTGACATGGACGATCGAGTATGCGGTCCGAACTGGACGGGCCCGGATTGTTTCTCTTAAATTGCTTCTTTCGCTGACCGGACTTAGAGCCACTGAATCCGGCGTTGACAGCCGTGTCTTCGGTGTTGTCACCGTTGCTTTGATGCTTGTGTCTGTTGCGTCGTGGCTTGCCATTGCTCTTCCTGGCCTCAAAAGTGCCAGGTTCGCTTGCATGATTATTGCTACGGGCAAGCTAGCTATCCTCGCCCGCGCAAAAGCGGGTCATAAAGTGTCGTGAGAGATGCCATGGACTTTGGATTTTCTTGTCCGAGGTGTCGGGCGAGCCATTCGTCACGGATGCTATGCTACCGCTAGGGCTTCGGCATCCGGACAGTCGACTATCTGGTTCTTTTTACTTAAGAACCTGGTCTAGAATTTCCTGGCTGACTCTCCGGGCTGTTGAACTATATGACTTAGGTCGTCGGCATCCGAAGGTCAAATATATGTGCCTTGAAAGTTGTCAAGGAAGGCGTTCTCCAAGTCCTCCCAGCGGCCAATGGAGTTTTCGGGCAGACTGTTCAACTAGTGTCGGGCTGGTCCCTTGAGTTTTAGCGGGAGGTATTTGATGGCATGAAGATCATCACCACCGGCCATATGAATATGGAGAAGAAAATCCTCAATCCATACCGCGAGGTCTGTTGTCTCATCATATGATTCGATGTTCACGGGTTTAAACCCCTCTAGGAAATCATGTTCCATTACTTCATCAGTGAAGCAAAGGGGGTGTGCGGCGCCTCTGTATCGGGCCAGGTCGTGACGTAGCTCAGACGGAGTTCGTCTGCGGTCATCGGCTCAGTTGTGATTATATTTGTTACGTCCGGCCAGGTGGCTGTCATAGCGCGTAGGGGCACACCCCCGCGATCTATAGATCGATCTTGTCTGACCTGCTCTGTTTTCCAAGTCACGCCGCAGGTCATGTGTGTATCCCCGAGCTGTTGTATTTCTGTTTCTTCGGCGAGGTAGTGCGGGCTAGTGTTTGGCTCGAGGTGCCGCCTTATCCTGGCCACGTGGTGGCCGGTCAGCCGCATTTTGCGCTGGTAGGACGGGCTCCAGCGCCTCATCATCAAACTGTGGTAACAGTTTGCGTTTCGGGTAGCTTTTCGTTGGGTGCTCGAGGCCGTATTCCTCGGCTGCCAGGATGCCAGTCCATCTATCGTTGAGCAGATCTTGATCAGCTTGAAGCTGCAACTGCTGCTTTTTCAGCCTCCTTGAAGTGGCAATTAGTCGGCGCTTAAAGCGTTCCTGTTCGTCGGGCTCCTCAGGCACAATAAAATCTTCGTCGCCGAGGCTCACCTCGTCCTCGGAGAGCGGAAGGTAGTTGCTGTCCTCCGATTATTCATTCATGGTCTGTTCGTCAGGGCTGACTCACCCATCCTCCCGTTCCTCCTATTTGGAGGTTGGCTCGATGGGGTCTTCATTGTCTTCGACACCGTCCGTAGTGTTGTCTTCTCCTGTGATGGTGTTGTTGTTTTTACTACAACGTGGCTTAGAGCCTCGCCGCTGACGTTGGCGCTTTGGCTGTATCTCAGGAGGTTTATCCTCGACTGGATTTTCATTGTTGCCGTTGTTTTCTTTGGGTGTATCCGCCATGTATATGTCATACGAGGAGGTGGCTGTCCAACGCCCTGTAGGCGGTGGTTCCTACTCCTCTCCAGCATTGTCGTCCATACCGTCGATGTCTTCGGAGTCGTAATCAAGCATGTCGGTTAAGTCGTCGAAGTGGCTATAAAGTGGGTGGTGGGTGGGAAACGAAGTTCTTCGTCATCCGCTTCCCATTCGAGCCAGGCATAGTTCGGCCGAGAGTCCCCCGACAAAGAGAGGGATTTCAGTGAGTTTAACACGTCACCTAGAGGTGAGTGCTGGAAGATCTCCACGAAGTTGAACTTCAAGATCAGCGCCCAATCAGGTTTGGTGGACGCGGATGCACGCGGTCCAGAACCTATGGCCGGAGACGAATCCGAGGTTCCGGTGACACAAGCCCAGCTCGATGTTGGGTCTGTGTGTGGCTCGAATGCCGCTGAGTCTGTGGCTTCCGTGGCGGGGTTGAGCTTCCCGTCCTCGGACAGAGCGGTCTGCTCTGGATCTAGGGCCAGAGCGGTTACGGGCGCTATCTCCTGAGCACGACCAGATGATAGATTTAGGTCATGTTCATCATGGTGGCAGGGGACAACCGTCATGGGCTCAAATCCGTCAAAGATCAAGTCTCCACGGATATCGGCCAAAAAATTCAGACTTCCAAATCCGATCTGATGGCCAGGAGCGTAGCTATCGATCTGCTCTAGTTGGCCAAGCGAGTTGGCCCGCAGTGCGAAGATGCCGAATACAAAGATTTGTCCGGGGAGGAAGACCTCTCCCTGGACTGTGTTGTTGTAGACGATTGATGGAGCCATCAAGCCTTCTGGTGCGGATCTCGGGTAGGGGGTCCCGAGCTGTGCGTCTAAGGCTAATGGTAATAGGAGGCGGGGGACACAATGTTTACCCAAGTTCGGGCCCTCTCTATGGAGGTAATACCCTACTTCCTGCTTGATTGATCTTGATGAATATGAGTATTACAAGAGTTGATCTACCACAAGATCGTAATGGCTAAACCCTATAAGTCTAGCCTATGATTATGATTGTTATCGTCTCTACGGACTAAACCCTCCGATTTATATAGACATCAGAGGGAGATAGGGTTACGCAAAGTCGGTTACAGAGAAAGGAATCTACATATCCGAATTGCCAAGCTTGCCTTCCATGCAAAGGAGAGTCCCATTCGGACACGGGAAGAAGTCTTCTATCTTGTATCTTCATGGCCTAACAGTCCAGCCCATGTATATAGTCCGGCTATCCGAGGACCCCTTCATCCGGGACTCCCTCAGGGAGGCACCCCATAGACACATAAGTTGATCAAGTTGATATTTTAGCCGTGTGCGGTGCCCCCTCCATAGATTTCCACCTCGGTCACATCGTCGTAGTGCTTAGGCGAAGCCATGCGCCGGTAACTTAATCATCACCGTCACGACGCCGTCATGCTGGCAGAACTCTCCCTCGGCCTCAGCTGGATCTAGAGTTCGAGGGACGTCACCAAGCTGAACATGTGCAGATCACGGAGGTGCCATGCGTTTAGTACTTGATCGGTTGGATCACGAAGACGTTCGACTACATCAGTCGCGTTACTTAACGCTTCCGCTTTTGGTCTACGAGGGTACGTGGACACACTCTCTCCCTCGTTGCTATGCATCACCTAGATAGATCTTGCGTGATCGTAGGATTTTTTTTAAATTATTGCGTTCCCCAACAGTGGCATCCGATCCAGGTCTATGCGTAGATGTTATATGCACGAGTAGAACACAAAGAGTTGTGGGCGATAATAGTCATACAGCTTACCAGCATGTCATACTTTGATTCGGCGGTATTGTTGGATGAAGCGGCCCGGACCGACATTACATGACTACGTTCATGAGACTTGTTCTACTGATGTGCTTATGCACATAGGTGGCTGGTGGGTGTCTGTTTCTCCAACTTTAGTTGAATCGAGTGTGGCTACGCCCGGTCCTTGTTGAACGTTAAAATAGCACACTTGACGAAAAATCGTTGTGGTTTTGATGTGTAGGTAAGAACGGTTCTTGCTAGAAGCCCGTAGCAGCCACGTAAAACTTGCAACAACAACTTGTTTTTGGAGGGCTTGCTGTGATGTGATATGGTCAAGGCATGATGTGATATAAATTGTTGTATGAGATGATCATGTTTTGTAACAAAGTTATCGGCAACTGGCAGGAGCCATATGGTTATCGCTTTATTGTATGCAATGCAATCGCCATGTAATTGTTTTACTTTATCACTAAGCGGTAGCGATAGTCATAGTAAAAATAGTTGGCGAGACCACAACGATGCTACGATGGAGATCACGGTGTCGCGCCGGTGACGATGGAGATCATGACGATGCTTTGGTGATGGAGATCATGAGCACAAGATGATGATGGCCATATCATGTCACATAATTTGATTGCATGTGATGTTTATCCTTTATGCATCTTATTTTTCTTAGTACGGCGGTAGCATTATAAGATGATCCCTTACTAAATTTCAAGGTATAAGTGTTCTCCCAGAGTATGCACCATTGCTACAGTTCGTCGTGCCGAGACACCACGTGATGATTGGGTGTGATAAGCTCTACGTTCACATACAACAGGTGCAAGCCAGTTTTGCACACGCAGAATACTCAGGCTAAACTTGACGAGCCTAGCATATGCATATATGGCCTCGGAACACTAAGACCAAAAGGTCAAGCGTGAATCATATAGTAGATATGATCAACATAGTGATGTTCACCATTGAAAACTACTCCATCTCACGTGATGATTATCAGACTGGTTTAGTTGATATTTATCACGTGACCACTTAGATGATTAGAGGGATGTCTGTCTAAGTGGGAGTTCTTAAGTAATATGATTAATGGAACTTTAATTTATCATGAACTTAGTACCTGATAGTATTTTGCATGTCTATGTTGTTGTAGATCAATGGTCCATGCTACCGTTCCTTTAAATTTTAATGTGTTCCTAGAGAAAGCTAAGTTGAAAGATGATGGCAGCAACTACACGGACTAGGTCCGTAACTTGAGTATTATCCTTATTGTTGCACAGAAGAATTACGTACTGGAAGCACCGTTAGGTGCCAGTCCTGCTGCAGATGCTACTGATGAGTTAAGAACGTCTGGCAGAGCAAAGCTGATGACTACTCGATAGTTCAGTGTGCCATGCTTTACAGCTTAGAACCGGGACTTCAACGACGTTTTGAACGTCATGGAGCATATGAGATGTTCCAGAGTTGAAGTTAATATTTCAAGCAAATGCCCGGATTAAGAGATATGAAGTCTCCAATAAGTTCTACACTGTAAAATGGAGGAGAATAGTTACATCGGTGAATACATACTCGAATGTCTGGGTACCACAACCACTTGACTCAACTAGGAGTTAATCTTCTTGATGATAGTGTCATTGACAGAGTTCTTCAATCACTGCCACCAAGCTACAAAAGCTTCATGATGAACTATAATATGCAATGGCTGAACAAGACTATTCCCTAGCTCTTCGCAATGCTACAGGCTACGGAGGTAGAAATCAAAAAGGAGAATCAAGTGTTTATGGTCAATAAGACCACTAGTTTGAAGAAAAAGGGTAAAGGGAAGAAGGGGAACTTCAAGAAGAACGGCAAAAAGGTTGCTGCTCAAGAGAAGAAACCCAAGTCTGGACCTAAGGCTGAAACTAAGTGCTTCTACTTCAAAGGGACTAGTCACTGGAAGCGGAACTGCCCCAAGTATTTGGCGGATAAGAAGGATGGCAAAGTGAAAGGTATATTTGATATACATGTTATTGATGTGTATTTAACTAATGCTCGCAGTAGCTCCTGGGTATATGATACTGGTTCTATTGCTCATATTTGCAACTCAAAACAGGGGCTACGGATTAAGCAAAGATTGGCTAAGGACGATGTGACGATGCACGTGGGAAATGGTTACAAGGTCGATGTGATCGCCGCCGGCACGCTACCTCTACATCTACCATCGGGATTAGTTTTAGACCTGAATAATTGTTATTTGGTGTTAGCGTTGAGCATGAACATTATATCTGGATCTTGTTTGATGCGAGACGGTTATTCATTTAATTCAGGGAATAATGGTTGTTCTATTTATATGAGTAATATCTTTTATGGTCATACACCCCTGTTGAGTGGTCTATTTTGGTTGAATCTCGCTAGTGATGATACACATATTCATAATATTGAAGCCAAAAGATGCAAAGTTAATAATGATAGTGCAACTTATTTGTGGCACTGCCGTTTGGGTCATATCAGTGTAAAGCGCATGAAGAAACTCCATGCTGATGGACTTTTGAAATCACTTGATTATGAATCACTTGGTGATTGCGAACTGTGCCTTATGGGCAAGATGACTAAAACTCCATTCTCCGGAAAAATGGAACGAGCTACTGACTTGTTGGAAATAATACATACCGATGTATGCGGTCCAATGAGTATTGAGGCTCGTGGTGGGTATCGTTATTTTCTTACCTTCACAGATGATTTGAGCAGATATGGTTATATCTACTTAATGAAGCATAAGTCTGAAACATTTTAAAATTTCAAATAATTTCAGAGTGAAGTGGAAAATCATCATAACAAGAAAATTAAGTTTCTACGATCTTATCATGGAGGAGAATATTTGAGTTATGAGTTTGGTCTTAATTTGAAACAACATGGGATAGTTTCACAACTAACGCCACCTGGAACACCACAGCGAAATGGTGTGTCCAAACATCGTAACGTACTTTATTGGATATGGTGCGATCTATGATGTCTCTTACTAATTTACCGCTATCGTTTTGGGGTTATCCTTTTGAGACGGCTCCATTCACTTTAAATAGTGCACCATCAAAATTCATTAAGGCGATGCCTTATGAACTGTGGTTTGGCAAGAAACCGAAGTTGTCGTTTCTTAAAGTTTGGGGCTGCGATGCTTATGTGAAAAAGCTTCAACCTAATAAGCTCGAACTCAAATCAGAGAAGTGCGTATTCATAGGATACCCAAAGGAAACTGTTGGGTACACCTTCTATTACAGATCCGAAGGCAAAATCTTTGTTGCTAAGAATGATCCTTTCTAGAGAAGGAGTTTCCCTCGAAAGAAGTGAGTGGGAGGAAAGTAGAACTTGATGAGGTAATTGCACCTCCTCCCTTATTGGAAAGTAGTTCATCCCAGAAAGCAGTTCCAGTGATTCCTACACCAATTAGTGAGGAAGTTAATGATGATGATCATGAAACTTCAGATCAAGTTACTACCAAACCTCGTAGGTCTTCCAGGGTAAGATCCGCACCAGAATGGTACGGTAATCCTATTCTGGAAGTCATGTTACTAGAGCATGATTAACCTACGAACTATGAGGAAGCGATGATGAGCCCAGATTCCATGAAATGGCTTGAGGCCATGAAATCTGAGATAGGATCCATGTATGAGAACAAAGTGTGGACTTTGGTGGACTTGCCCGATGATTGGCAAGCCATAGAAAATAAATGGATCTTTAAGAAGAAGACCGACGCAGACGGTAATGTTACTGTCTACAAAGCTTGACTTTTTGCGAAAGGATTTCGACAAGTTCAAGGAGTTGACTACGATGAGACTTTCTCACCCTAGCAATGCTTAAGTCTGTCCGAATCATGTTAGCGATTGCCGCATTTTATGATTATGAAATTTGGCAGATGGATGTAAAAACTGCATTCCTGAATGGATTTTTGGAAGAAGAGTTGTATATGATTTCTGGAAGAAGAGTTGTATATGATGCAACCAGAAGTTTTTATCGATCCAAAGGGTGCTAACAAAGTGTGGAAGCTCCAGCGATCCATTTATGGACTAGTGCAAGCCTGTTGGAGTTGGAATAAACGCTTTGATAGTGTGATCAAAGCATATGGTTTTATATAGACTTTTGGAGAAGCCTGTATTTACAAGAAAGTGAGTGGGAGCCCCGTAGCATTTCTGATATTGTATGTGGATGACATATTGTTGATTGGAAATGACAAAGAATTTCTGGATAGCATAAAGGGATACCTTAATAAGAGTTTTTCTATGAAAGACCTCGGAGAAGCTGCTTACATATTGGGCATCAAGATCTATAGAGATAGATCAAGACGCTTATTTGGACTTTCACAAATCACATACGTTGATAAAGTTTTGAAGAAGTTCAAAATGGATCAGTCAAAGAAAGGGTTCTTGCTTGTGTTACAAGGTGTGAAGTTGAGTCAGAATCAATGCGCGACCACTGCAGAAGATAGAGAGAAAATGAAGGTCATTCCTTATGCTTCAGCCATAGGTTCTATCATGTATGCAATGATGTGTACCAGACCTGATGTGTGCCTTGCTATAAGCATAGCAGGGAGGTAGAAGTGATCTCGGAGTGGAACACTGGATAGCGGTCAAGAACATCCTGAAATACCTGAAAAGGACTAAGGATATGTTTCTCATTTATGGAAGTGAAAAAGAGCTTGTCGTAAATGGTTACGTCGATGCAAGCTTTGATAGTGATCCGAATGACTCTAAGTCACAAACCGGATACATATTTTTATTGAATGGAGGAGCTGTGAGTTGGTACAGTTCCAAGCAAAGCGTCGTGGCGGGATCTACGATTGAAGCGGAGTACATTGCTGCTTCGGAAGCAGCAAATGATCAAGAGACGCTTCAATTCCATCTGACATCAAGTGTCGGAGGGGGACATAGATATTTGCAAGATACACACGGATCTGAATGTTGCAGACCCGTTGACTAAGCCTCTTCCATGAGCAAAACATGATCATCACCAAAGCTCCATGGATGTTAGAATCATTACTATGTAATCTAGATTATTTACTCTAGTGCAAGTGGGAGACTGAAGGAAATATGTCCTAGAGGTAATAATAAAGTTATTATTTATTTCCTTATTTCATGATAAATGTTTATTATTCATGCTAGAATTGTATTAACCGAAAACTTAGTACATGTGTGAATATATAGACAAAACATATTCTCCCTAGTATGCCTCTACTTAACTAGCTCGTTAATCAAAGATGGTTATGTTTCCTAACCATAGACATGTGTTATCATTTGATGAACGGGATCACATCATTAGGAGAATGATCTGATGGACATGACCCATCTATTAGCTTGGCATTATGATCGTGTTAGTTTCATTGCTACTGCTTTCTTCATGACTTATACAAGTTCCTTAGACTATGAGATTATGCAACTCTAGAATACCGGAGGATAACTTTGTGTGCTACCAAACATCACAACGTAAATGGGTGATTATGAAGGTGCTCTACAAGTGTCTCCAAAGGTGTTTGTTGGGTTGGCATAGATCGAGATTAGGATTTGTCACTCCGTGTTTCGGAGAGGTATCTTTGGGCCCTCTCGGTAATACTCATCACTATAAGCCTTGAAAGCATTGTTACTAATGAGTTAGTTGCAGGATGAAGTATTACAAAACGAGTAAAGAGACTTGCCGCTAATGAGATTGAACTAGGTATGATGATACCGACAATCGAATCTCGGGCAAGTAACATACTGATGGCAAAGGGAACAACGCATGTTGTCATGCGGTTTGACCGATAAAGATCTTCGTAGAATATGTAGGAACCAATATGAGCATCTAGGTTCCGCTATTGGTTATTGATCGGAGACATGTCTCGGTCATGCCTACATAGTTCTCGAACCCGTAGGCTCCGCACGCTTAATGTTCGATGACGATTGGTATTATGAGTTTTTGTGATTTGATGTACCGAAGGTTGTTCGGAGTCCCGGATGAGATCACAAACATGATGAGGAGTCTCGAAATGGTCAAGACATAAAGATTGATATATTGGACGGCTATATTCGGACACCGCAAATGTTCCAGAGAAGTTTCGGATAAAACCGGAGTATTGGAGGGTTACCGGAACCCCCCGGGGGGTTAATGGGCCTCATGGACCAAGTGGTGGAAGAGAGGAGGCAGGCCAAGGTGTGGCGCGTGCCCCCCTAGCCCAAACCGAATTGGACTAGGGGGCCGGCCCCCCTTTCCTTCTCTCCTCCCCCTTCCTTCTCCTCCTAGTTGGACTAGGAAAGGGGGAACCTACTCCTACTTGGAGTAGAACTCCCCCCTTGGGCGCGCCCCTTGAGGCCAGTCAGCCCCCTCCTCTCCTCCTTTATATACGAGGAGGGGGCACCCCGTAGACGCACAAGTTGATCAAGTTGATATCTTTTAGCCGTGTGCGGCCTCCACAGATTTCCACCTCGGTCATATCATCATAGTGCTTAGGCGAAGCCCTGCGCCGGTAACTTCACCATCACCACACCGTCGTGCTTACGGAACTCTCCGTCGGCCTCAGCTGGATCTAGAGTTCGAGGGACGTCACCGAGCTGAACGTGTGTAGATCGCGGAGGTGTCGTGCGTTCGGTACTTGATCGGTTGGATCGCGAAGACGTTCGACTACATCAACCGCATTACTTAACGCTTTCGCTTTTGGTCTACGAGGGTACGTGGACACACTCTCCCCCTCGTTGCTATGCATCACCTAGATAGATCTTGCATGATCGTAGGATTTTTTTGGAAATTATTGGGTTCCCGAACATGAGGGGTGTATATAGCCTCCACACAAAATCCAACCGTTACACACATATTCCCAAACTCGGTGAGACTGAATGGTAAAACTCGGTCAGACCGATTCAGGTCAAAACATGAACGTTAGGTTTTTCAGTGGTACTGCACAGTCATCTCGGTGGGACCGATATGCTAGGGTTAGGGGCATAACCAAATCTCGGTGGGACTGGTTTCAGCAAAAGGCACATAGAGAGTTGGTCAGGCAAACTCGGTGGGACCAATTCGCTCATTTTGGTGGGACAGTGATACGTCTCCAACGTATCTATAATTTATGAAGCATTCATGCTATTATATTATCTGTTTTGGATGTTTATGGGCTTTCTTATACACTTTTATATTATTTTTGGGACTAACCTATTAACCGTAGGCCCAGCCCAAATTGCTGTTTTCTTGCCTATTTTCGTGTTTCAAAAAAAAGGAATATCAAACGGAGTCCAAATGGAATGAAACCTTTGGGAGAGTTATTTTTGGAACGGAAGCAATCCAGGGGACTTGGAGTGCACATAAGGGAAGCTTCGAGGTGGCCACGAGGCAAGGAGGTGTGCCCCCACCCTCGTGGGCCCCTCGCGTCTCCCCTGACCGACTTCTTTCGCCTATATATCTCCATAAACCGAAAAAACATCGAGGACAACAATAGATCGGGAGTTCCGACGCCGCAAGCCTCTGTAGCCACCAAAAACCAATCGGGACCCTGTTCCGGCACCCTGTCGAGGGGGATCCCTCACCGGTGGCCATCTTCATCATCCCGGTGCTCTCCATGACAAGGAGGGAGTAGTTCACCCTCGGGGCTAAGGGTATGTACCAGCAGCTATGTGTTTGATCTCTCTCTCTCTCTCTCTCTCTCTCTCTCTCTCTCTCTCGTGTTCTTGAGGTAATACGATCTTGATGTATCGCGAGCTTTGCTATTATAGTTGGATTTTATGATGGTTCCCCTCTACTCTCTTGTAATGGCTTGAGTTTTCCCTTTGAAGTTATCTTATCGGATTGAGTCTTTAAGGATTAGAGAACACTTGATGTATGTCTTGCCGTGCTTATCTGTGGTGACAATGGGATATTCATGTAATCTACTTGATGTATGTTTTGGTGATCAACTTGCGGGTTCAGTGACCTTGTGAACTTATGCATAGGGGTTGGCACACGTTTTTGTCTTGACTTTCCGATAGAAACTTTGGGGCACTCTTTGAAGTTCTTTGTGTTGGTTGAATAGATGAATCTGAGATTGTGTGATGCATATCATATAATCATGCCCATGGATACTTGAGGTGACATTGGAGTATCTAGGTGACATTAGGGTTTTGGTTGATTTGTGTCTTAAGGTGTTATTCTAGTATGAACTCTATGATAGATTGAACAGAAAGAATAGCTTCGTGTTATTTTACTACGGACTCTTGAATAAGATCGAGCAGAAAGGATAACTTTGAGGTGGTTTCGTACCCTACCATAATCTCTTCGTTTTTTCTCTGCTATTAGTGACTTTGGAGTGACTCTTTCTTGCATGTTGAGGGATAGTTATATGATCCAAGTATGTTATTATTGTTGAGAGAACTTGCACTAGTGAAAGTATGAACCCTAGGCCTTGTTTCCTAGCATTGCAATACCATTTACGCTCACTTTTACCACTTGTTACCTTGCTGTTTTTATATATTCAGATTACAAATACTCATATCTACCATCCATATTGCACTTGTATCACCATCTCTTCGCCGAACTAGTGCACCTATGCAATTTACCATTGTATTGGGTGTGTTGGGGACACAAGAGACTCTTTGTTATTTGGTTGCAGGGTTGTTTGAGAGAGACCATCTTCATCCTACGCCTCCCACGGATTGATAAACCTTAGGTCATCCACTTGAGGGAAATTTGCTATTGTCCTACAAACCTCTGCACTTGGAGGCCCAACAACGTCTACAAGAAGAAGGTTGCGTAGTAGACATCAAGCTCTTTTCTGGCGCCGTTGCCGGGTAGGTGAGTGCTTGAAGGTATATCTTTAGATCTTGCAATCGAATCTTTTAGTTTATTGTTTTATCACTAGTTTAGTCTATAAAAGAGAACTACAAAAAAATGGAATTGAGTTTGCCTCATACGCTTCATCTTTTTAATATCTTTCGTGAAAATGATGGTAAGGAAAACTGTGCTCAGTTGCTAGAATAAGAATGCATTAAAATGTTTGGTACTAGATCTTTGTATGATGAGCATGATTGCAATGTTGTTAGTATGAATTCCTTGAATATCCATGATGCTAATTGAAAGTGCTAGTATCGACTAGAGGGGGGGGGTGAATAGGTAATTTTTACGAAAGTCTTCAAAACTTGGAAGTTTCAAAGACAAACAACAGAAATGACCTAGTTGATATGCAGCGGAAGATAAACTACCATAAGCAAGCCATAGTCAAGTATGCAATGATGTGAAAGTACATGACTAATAGCAGCTAAGTAGTAAGGATCAGGATGGAAGATAGTATGAAGCCAATCAACAGTAGTAGTCAACCAATGAAGTCAAACAGACACACAGATAGGCAATGACTTCACGAAGACAAACTTAAGTAAAGGATGGAAAGGGATAGAACCAGTCGCTTGTTGAAGACACAGGATATGTTGGACCAGTTCCAGTTGCTGTGAAAACTGTACGTCTGGTTAGGGAGCCTGAGATTTAACTCAGAAGACCGTGTCTTCACCTTATTTCCCTTGAGCTAAGGACACCCAGTCCTCGCCCAATCACTCTGATAAGTCTTCAAGGTAGACTTCCAAACCTTCACAGATTTCGTTCACCGGCAATCCACAATGACTCTTGGATGCTCGAATCGACGCCTAACCGGTGGAGGATTCACGATCCTCAAGTGTAATAAGTCTTCAGTCACACGACGAGAAAGACTTGATGATGCCTAACACTCTTTGGCTCTGGGTGTTTGGGCTTTGTCCTCGCAAGGATTTCTCTCTCAAATGCTTCGAGGTGGGTTGCTCTCAAACGACAAAAGCCGTGCACAAACTCTGAGCAGCCACCAATTTATGGTGAAGGGGGAGGGCTATTTATAGCCACAAGGCAACCCGACCTGATTTGTCCAAAATGACCCTGGGTCACTAAGGAACTGACACGTGTTCCAACGGTCAGATTTCAAACACACGCGGCAACTTTACTTGGGCTATAAGCAAAGCTGACTCATCCAGCTCTGGATAAGATTTGCTCTCATTGTCTTCGCTCGAAGACATAGGATTTGGTTGAGCATCACTTCAGTCACTCTGACTTAGTTCACTTGGGCCCCACTTAATAGTACGGTGGTTCCTATGACTCAACAAAGAAGAAAAGGAAACAACAAAACCACACAGTCTTCGCGCTCCATAGTCTTCACGTAATGTCTTCTCATGTCATAGTATTCAATATGAATATCTTCTCATACCACCATTGTCTTCAATGTCTTCATACATTTTTAGGGGTCATCTCCGGTAGGTAAACCGAATCAATGAGGGACACTACCTACGTATCCTGCAATTCTCCAAACGCATTAGTCCCTCAACCAACTTTGTCGTCAATACTCCAAAACCAACTAGGGGTGGCACTAGATGCACTTACACTAATGATATGCAAAGCCACAAGCTTGGGGAAGCTATGCTTGATGAAGATGATATTTTTTGTCCCCCAAGTTTCGATGATCAAATTTATTATGAAGAAAGCATGCCTCCTATTTATGATGATTATTGTGATGATATGAATGCCATAAAGAATAAACATAACCATGAAACTTTTCATCATGATTTCAATTTTCAATTGGATTATGCTTCACATGATAGTTCTATACAAGTAGATCATGAAAAGAATGCTTTATGTGCTGGGTATATTGTTGAATTCATATGCTTGTACGAATTGCAATAATATCAAGTTTCTTCTCTATGTGTTGAAAATCTTGAAGCTATGCTTGTTTTACCTTCCTATGCTAGTTGATTCTTGTTCCCATAAGTTGTTTGCTCACAAAATCCCTATGAATAGGAAGTGGGTTAGACTTAAAATGTGTTAATAATATTCTTCATGATGCTCTCTTTATGTTTGAATTCTTATCTTTTATGTGAGCGTCATTGTCATCATCATGCCTAGCTAGAAAGGCATTAAAGAAAAGCGCTTGTTGGGAGACAACCCAATATTTACCTTTACTGTTTTTGTGTGTCCACATGATTATGCTACTGTAGTAATCATGTTTTATAGCTTTTGTTTCAATATAGTGCCAAGTAAGACCTTTCGGATAGCTTACGGTGATAGTTGTGTTGATCCTGCTGAAAATCAGAAACTTTTGCACCCAGCAAAGTAGTTTTTATAATTCACAGAAACGTGCTTTTAATCTGATTCTTATTTCTCTGGATTGGTACACAAATTACTCAGGTTTTCCTAAGTTGGTAGGATTTTTTGAGTTACATAAGTATTAGAGAGTTACAGATTACTACAGACTGTTCTGTTTTTGACAAATTCTGTTTTCTATGTGTTGTTTGCTTATTTTGATGAATCTATGAGTAGTATCAGAGGGTATGAACCATAGAGAAGTTGGAATACAGTAGATATTACACCAATATGAATTTATAATGAGTTCACAACAGTACCTAAGTGGGGTTTTATTTTCTTATACTAGCAGACTTCGAGTTTTACATTGAGTTTTGTGTTGTGAAGTTTTCAAGTTTTGGGTAAAGATTCGATGGACTATGGAATAAGGAGTGGCAAGAGCCTAAGCTTGGGGATGCCCAAGGCACCCCAAGGTAATCTTCAAGGACAACCAAGAGCCTAAGCTTGGGGATGCCCCGGATGGCATCCCCTCTTTCATCTTCGTTCATCGGTAACATTACTTGGAGCTATATTTTTATTCACCACATGCTATGTGTTTTGCTTGGAGCGTCATTTTATTTTGTTAGTATTTGCTTGCTCTTATTTAGAGTAATGTTTTGCATCTATATTTTCAATAAAAATATCAAGGATAGCCCTTACCATGCTTATTTTGCAAGTATACATGTTGCTGCTTCAAAACAGAAAGTTTACCTCTGTTGCAAAAATTCCCTAGAAAAGTCAGAAAATGAGAAAATGTTGAAACCTTTTGCATATTGAACTCTGATAAATTTCCTACAGTGTGGTATTTTTCTATTAATTTTTGGAGTTAGGGAAGTATTGATACTCTTGCATTCTTTACAGACTGTACTGTTTTGGCAGATTGCTGTTATGTTTGCGTATGTTTGCTTGTTTAATGATTCTATTTGAGGATAGGAGTATTAAATATGCAGATAAATTTAGTATGCAATGTTGAATAATAATTTTGTGGTTTGTTACAATAGAAAATGATAAGGTTTTGCTTTGGTTTATACTAACTTATCTCATGAGTTCTTGTTGAGTTTTGTGTGGATGAAGTTTTTGAGAAATGGAGAAACCATGATATGAGAGGAATTAAGGAGACACAAAAGTTCAAGCTTGGGATGCCCAAGGCACCCCATGACAAAACAAAGATGAGTCGTCCCCGCGACAGGCAGTGACAATGACAGAAGCAAGGCTGGCTAAGGCGGCTCAACAACTCCGGCAGAGGCGAAGTAAAGCCAGTAGAGGTGCGCTGCGGCAGCGAGGCAAGCCGGCGGAGGCGAGGCCAGGGCGCAGCCACGCGACGGAGGCTAGGCCGGTGGTGGCGAGGCCGGGGCGCAGCCATGCGACGGAGCCTAGGCCAATGGAGGCGGAAGCAGCGGCGGCGGTGGCTCAGTGCCACGCCAATGGGGCGGCTCGCAGGCATCTCAGAGATGGTGGCCCGAAGGCGGCCAGCGGATGGCGGCTTGCAAGCGGGTGATTAGGACGCGGGCAATTGAGGCAAACCCCGGCGTTGGCTCTAAGCAATGGAGGTGAGCGATTTGGAGCAGAGCCGCGGGGACGAGACCGCCCGGCGACTCGGTGTTGGACGGGGAGGGAGGAGCAAGGCGCCAGGTGACTTGCAGAGGCAGCTCAGAGATGGGGTGATTCGTAGCCAGGGCGGCTCGGGAGATGGCGATGGTGGTCCGCGAGCGAGTTTGCGGGCGGGGCGGCCCAACTGCCAGACGCGGGCGAAGCCGACCGCTGAGGGAAGTAGAGGATGGTCGCGGATACCCGGCGGTCCGGTCTAGCAGAGCCGGTCGCGGGCGGAGGTGACCCGACAAGTAGCGGCTCAATGCGGCCATTGGCAGAGGCGGCTCATGGGCTCGGCAAGGAGCGACGGCGACTTGCAGGCAGTGGGCGAGTCAGTAGAGGCGGCTCATCGAAACTACAGAGGTAACTCGGATTCGGCGATACGGCGTAGTGCCACGAGGGGTCGGAGAAAAGGCGGCTTTGGCGCGACGCGCGGCTCACGGCGAGGCCAATGTGACCCGCTGCGGAGGCGACTTGTGCTCAGGGTAGACGCGGCTCACGGCGCGATGGGCAGCTTGGCCGTGGAGAGTGGTAATCCACTAGCAGCGGTGACTGACACGGGCGGCGTCTTGATGCCGCAGGGACGAGTCGGAGTGGCCGCGGCCAAAGGCACGCGAGTCGTTTCAGGCGCGGCGAGCCAAAGACGTCAGGCGGCGTGGGGGCATCTAGGCGTGCAGGAGCCGGAGCCGGCAAGGGGGTTGGCGACTCTGGTGGCGTAGGCGGCTGACCAACCGCGGCTGGGAATATGGGCCGGCCCTCGGGGCGACGAGGTTTGGCGGTTGAGGTGGCAGTTTGGCATTGACCCGACGGCGGTGGCGGCGCGTCCATGGTGGATTTGAGGCGAGGCTAGCTGGCACAGCTCCAAAGTCAGGCGGAGGTGACAACACAGCGGCGACTCGGTGATGCCTTGGAGTATGACAACGGCTTTGAAGCACGATGGCGACTCGGCGGGTCGAAGCAGTGGCGGCAACGGCTCCCTGCTGTGGGCGGGTCATGCGGGTGGGGCATGATTGAGGCCGTCGGGGGCGGCTCAGCGTGATTCAGAGCATCAGCGGAGCTAGGCGCCTCGAGGCGAGGACGCATGAGGGAGTCGTGGACTAGGGGGTGTCCGGATAGCCGGACTATCATCATCGGCCGGACTCCAAGACTATGAAGATACAAGATTGAAGACTTCGTCCGTGTCCGGATGGGACTTTCCTTGGCGTGGAAGGCAAGCTTGCAATCGGATATGTAGATCTCCTACCATTGTAACCGACTCTGTGTAACCCTAGCCCTCTCCGGTGTCTATATAAACGGAGGGTTTTAGTCCGTAGGACGAACAACCATTACAACAATCATACCATAGGCTAGCTTCTAGGGTTTAGCCTCCTCGATCTCGTGGTAGATCCACTCTTGTACTACCCATATCATCAATATTAATCAAGCAGGAGTAGGGTTTTGCCTCCATCGAGAGGGCCCGAACCTGGGTAAAAACATCGTGTCCCTTGTCTCCTGTTACCATCCGCCTAGACGCACAGTTCAGACCCCTACCCAAGATCCGCGGTTTGACACGACATTGGTGCTTTCATTGAGAGTTCCTCTGTGCCGTCGCGATCAGGAAGGATGCCTCTTCCCGTCTTTAAAGACGGTATCATCACTAAAGGAGCCTTGGCCGCCGGCCAAACTATTCGGCTAGGTGGTTTTCTCATGACCTCCTGTTCGGCCACCGCTTTGTCGATGATCTCTCGGGTCATCAAAAGCAATCTTCACGTCAACTCGGAATTCGCCGAGCAGCTGGATCCAATAGAGCTCTCGTCCGTAAACGAGCTCTTGGATGGCATCGCCGCCCTGGGAGTCGCTACAGACTACAATCATATTGGGCTTAAAACCGATCTGAGAGAGATTAACTCTCCCCAGGTTACCCACCACGTTGCGGTGGTAGAGGAACAACGCGGCGACTCTTCTTCTGTATTGAAAACTAGTTATGTCCGGACTCCCAAACCCTCCATGCCGGATTCCCGCGGAGGGACGGACATCGATCAAGCACCGAACCTAAAGTGAGGCATCGGACCAGACTCGTTGGAAAACATCCAGCAATCCAAGCTTCCAAATTCGGAAACTTTTCGGCCCTTGAGCCTCGAGATGGGCAGGGTTCCGGACTCAATTCCACCCACCCACCCAAACATATGCGATCTATCTCAAATCCGACAAGAGCCCGCCGAAACAGTACATCATTACTGGGCCAGATTCCTCCTAGTTATGGACAGGATAAAAGACTGCCGTGAGGAAAACGCAATTTCAATTTTCTGCAATAATTGCACGGACAAGGGAATCTTGAACGCCGTAAGTCGTCGTGAAATTACACGCTTCGCCGACCTGGCGTCCATAGTACGAAAGTACTGTGTGATGGAGAGTTTTCGGAAAGCCGAAACTAAGTTTTGGAACAATCCGGCTCCGAATACAACCCTAGTCCGAAACAAAAGGGTGCATCATGCTCAGGCACCAGGTACAAAAACCAAAAAGCAAAAACCCCATAAAGGGCACAAAGCTGTCTTTGGAGGGATGGCTCGGCGGACCTGTAAAATTCACACGATCTGAAGGCGCCACCCCAACACATAGCCTTCGAGCATGTTGGATCTGCGACAGTGGCCAAAAGTGGCGAAGAGCTTCTAGCCCGGAGAACCACTCCAACGATTACCGTCACGGTGTCGGCAGTCTTGAGACTTTCACATCAAATAATATCTGAAGCGAACAATCCATGACCTCGCGAAGTCTACCAAGTAGCAACAACAAATCCATGGGCGACACAGACCATCACCTTGGCGCGGTGACGAACCTAAATTCGAACAGCGAGCACCAGCCGCATTGGTCCTTAGTCCAATAGTGGGCGGCTTTAAATCTTACCAAGGTACTCATGGATGGCGGCAGAGTTAAACCTCATCTCTGAGAAACCCTTCAAAAATGGAAATAGATGGAGCCACATTGAGCGAAGCAGCACAACCTTTAGAGGAATAATCCCTAGCGGGAAGCATGCTGCAGGGAAAAATCACACTTGATGTGGTGTTCGCTCACGGACAATTACTGAGTCGAAGAGGTCACGTTCCAAGTGGCCCCGTTCAGCAGCGGATATCATGCTATATTAGGACGAGAGGCATTCACAAATTTTCAAGCCATACCCCATTACGGGTACATGAAGCTTAAGATGCCCGGGCCTAGTGGAATAATCACTCTTGTCAGTGATCCGGACACAACACTCCGCGCTGAAAACAAGACAGCCGCACTAGCCCTAGAGGCACTCTCCGAAGCCTTAGCGGCAGAGGAGCTCACGGCGCTGCGCTCCACGGTGAACAGGGATGATGTGATACTCGACAAGAGATCCAAGTCCACCTCTTTTAAACCAGCGGACGAAATAGTCAAATTCCAGGTCCATCCAACGGACCCAACAAAGACGACTTCCATTGGGGCATAGTTAAACCCCGATGTAGACGCCGCACTATGGGAATTCCTTCGGGAGAATTGGGACATCTTTGCCTGGCATCCTTCAGATATGCCAGGAATCCCACGCAAATTGGCAGAGCACAGCCTAAACATCCTAAAAGGATTCAAGCCGATCAAACAGGCTCTTGGCGATTTTCCGAACCCAAAAGACAGGCAATGGGAAGAGCTAGCCAAATTATTGGAAGCGGATTCATCGAGACATCAAACATCCGGACGGCTAGCAAACCTGGTGATGGTACCAAGAAGGACAAATCTGGCGCCTATGTGTCGATTTTAAAGACCTCAACAAGGCTTGCCCAAAGGATCCTTTCCCCTTCCCTTAGCGATCGGATAATCGATGCTCTGCGAGGCACGATTCATTGTGCTTCCTCGGCGCATACTCGGCTACCATCAAATCAAGATGGCGGAGGCGAGACCAAGCATAGCGACATTCATTACTCCACACGGACCATTCTGCTTCAACACGATGCCCTTGGACTCAAAAGCGCCGGCGCAACATATCGGCGCATGATTCAGACATGTCTGACTACCCAGATTGGCAAAACAGTAGAAGCATCGTGAGCGGCGTGGTCGTCTAAACCAAACACGTCGAAACTCTAGTAGGCGATTTGAGGCTCACATTCGACATCCGAGCATATGATATTGTGAACCCGGAAAAATGCGTTTTTGGCGTACCGGTACGGAAAGCTCACAGGCTTCGTTGTATCTGGTAGAGGAATTGAAGCAAACCAGCCAAGATCCGAGCTCATCACGGTGGATATTCCAAAAGACCTCAAACAAATACAAAATTATTTGGATGCGTGGCGGCTCTAAGTCGCTTCATCTCCGTTTGGGAGAAAAGGCATTACCCTCTATCGCCTCCTCGGTACCGAACACCGAATGGACGGATCTGCCCAACGCGGGCTTGAAGAAATAAAAGCCATATTGGCAACAAATCCGGTCCTGGCCGCGCCCAACCTGGGCGAACCAATGTTGTTATATATCACGGCAACACATCAAGTAGTAAGCGCGGTGCTCGTCATCGAACGAGAAACAGAAGGGCATAAATTCCCTCTTCAAAAACCAGTGTACTACGTATCCACTATCTTAACTCCCTGCAAGTCCCGGTACCCGCATTATCAGAAGATAGCATACGCGGTGTTCATGGCATCCCGGAAGCTGCAACACTACTTTCAAGAGTGTTCGATAACAGTGGCCTCCGAAGTACCCCTCAACGACATTATAAACAACCGCGACGCGACGGGCAGGATTGCGAAATGGGCCATCGAGCTCTTACCATTCGACATAACCTATAAACCACGGCGAGCTATAAAGTCGCAAGTTTTAGCGGACTTCATCGCTGAATGGACCAAAGCCGAACTCCCTAAAGAGTACGGCGCATACTCCAATTGGATCATGCATTTCGACGGCTCCAAAATGTTTGGCCGGCTTGGGGGCTGGCATCGTATTGGCGTCCCCAACCGAGACACCGATCCAATCGTACTCGGACAATGTACACGGACTCCAACAATGCAGCGAATCTGAGGCCCTCCTACATGGTCTCCGGATGGCAATCTGCATGGGTATTCAACGCCTAGAGGTCTTGTGAGGATTCAAACCTTGCAATATCCCAAGTAAATGGAGACTTTGACGCCAAGGATCCGAAAATGGCAGCCTATCGTAACGCTGTCCTAAAAATGTCAGCTCGGTTCGAAGGACTCGAATTCCACCACGTAGCCCGGGATAATAACCAAGAAGCCGACGTGTTGTCACGCATCGGCGCAAAAGGCGACGCTGTCCCTCCATACATCTTCCTGGAGCGGCTTTTTAAGCCATCCGTACTATGGGAAGAGGAGTCCGGAAATAACAACCCGGAAGCAACCGCACCACCCAACACAGAACAATCTGACATAATCGGCGGCTCAGCCGATGAAATAACACCTTCAGCCCACGAAATAATGGCGGTAATTGCCCCATGGACAGAACCATTCCTAGCCTACTTAATTAGGCAGGAACTTCCCGAAGACCAAAATGAGGCCCATTTGCATAGTTCGGCGATCTAAAGCCTACAAGGTCCATGAGGGAGAACTTTATAAGAAAAGCACAACCGGAGTCCTTCAAAGGTGCATCTCCGAAGAGAAAGGGCGAAACCTTCTGGCTGAAATTCATGCAGGACTAGGCGGACACCACGCTGCTGCCCGGGCCCTCATAGGCAAGGCCTTCCGTACAGGATTTTATTGGCCGACAGCCTGGGCAGATGCTCAGGACTTAGTCCAACGATGCGTCGGTTGTCAGCTCTTTGCCAATCAGAGCCACATGCCACCCACCGCCCTCAAAACTATTCCCATCACTGGCCGTTCATGATGCAGGGGCTTGACATGGTTGGACCCCTTAAAGGGGGAACCCACAAGCAAAAGTACCTATTGGTCATGGTGGACAAATTCACCAAATGGATAGAGGCCAAGCCAGTTAAAACGGCCGAATCCGGACCAGTGATAGACTTCATATCTGGGGTAGTACACCGTTATGGCGTCCCCCATAGCATCATCACCGATAACGGCACGAACTTCACGGCCGACAAGGTTAAACTCTGGTGCAAAAATATGGGCATTAAGCTCGACTACGCGTCAGTCTATCATCCTCAAACCAACGGTCAAGTTGAACGAGCAAATGGTCTAATAATGGCGGCATCAAACCCGGACTAGTGCGGTCCCTTACGGAATCTAACACGCGACCTGGGTAGAGGAGCTCGACTCCGTACTCTGGGGCTGCGGACCATGCCAAACCGTACTACGGATTCACACCATTCTTTATGGTATCTGGCGCAGAGGCGTCTTGCCTGCGACATAATTCATGACTCACCTCGAGTGCGCATATGCGAAGAAAGAAGCCGAGTTGGATCGGCGGGACAGCTTGGATGCATTAGAGGAGGAGCGCGACGTGGCAAAGGCTCGTTCGCATTCTATCAACGATGAGGCTCGAAGATATCAAAGCGAGAGAAATGCGGGCTAAAACTTACAATGTTGGCGAACTAGTTCTCGCTTGCGGACAAGAGAAAGGACAAACTCCAAATGGGAAGGTCCTTCATCATCGACCAAGTCGACGGCGGAGCATACCGCTCTCTTAAACGCATCGGACAACCGACTCGAGCCAAACCCATGGAACGCAGTCCGCCTCCGAAGATTCTATGCCTAGCGCCGGACTCAGAGTTCGTCTCCTTCCCCCGTCCACATTTTATACTTTAGTTGCCTTTTGTTTCTCTCTTTTGTCCCACTTTTTTCATAAAGCCCTTGAGGGCCGATTTGCGCATTGTTCGCACACACTTGATGTGCTACCCGCACTCATTATACCTGGGGGCTTCTTTAACAGAAGCTTACTTATACGGGCTTCATGCCCAACACATGTGTCAAACTTCCGCATGTACCTTTTATTCACCATTATATGCATCGATGTGACTTAAGTTTTGGCCAAGCTGGGTTGCCTAGCTCCTGTGCTTACCCCTACGTTCCCGATTGTTCGGCTAGGAGGTAAAGGGAGCACCTCTGCGATTCTTACTGCTGGATCAGCCGGATATGTACCTCAGACTGGGTGAAGCCGAAAGCTAGCGTTCTTAAGGGAATATTCGGCCGGTGACTTGAAAGATGATTTTTTACCTATTTATTTATCTGCCCCCAGATGTTTTCTTGCTCTTTTCGCAGTCCGGACATGCACTTTAGGGCATGCCTCCTAAGGAAAGGAACCCCTAACGGAACTATTCTCCCTGGAAGATGTTTCTTACTAACCATGTAATATAACATAACTAGTTGGGCACTTGTCTGATAAAGCACTAATGACCCCTACGCTTTGGTCTCCATGCATGCCCGGTTTTTCATAACCGAGAAGGTATTCGGACACACTCGGACTCTAGGGTCCGAGGTTGAAGCGAAAAGGTCGGCAAAGACAAGCGATCTACAATCCGGCTAGAAGGCATTTTACATGTCATTCTAAATACATCGTCAAATCGGTGTTGTACTCCTCCTCAATCTGTCTAACAAGCTGTCTAATTCTGATCCGTTAGAATACTTAGCGGCCAACTCTACTTGGCGTACACTAAACTCACAGGATCTCCTTCCCATCGGGCCCCACAGTCCGACCTCGGCCGTGTGGTTTGGATCCGCCTTCTTGTACCGCGTCTTTACCATGGTCCGGGCCTCCACGGCACCTTGACGGCAGGCGATATCTTCCATAAATGGAAGCGCTGCCGTGCTCCTCAAGCTTCTCCATAAGCTCTCCAAGGCCCTCGGGTAGGGAGAAGGGCGGCCATAAGGCACAGGCAGCGCCACTCATCGCTTTGCCGAACACGTTCAGCAGTTGCCCCAGCTCGGGAAGTTGGTCACCCATTGAACCGGGCATTTCCTCCGCAGGGCGACCTGTGAGCACACCTATAGACATATTTCTGTCAATTGACTTCCTCGCCGAACTCTTCTTTTCAAAAGAGTTTGCTCAAGCACTTACTATAGATGCCGCGACGAAGTCGCTGATTCTCCTTCATGGAGCCAGACAGCTGGGCCCGCACACCTTTTAGCTCTTTTCCAAGCTGGGTGTGGGCATCTTGGAGTTTGTTCCTCTCCTGCTGCACCTTCATAAGCACCCTCTCTTGGCTTTCGGTGGCGCGATGAATGCCGCTTGTCCGGATCCAGTCTGGCAACATCTGCAATATCATTGTCAGAATTATACGCACGCCGCACACCGCTTATCTTTTTGAAATAATGTGTTACCGGAGGGGGTCTCTGTGTCTCCTCCTGCGGCAGCTAGTGCGGCCTCAAGTCGGGCTTTGCACTCTGGTAGCTCCTGGGACAATTGGGTATTCTTCTCCGTCAGATCCTGTATATTAAATGAGCCTTAAATCAGTTATTTTAACTACTTTAAGTCTCGGGGGCTACTGGCATATACAACTATTAAAATCTCTTACCCGTATGTCTTTTACATACTGCTCCATGGCTCTGGTTAAACCATCTTGAGCGGCACGGAGGTGCGCGTCTCCCGCTGTCGGTGTACTAAAGTAGGGGTACCTTAGTACCCCGAACTTGTCTGCAAGCGAAGACTTCAAGCAAGGCTTGCCGGGGCCGCCAAGGCCCTCCACCGTTCTCGATTCGCCATTCAAGAACAAAGTACTAACCAAGAAAGCGAAGGCCCCAAAGAAGAAGAGCTTGCCGGGAAGGCCAACCGAGGTATCACCAGAAGACTTGCCGCGGCGCCCCACGCGCCCCGGCAAGGCCCGACGGCCGGCAAGCTTGCCGGCGTGACAAGAGAAGGGCATGCAAGGTACTTGCAGCGCAAGGCTGCCACCCACACTCCAGCGCACGCAGTGGCGTGTCGTCACAAGGCCATCCCAAGGGCACGTGGCGAGGCAATCGCAGCCATGCGGGCGAGGTGGCAAGCGGAGTGACAGAGGCGCCATCGTGGCAACGGTGGTTCACCTAACGGTCGTTTCTTTACTTTGTTAGAAGCGACCGGACGGGCATTTAATGCCCTTGTCCCTGCCGTCGAGTTAGGTAGGGGCACTTTATTGCACTGTTGTACCAACCCGCAATTTTACCTTTCTACCCCTCTTCCTCGATGCCACTGTGGATGCCCCTTGAGTATAAAAGGAGGCCCATGCGACGCGTGGGGGTTCGATCCATCGACACCCAGGATACCACCATACACTCGCACGCTCGAGCAAGATCAAATAACAAGCAAAAAAGGCAGCGATGGGGGTTTTATCTCTCCGGAGAGCCCCAGTTGGGTAAAATCGCCCGTCTCCCCGCGCTGGACCTCGATCTGCTCTGCGACGACCCGCTCCTTGCCGAACGAAGGGCCCCGATTGCCCCATAGGTGTTGAGCCACGAGAGAGACGCCTTCGCCCGACATCTTTGGCGCGCCCGGTAGGGGCGTCGAGGTCGTGAGCATCGATCCGGTCTCCACGCGCTACATCAACGTCATCGTCAACATGCCACCGAAGAAGAAGCCGGAGGTGGCGCTCCGTCTACATCAATTCCACCACCGCCGCCGAGCAAGCGGCGGCGGAGTGGACGCCGCGAGGAGCGGGCGCCGACGGTGGGGCGCGAGTCGTCACCAGATCCAAGAACAAGGCCCATAGCGTCGGCGACGGTCGACGCCGCACCCTTCCAGGAGGTGCAAGGTCAACAACGCCCGGTGCTCCTAGCACCGTTCTTGCGTGGAGCAAGGCCAAGCTGGTGGGTTGCGGGGCCTTCGAGTCGACATGCACGCCCGCATCTTTGGCGCGAGTGAGGTCGATCGCCCGGACGAGTGTTGCTCCTCCCAATCCGGTTGGGAGTCGAGCACATCCGCTCCTCGCGCCGCTTCGTCGCCACCGCCACCCAAGACAGCAGAGGAAGCGCGGCCCGTGCCCGGTATACGGACTACCCTCGGCGCCGCACAAGATCGGACGACGAGAAGATCCTTGCCAATTACTTCCGCGGTACTCAAGCCTAACGTCCGATCTTGGCTCATGCACTTGCCGGACGGCTCCATCTCTTCATGGGCGGAGACTGTGTCATCGGTTTGTCGGCGCCTTCACGGGTGGCCACAAGCCTCATGGCGAGAGTGACCTCCACTTGCTCGCCCGAAGGAGGAACCCTAGCGCAAGTATATACAAAGATTCAGCCAGTGCAGCGCAACATCCCGAGACGTCCACCTGCGCGGTTATTAGCGCGTTTCATCGAACGTCGCGTAACGCAGGATGAGGAAGGAGATGGCGATGTGCAAAATCAGAGATGTCACGAGCTCACGCTACGCCGACAAGTGTGCCGGGCCGCTGAGGAGGAGGAAAATCCCGGAGAGGTTGCGGAGCGAAGGATCTCGACAAGGAGGACGCCGCCCGGCAAGGAAGAAGCTGGGCGGAACAATAGGAAGAGAAAGGCTAAAGATGTACTAGCTGTTGAGCATTAAAACGGAGGCGGCTCCGACAAGGCCAAAACCGGCGACTCCGGCGAGGCAGTAGCAACCGCCGACAAGCGAGATGGTTCCGGCAAGCGTTATTGCAAGATCCACCGCACCAAAGGCCATGACCTCCAAACCTGCAAAAAAGTAGAGGAGATGGCAGAGCTGCAAAAAGCTGAGTACGAGCGCCGCGATAAGGAGAGAGCCCAGGGAGGTGGCGGAGGATCCGGCAAGAAGCTTCCCGCTTGGGGAGGGCACCGCAGCAAAGCCAAGGCGGCAGGAGAGAGCCTCCCGCGGCGCGACAAGGACGAAGATGAAGATGAGGATGATGAGATGGAGGAAGATGAGACTGATGACCAGGAGTTTCAGAAGGCAACAGAGATGCACACGCGTCGATGCACACCTCGCACCGCCAACTCAAGCAATGGGTGCGAGAAGTGAACGCCGCGGAGCCATCCGTCGAGGCGCGCAAGCCTCTGAAGTGGTCCAGCACGCCCATCGTCTTCGACGTTGAGGACCACCCTGATCGCGTCACTACGGTCGGGTGCTTGCCGATGTTGGTTTCACCAACAATCCGCAACCTCAAGGTCACGAAGATCTGGTTGTGGCGGGGCGGCTGAACCTGATTTCCTCCGCGGTACTCAAGAAGCTCCGGATCCCCGACAATGAGCTCGAAGAGACCGGCACCTTTCAAGGAATAAATCCGGAAGGAGCCAGCCCAAGGGAAGATCACATTGCCGGTGGCGTTCGGCGAACCGAACTTCAGGATCGAGAAGGTCACATTCGGCGTGGCTGATATCCGTTACCCTACAGCGGGATACTCGGCCCACCCCTTTTCGCCAAGTTCATGGCGGCCTCTCCACGCATACAATGTGCTCAAGATGCTGGCCCGATGAGTGTCATCTCTGTCCAAGGCGACAAGAGGGATGCACTCATCTGCGCCGACAAGATCTACCGGGAAGCAGCAGCCGCAGCAGAGCGCGAGCCACTTGCCGCTGAAGCTCCCCGGGGGAAGAAGAAAGCCAAGTCCGGCAAGAATAGCTCTGATGCTTACTCCGGCAAGCGCACCTCCCCGGAGTGTTGCGCTGCCGTCAAGGACGCACCATCGAGCTCCACCGGCAAGGGCGAGAAGGCAAAGGCAGACCAACCAAAGACTAAGCCCGGCAAGAACGGCTCTGGTGTTCGCTCTGGCAAGCCCGCCTCTCCGGAGTGCCGCGCTGCCGTCGAGGACGCACCATCGAGCTCTGCCAGCCAGTAAGGCAAAGAAAGCTGCCAAGCTTCGAACTTTTGAGTTGTGCTCTCCGAAAGTCCGTACCTTGTATGAAGAACCCGCGCGGAGGGGTCGAATCGTGGTTAGGTTGCGCCGTTGATCCGTTTCGAGTCCGCTCGACGGTAAAAAAAAGAGAGGTACACCGCAACCAGCCCGACGAAGTTCTTCCCACCGGAGGCAACACCGCCAGTGGCTCTTGATGTCTGCACTTGGCAAGTGTGTTTGCGCCGGGGGGTTCTCAGCGAGGATGAAAACATACAAGGGGGATCGGGAAGAAGCACGGCCTCGACGGATTCTTCAAGCGGAAAAGCTAAGTCACCCGAGTTTTTGTCTGAGCACTTCTTAGTCCTATGCTTTTTATGTTATGTTCCTCGTCGCGTTAGTCCTTTGTACATAAGACCTGCTTGTGGAGGAACCGACTCGTGGTTAAGTTGCGTCCTTGCTTTGTTTTCGAGTCCGCTCAACAATACAAGTCTTGCCGCAATCGCCCGAGGAGGTTTCTTGCGGAGACAACACCGCCCGGTGAACTCTTGATGTCCGTGCTCAGCAAGTGTGTTAGCGCCGCAAGTTCCCTAGAAGCGCAGGGTAAAAACGTACAAAGGATACAACTAAGTAGAGGGCGTAACGTAGCAAGCCTTGCCGTAGGGCGCCCTTCGTATGAGAAACTTGTGCGCGGAGGAACTAACTCGCGGTTAAGTCGCGTCCTTGATTTGTTTCCGAATCCGCTCAACAATTCAAGTCTTGGCGCAACTAGCCCGAGAAGGTTTCTTCTTTGAAACAGCACCGCCAATGAAAGCTCTTGATGTTCCGTACTCAGCAAGTGTGTTAGCACCGCAAGTTCCTAGAAGCGTGAAGTGTAAACATCTGAAGGGCAAAGCATGGCATCGCGTTCTTGAGTCGCACCATGAAAGAATAGCTTATTCTGTATATTGTCTCGGTTGTTTTCGTGGCTATAATCACGGTGACAAGGAGAAGCGGAAAGGTCTTGTTGGCGCCAAGGGCCCCGCAAGCCAGCATTTGGGGCTGCAAGTGCCAAAGCTCCTTCGCGACGGGCCAGGGCCCCCGGAGGCCGCGGCGTCGGCAACAAGAGCAAAAGAAGGCACACCAGCACCTGGATCTTGGCGGAGCCAGGGTTGCCGGGGGCTGCGAAGGCCAAGATTCCCCTCCCCCGACAAACTAATGTCGCCGGGGGGCTGCGGAGTCAGATAAGTTTTTCATCCCTCGTCATGCATCCTCTTATGGACCGGGGAAGGCGGAACCGCGTCCTTGAACGAGCGTGTCTTGTAAAACCCATGCGCGGAGGAGCCGAGTCGCGGCCAAGTTGCGCCCTTGGTTTGTTTCCGAGTCCGCTCAACAAATACAAGTCTATTTGCAAATCGCCCGCAAGGTTGTTTGCGGAAGCAACACCGCTGGTGGCTCCGATGATGTCCGTACCAAACAAGTGTGTTCGCTCCGGCAAGTCCCCTAGAAGCGTAGGGTGGGAACGTACAAGGCACAAAATCAAGTAAAGGACTTAGTCCGGCAAGCATTCCCCTCTTTTCATTAAAAACATCCCAGTTTAGTACAAGTCCATAGAGGATGAAAAACATGATAGAGAGGATTACAGATTTTAAATACAGCTAAGGCCCGAGGGCTTACAAATTAAAAGATAAGATGCCCGTAATCCTTCTCCTGTTTCTCTGTTCAGGAGGTAGGTCAAGGAGGCCCCGGCAAGAGAAGCTTGCCGGGGAGGGCAAAAGGGGCGCCTAGGAGAGCTACGTGCACCAGAAGACACCAAGAGAACTTCCCCGGGGCCGGCCAGGAGCTTGGCGGAGACGGAGGCGCCGGAGGCAGAGCTTGAAGACGGGGTGGCGGGACGTCAGCACGCTGTCGAGCACCTCGCCCTCGTACTCGACTTAGCGGCCTTGCCGCCACCCTCTTCCTCTTCGCAGCCTCCCTCGCCGGCCGCCCAAGGAGGCGGCCCGGGGAGTTGAAGGCGGCGACCGGATGATGGGGTCGCCGGTGGCCTTGAGGCAGCGTCCGAGCGCCTAGTCGGACCCGCCATCCTCGTCGTCGTCGTTGTCGCTCCCCTCCTCGTCACTCTCGCTCGAGGAGGGCCTTCGCTATCGGAGGAGCTGTCCACACAGCATCTCGCCCGGTGCGGAGTCCCGAAGACCTTGACGGCGAGAAGGTCGCCCTCCATTAACAAAATGAAGGGTAAACCCCGCCGTCAAAAGCTGTGGATCTTGGTGACGTCTTCCACCCTCGATCGAAGTACATCACGCCGGGGGCTGGGGATACGACGCTCACTCGAGTGCCACTGATCCCGCAGCCCCTCATGCGCAACTCCAACATCTCGGGCGGATCCGGCTCCATCGCGCTCGCGAACGGGGCCGGCAGCCGGAGGCGGTGACGAGGTGCTCGGCGCAGCTTGATGAAGAACTCCCAGGGGTCGTCCCCAGTGTGGACCGCTTCAAGGAAAGGAGCTGCCGGCGGAGACGGGGGTGGCGCATCACCCCGGCCGCCTCTCCCCCGAGCGCTCCGACCACGTCCACGACCTCGCCCGCGGCCTCGCCCCCTCCCTATTCCCCTCACGGCCGGCTCCGCCCGCCACAGTATGGATAGGAGAGGCGCGCTGCCTGGAGGCAACCCTCACTGCCACCGTTGAAGGACTAGGATTCCCTCCCTCCATAGCAGATGGGGGGAAGAGTAGCGGGAGTTGGAGACGAGGGAAGAAGAAGAAGTGCGAGACTATGGTGCTCCCCTTCCGCCCTTTTTAAAGGGCGAGGTGGGGGGCTCAGCCGCCCCGCTCAGCCAATCAGGGAGCGAGGAGGCCAGAGGAGCGGGGCCGACTTGCCATCTTCGCCCGTGACGGCTCGGTCTCCCACCTTCGCCGCCACGACCCCCACGCATGGGAGCAGCGTGGCTAAAAAGCGGGCCGGGCGGCAGATGAAATGACCTTGCCCTGCACCGTATTCACGGGGGTGGATGCCTTAAAGATCGCACGCGCCACCCACGTCTCCCACGACGCCGCAATCGACGCGTGCCGTTGCGGGAGAGCGCGGTGGGCGCGGAGTCCGATCGTGTGCGGGCCCAGGCCACGCGTGCCCGTGCACTGCTTTGGGCCTGGCCCAACAACGCTCGGCACCGTGTATGGCCCAGGCCCGGGGGCTCTGTCGGTGTACTAAAGTAGGGGTACCTTAGTACCCGAACTTGTCTGCGGGCGATCGCAGACACCGGCAAGGCTTGCGGACGCCCGCCAAGGCCCTCCACCGTTCCTGATCACTGCCATTCAAGAACAAAGTACTAACCAAGAAAATGAAGGCCCCGGCAAGAAGAGCTTGCCGGGAAGGCCAACCGAGGTATCACCAGAAGACTTGCCGCGGCGCCCCACGCGCCCCGGCAAGGCCCGACGGCCGGCAAGCTTGCCTGCTCGGAAACGAAGTATTTTACGGCAGCGACTCTGTGAAAGTGTTGAAGGCGAGGCGTAATGTGACCGCTTTGCATTGGGCATGACTCTATAGCAAGGCCGGGCATCCTTTGAGGCGGTCGGCGACTCTCTATGTAAAATAAACAGTAGCAGTAGCTACAATCAATTTCAGGTTGACTGTCCCTATTGACTTGGCGACTTGCGGCAACAAAGAGATCGCAATCTCAACTTTCATGAACCTAAAATCCTACGGACTATGAATCCGGACCGATGAACTCGATGGTGATGTAAATCCCCTCCGACCAGCTCTTCCTTTATCTGAAAAAATTGTGAACTTCTCGAACCATAGAAAAAAAATCCCTTCAAGAACTCAACACCACCGTGCGCAGGCCCCACGGTGGGTGCCAACTTTCGTGGAATTTTCACGGCAGATGTCCTAGTGTGAGGACTTAGTCGCGTGGCCAACGCGTCTATGTGGTATCTTGAGAGGGGTTGAGCGGGACGAGATACGCGAGACGGATCAACACACAAGACAAGGATTTATACAGCTTCGGGCCCCGGGAAACATCATCCAGTAATAACCCTACATGCTGTTTGTGGCTAGGTCTCATTATGATCATGAGGGAGTCACCCGTAAGTCGGCTCTTTGTGTCTAGCCCTAGAGATTGTTTCTTCTTGCTTGTCCCTCTTGGGGAGCCCTCCCCCTCCTTATATAAGTTGAAGGGGCGGGTTACATGTAGAGTCCATCTCGGACTAAGACTTAAACTATTTTGACTTCTCATCACGGGCTTCTCTCCATGCGCTTCTTTAACGTCTTGGGCTTCTTACAATCAGGCTTACAATCTGACTTATGGTCTGGATTATGATCCTGCTTAACTGTTCCCACTGGCTTAACCTGCTTAACTATTCCCACCGGCTTAACCTACTTAACTGTTCCCACCGGCTTAACCTGCTTAACTGTTCCCACCAGCTTCACCTTCTTAACTGTTCCCGCCGGCTTATAGTCTGCCGGGTCACCAATGAAACATCAAGTCCCAGCCGGGTCATATCTCCGGCCGGGTCATACCGCGGGGTATATCCACAACAATAATCATCATTGCCTGGATATCATCATGAGTGTTTGAAGTTCTATCAATTTCCCAACACTAATTGTTTTCCCACCGTTTGCTATTTTTCTCGAGAGAAGCCACTAGTGAAACCTACGGCCCCTGGGTCTCTTCTTATCATATTTTCCTTTGCGATCTATTTTCCCATGCTTTTATTTTCAGTTCTATTAAACCAAAAATACAAAAATACCATGCCGCACTTTATTTTATTTGCGATCTATTTATCCTATCTATTACAACTTTACCCCGTCTCCTTGCCAATTTCTGGCGCCGTTACGCGAAAGGGATTGACAACCCCTTTAACACGTCGGGTTGAGAGTATTTGTTATTTGTGTGCAGGGGCTGTTTATGTTGTGTTGCATGGTTCTCCTACTGGTTCGATAACCATGGTCTCATCACTAAGGGAAATACCCACCGTTGTTGTGCTGCATTATCCCTTCCTCTTTGGGGAAATACCGACATAGTTCTAGCAGACATCAGGCTCCTTGGCGCGCCCTGGTGGGTTGTGCCCACCTCAGGCCTCCCATCTAGTACTTATTTGGCCCATCTTATGTCTTCTGGTCCATAAAAATTCTGCAAATTTTTTTGCTGCGTGTGGACTCCGTTTGGTACTGATATTCTACGAAGTAAAAAACAAGCAAAAAACAACAACTGGCACTAGGCACTATGTCAATAGGTTAGTCCCAAAAAATGATATAAAGTTGCTATAAAATGATTGTAAAACATCCAAGAATGATAATATAATAGCATGGAACAAGAAAAAAAATTAGAGATATGTTGGAGACGTATTAACATTCCCAAGCTTAATTCCTACTCGTCCTCGATTAGGTAAATGATAAAAATAGATTTTTTGATGTGGAATGCTACCTAACATGTTCATCACCTATTCTTTTATTTTGTAGCATGGACATTTGGATTTTTATATGGTTCAAAGCAATAGTCTAGTTTTGACACGAAGATTTCAATACTCAAGCATATCAACAACCAACCATGTCTTTCAAAATATCAACACTAAAGAAAGTTATCCGTAGCTGCTACCTCTTGAGCACTGCGTTGGTTTTCCCTTGAAGAGGAAAGGGTGATGCAGCAAAGTAGCGTAAGTATTTCCCTCAGTTTTTGAGAACCAAGGTATCAATCCAGTAGGAGGCTCCTCAAAAGTCCCATGCACCTACACAAACAAACAAGAACCTCACAACCAACGCGATAAAGGGGTTGTCAATCCCTTCACAATAACTTGCGAAAGTGAGATCTGATAGAGATAATAAGATAAGATAAATATTTTTGGTATTTTTATGATATAGATTGCAAAATAAAAGATGCAAATAAAAGTAGATGGAAAACTTATATGATAAAAGATAGACCCGGGGGCCATAGGTTTCACTAGTGGCTTCTCTCAAGATAGCGTAAGTATTACGGTGGGTGAACAAATTACTGTCGAGCAATTGAAAGAAAAGTGCATAATTATGAGAGTATCTAGGCATGATCATGTATATAGGCATCACGTCCGTAACAAGTAGACCGACTCCTGCCTGCATCTACTACTATTACTCCACACATCGACCGACTCCTGCCTGCATCTAGAGTATTAAGTTCATGAAGAACAAAGTAACGCATTAAGAAAGATGACATGATGTAGAGGGATAAACTCAAGCAATATGATATAACCCCCATCTTTTTATCCTCGATGGCACCAATACAATACGTGCCTTGCTGCCCCTACCGTCACTGGGAAAGGACACCACAAGATTGAACCCAAAGCTAAGCACTTCTCCCATTGCAAGAAAGATCAATCTAGTAGGCCAAACCAAACTGATAATTCGAAGAGACTTGCAAAGATAAACAATCACACATAAAAGAATTCAGAGGAGGTTCAGATATTTCTCATAGATAAACTTGATCATAAACCAACAATTCATCGAATCTTGACAAACACACCGCAAAAAGAGTTACATCGAATAGATCTCCAAGAAGATCAAGGAGAACTTTGTATTGAGATTCAAAGAGAGAGAAGAAGCCATCTAGCTAATAACTATGGACCCAAAGGTCTGTGGTAAACTACTCACAACTCATCGGAGAGGCCTTCGAGATGATGTAGAGGCCCTCCATGGTCGATTCCCCCTCTGGCCGAGTGCCGACGAAGGCTCCAAGATGGGATCTCGCGGATACAGAAGGTTGCGACGGTGGAATTAGGTTTTCGTGGTGCCCTCCATTGTTTTCAGGGTACGGGAGTATATATAGGCGAAAGAAGTACGTCGGTGGAGCCTTGAGGGGCCCATGAGGGTGGGGGGCGCGCCCACCCCCAGGGGGCGTGTCGGGCATCCTCGTGGCCGCCTCGTTTGTTGCTTGACATCCACTCCAAGTCTCCTGGTTCGCATTTGTTCCAAAAAGATTGCTCCCGAAGGTTTCATCCCGTTTGGACTCCGTTTGATATTCCTTTTCTTCAAAACACTAAAATAGGCAAAAAAAAAACAGCAACGGCTGGGCCTCCGGTTAGTAGGTTAGTCCCAAAAATGATATAAAAGTGTAAAGTAAAGCCCATAAACATCCAAAACAGGTAATATAATAGCATGGAACAATAAAAAATTATAGATACGTTGGAGACGTATCACTAGCCCATGATGCTCAATCATTGATCCATTCATGAAACACACTCACATATTACCTACATCCAATGCTCAAGTACGATCGTAGTGCCCCTTAGTTGGTGCTTTATAAGAGAAGATGGAGACTCAAAATAAAAATAAAAATTACATAAAGTAAATAGATAGGCGCTTCGCATAGGGAAGTAGGGATTTGTAGAGGTGCTAGAGCTCAAAGCTTAAATTGAGAGATAAAAAATATTTTGAGAGGCATACTTTTCCTACCAACGAAACCAACCGAGTAATTCCCAACACTTTCCATGCTAGATATATCATAGGTGGTTTCTGAGGGAGTCTTGGATTATGGGGTCCTCGGGGAGCCGGCTTATGTGACATGCGCCGGACTGATGGGCCGTGAAGATACAAGACAGAAGGCCTTCTCTCGTGTCCGGATGGGACTCTCCTTTGTGTGGATGGAAAGCTTGGCATCCGGATGTGTAGTACTTCCTCTGTAAACCGACTTTGTACAATCCTAGTCCCCTCTAGTGCCTATATAAACCAAGGGGTTAGTCTGTAGAGGCAATCATAATCATATAGGGTAGACATCTAGGGCTTAGCTATTACGATCTTGAGGTAGATCAACGCTCGTAACCCCTATACTCTCCAAAGTCAATCAAGCAGGAAGTAGGGTATTACCTCCATTAAGAGGGCCCGAACCTAGGTAAACATCGTGTCCCCTGTCTCCTGGTACCTTTGATCCTTAGACGCATAGTTCGGGACCCCTTACCCGAGATCTGCCGGTTTTGACACCGACAGTGGTGCTTTCATTGAGAGTTCCTCTGTGTCGTCGACAGAAGGGTTGATGGCTTGCCTTGTCATCAAGGACAGCATCACTTCCGGAGGAGCCCTAGCTTCGGGGCAAACCCTCCGGCTTGGCAGCTTCACCATGGGCGCCCGTTTGACCGTTAAGCCAAAGGCAACCTAGCTTGTCACCAAAAATCATCTCTGCGTCGGCTCCGAATACTCCAACAAGATGGATCCGGCAGATGTATCGTCCTTGAACAAACTGCTAGATCACATCGCCTCCTTGGGGGTCGCAACTAACTATGATCGGATTGGGCTTAGACCCGATCAGAGAGAAATCAAATCTCCACCGATCACCCGTCAGGTGGCGGTTGTAGAGGAACATGTTGACAATGACTCTACATTGAGAAGAAAGTATGTTTGGATTTCCGAGCTCGGAGAGCCGGACACCCATCTTCGGGAGGACACTTCATGTCCTCCGAACATAGAATTGGGCATTGAGCTTAAGAACTCACGGACACTCCAGAGCCCGGGCTGGTAAGCTCGGAAATTCTTCAAACTCCTGACTTCACAGTGGGTCAGGGTTCGGATTCAACCCCACCCACCCACCACAAGCAATATTCCCCAAGCAATTCCGGTCCTCCGGACATATGTGACCTAATGTACGTGCGACAGCAGCCTCAGGAAACATTCCATCACTTTTGGGCTAGATTCCTCCTTGTTAAAAACAAGATCAAAGATTGCTGCGATGACGACGCGATCTCAATATTTTTTAACAATTGTACGGATGAGGGAATCCTTAATGCCCTCAACCGCCGACGCGTACTGCACTTTGCAGATTTGGCACACATAGTATAGAAGCACTGCACAACGGAAAGTGCCTGGAAAACCCAGACAACCCACTGGGAACCGCAGGCCATTAGGCCATCTCCTGGATAGGCAAAAAAGATGCACCCTCGTAGGGCACCTGATCATCATCCCGCGGACAAGAAAAATCAAGACCTTTACGGGACATAGAACTTTCCTCGTGGAATGGCTCGACAGGCCCTGTCAAATTCACATGATGCCGGATACCGAACCAACGCACAACCTCCGAGCATGTTGGATACTCCGGCAAGTGACCAAGAGTGGTGAGGGTTTCCTCACCAACACTACCCCAGAGAACTACTCTTCGAAGCACGATGATCTCAAAGTATTCACGGTCTTCGAGACCTTTTCATCAAATAATTGGCGCAAAAGGGTGCTTCGTGACCTCACCGAAGTCTGCCAAGTTGAAGTAATAAATCCTTGGAACGATACGGTGATCGCTTTCAATACTGATGACGAACCAAGATCCCGCTCAGTCCGGGCACCAGCCGCTTTGGTCCTAAACCAAATCATGGACGACTTTTGGCTTAGTAAAGTGCTAATGGACGGTGGCAGCGGACTGAACCTCAGTTACGAAGACACGCTCAATAAAATGCAAATGGACAAGAGTCGCATTGAGCAAAGTAACACAACCTTTCGAGGCATTATCCCCAGTCGGGAAGCAAGATGCTCGGGGAAAATCAAACTCAACATGGTATTCGGCACACTGGAAAACTATAGGTCTGAAGAGTTACTCTTCCATGTGGCACCTTTCAACAGTGGGTATCACGCCCTGCTGGGGCGAGACGCATTCACACGCTTCCAAGCCATATCCCATTACGGGTATATGAAGCTCAAAATGACCGGGCCCAATGGAGTTATCACTATCGCCAGTGATCCGGACATAACACTCCGCGCCGAAACCAAAACCGCCTCTCTGGCCCTCGAGGCATTATCCGAGGCCCTTGCGTCCGGAGAATTAATGATACGTCTCCAACGTATCCATAATTTTTGATTGTTCCATGCTATTATATTACCCCTTTTGGATGTTTATGGGCTTTATTTTACACATTTATATCATTTTTGGGACTAACCTACTAACTGGAGGCCCAGCCCGTATTGCTGTTTTCTTGCCTATTTCAATATTTCGAAGAAAAGTAATATCAAACAGAGTCCAAATGGAATGAAACCTTCGGGAGCATGATTTTTGGAATGAACGTGATCCAGAGGACTTGGAGTGCAAGTCAAGAAGCAGCTGAGGCCTCCACGAGATAGGAGGGCGCCCCCCTATAGGGTGCGCCCCCTGTCTCGTGGGCCCCTCGGCATCCACCGGCGTACTTCTTCCTCCTATATAAGCCTCGTGCCCGAAAACATCCAGGAGCAGGCGAAACACAATTTCCACCATGTAACCTTACAGATCGCGAGATCTCATCTTGGAGCCTTCATGACAGACTCTGCTGGGGGGGAATCGACAACAGAGGGCTTCTACATCAACATCCTTGCCCCTCGATGAGTTGTGAGTAGTTTACCACAGACCTCACGGGTCCATAGTTATTAGCTAGATGGCTTCTTCTCTCTTTTGGATCTCAATACAATGTTCTCCCCTCTCTTGTGGAGATCTATTCAATGTAAACTCTTTTTGCGGTGTGTTTGTCGAGATCCGATGAATTGTGGGTTTATGATCAAGTTTATCTATGAATAATATTTGAATCTTCTCTGAATTCTTTTATGTATGATTGAGTCATCTTTGCAAGTCTCTTCGAATTATCAGTTTGGTTTGGCCTACTAGATTGATCTTTCTTGCCATGGGAGAAGTGCTTAGCTTTGGGTTCAATCTTGCGGTGTCCTTACCAAGTGACAGAAAGGGTTGCAAGGCACGTATTGTATTGTTGCCATCAAGGATAACAAGATGGGGTTTATATCATATTGCTTGAGTTTATCCCTCTACATCATGTCATCTTGCTTAATGCGTTACTCTGTTCTTATGAACTTAATACTCTAGATGTAGGCAGGAGTCGGTCGATGTGTGGAGTAATAATAGTAGATGCAGGCAGGAGTCGGTCTACTTGTCACAGACGTGATGCCTATATACATGATCATGCCTAGATAATCTCATAATTATTTGCTTTTCTATCAATTGCTCAACACTAATTTGTTCACCCACCGTAATACTTATGCTATCTTGAGAGAAGCCACTAGCGAAACCTATGACCCTGGGTCTATCTCTTATCATATTTGCTTCCAATCTACTTTTATTTGCATCTATATTATAAAATACCAAAAATATATTTATCTTATCTTATTATCTCTATTAGATCTCACTTTCGCAAGTGGAAAAAGGGATTGACAACCCCTTTATTGCATTGGTTGCGAGTTCTTTGTTTGTTTGTGTAGGTGCGTGGGAGTTTTGAGGAGCCTCCTACTGGATTGATACCTTGGTTCTCAAAAACTGAGGGAAATACTTACACTACTATTGCTGCATCACCCTCTCCTCTTCGAGGAAAACCAACGCAAGCTCAAGACGTAGCAAGAAGGATTTCTAGTGCCGTTGCCGGGTCAGGTCTTCGCTCAAGTCAAGACATAACAAGTACCCATCACAAACCCATCTCCCTCGCATTTACATTATTTGCCATTTGCCTCTCGTTTTCCTCTCCCCCACTTCACCCTTGCCGTTTTATTCGCCCTCTCTTTCCCAATCTCCTCCTCTCTTTCGCTTGCCCTTTCGTTTGCTTGTTTGGTTGGAATAGATGCTTATTTATTGCTAAATAGAGAACCTAAGATCTATGGATCCTCATCCGCTTGCTAATCTTTTTAAGAGATCCAATTATGATGAACCAATTGCTAGTGAGTTCTGTTCACTAGATTATCTTTATGAAGCTTTGCTCAAAATTTGTGAATCTGAAAATTACGATGAAGAAATTTATGAAGAGATTCACGATAACTCCTTGAATAAAAAGCATGATTGCAATGATTTTCCTATAAATTCTCTTGATGTCAATTGTGCTAATAATATGCAAACCCTGAGCTTGGGGATGTTAGTTTTGCTATGTCTACTACTTGTTTCGATGATCATGATTGGGGTGATTCTTCTTATAACCTTGAAAATTTATTTAAGCCCCATGATGAATGTGAGATTGATAATAGTGTTTGCAATAATGTTGAAAGTGGGTTTGGAAGAGTGTCAACTTTAGATCCCACATATTTGGAGTATGTTCAATCTTATGATATTTTTGATAAAAGTGGGTTCGGAAAGGTCATGACTTTAGTTAATGTTAATCCCACTATCTTGGAAGAGTGTCAAGTTTGCATGTATGTGGATCATGTTGAGAATATGTTTTGTGATAGCTATTTTGTTGAATTTGCCTATGATCCTACATGTAATTATTATGAGAGAGGAAAATATGGTCGTAGAAATTATTATCTTAATAAATTACCTCTCGTCATGTTAAGATTGTTATCGTCTCTTTCTTCTTCCTTGCGTATACTAATTTTTGCTTGACTTGCAAATTTGTTTGCTTATAATATGCCTATGCATAGGAAGTATGTTAGACTTAGATGTGTTTGTCACGTGTTTTATGATGCTCTCTTTGTGCTTCAATTCTTGTCTTTCATGTGAGCATCTTTGAAATCTCAATGCCTAGCTAAAAAAGGCTTTAAAGAAAAGCGCTTGTTGGGAGGCAACCCAATATTTTTCCTTGATGTTATCTAATAAATCTTGCATCTACCTTCTGTTTAGATGTGTTTTTATCTTTTAATTAGTGTTTGTGCCCAGTAGAATCTATAGGATAACCTATGATGATAGTTGATTTGATTCTGCTGAAAAACAGAAACTTTGCGCACACGAATTTAGTTTTGTTAAATTACAGAAACGTGATTTTGCGTTGATTCTTTTTGCTGCTGATCAACAAACAAATTGTCCAGGACTTCATATTTTTGTAGGATTTTTAGAGTTCCATAAGTTTGCGTTAGTTACAGATTGCTACAGACTGTTCTGTTTTTGACAGATTCTGTTTTTCGTGTGTTGTTTGCTTGTTTTGATGCATCTATGGCTAGTAAAATAGTTTATAAACCGTAGAGAAGTTGGAATACAGTAGGTTTAACACCAAAATAAATAAATAATGAGTTCATTACAGTACCTTATGTGGTGGTTTTCTTTTCTTTCACTAACGGAGCTTATAAGATTTCCTGTTGAGTTTTGTGTTGTGAAGTTTTCAAGTTTTGGGTAAAGCTTTTATGGACTATGGAATAAGGAGTGGCAAGAGCCTAAGCTTGGGGATGCCCATGGCACCCCAAGATATTCAAGAATATACAAAAGCCTAAGCTTGGGGATGCCCCGGGAAGGCATCCCCTCTTTCGTCTTCGTTCATTGGTAACTTTACTTGGAGCTATATTTTTATTCGCCACATGATATGTGTTTTGCTTGGAGCATCGTGTATTATATTAGTCTTTGCTTTTTAGTTTACCACAATTATCCTTGCTGTACACACATTTTGAGAGAAGCCTATTTTATTAGAATTTGCTAGAATACTCTATGTGCTTCACTTATATCTTTTGAGCTTGATAGTTTTTGCTCCATGTGCTTCACCTATATCTTTTAGAGCACGGCGGTGACTTAATTTTGAAGAAATTGCTAGTCTCTCATGCTTCACTTATATTATTTTGAGAGTATTTTATAACAGCATGGTATTTGCTATGGTTATAAAATTGGTCCTAGAATGGTAGGCATCCAAGTTGGGTATAATAAAAACTATCATAGGAAGTGAATTGGATGCTATGATCAATTTGATACTTGATAATTGTTTTGAGATATGGAGGTAGTGATATTAAAGTCATGCTAGTTGGGTGATTATGAATTTAAAGAATGCTTGTGTTGAAGTTAGCAAGTCCCGTAGCATGCACGTATGGTTAAAGTTGTGTAACAAATTTGAAACATGAAGTGTACCTAGCTTGTGCATCCTTATGAGTGGCGGTCGGGGTCGAGCGATGGTATTTTCCTACCAATATATCCCCCTAGGAGCATGTGCGTAGTACTTGATTTTTTATGACTTCCAAATTTTTGCAATAAGTATATGAGTTCTTTTGACTAATGTTGAGTCCATGGATTATACGCACTTTTACCTTTCCGCCATTGCTAGCCTCTTCGGTACCGTGCATTGCCCTTTCTCATCTTGAGAGTTGGCGCAAACTTCGCCGGTGCATCCAAACCCCGTGATACGATACGCTCTATCACACATAAACCTTCATATATCTTCCTCAAAATAGCCACCATACCTACCTATTATGGCATTTCCATAGCCATTCCGAGATATATTTCCATGCAACTTTCCACCGTTCCGTTCATCATCATCATGACATACTTTACTTTTGTCATATTGCCATTGCATGATCATGTAGTTGACATCGTATTTGTGGTGAATCCACCATGCATTATTTTTCATACATGTCACTCTTGATTTATTGCACCATCCCGGTACACCGCCGGAGGCATTCATATAGAGTCATATCTTGTTCTAGTTTCGAGTTGTAGTTCATATGTTGTAATCAATAGAAGTGTGATGATCATCATTATTAGAGCATTGCCCAAAAAAAAGAAAAAAAAAGAAGAAAGGCCAAAAGAAAAAAAAAAGAAAGGCCCAAAAAAAAGAAAAAAAGAAAGAAAAAAAAAGAAAAAGAAAAAGAAAATAAAGGGCAATGTTACTATCTCTTTTTCCACACTTGTGCTTCAAAGTAGCACCTTGTTCTTCATGTAGTGAGTCTCATATATTATGCTTCAAAGTAGCACCATGTTTTTCATATAGTGAGTCTCATAAGTTGTCTTTTTCATACTAGTGGGAATTCTTCATTATAGAACTTGGCTTGTATATTCCTACGATGGGCTTCCTCAAATGCCCTAGGTTTTCGTGAGCAAGCAAGTTGGATGCACACCCACTAGTTTTCTTTTGTTGAGCATTCATTTATAGCTCTAGTGCATCCGTTGCATGGCAATCCCTACTCCTCATGTTGACATCAATTGATGGGCATCTCCATAGCTCGTTGATTATCCTCGTCAATGTGAGACTTTCTCCTTTTTTGTCTTCTCCACACAATCCCCATCATCATATTCGATTCCACCAATAGTGCTATATCCATGGCTCACGCTCATGTATTGCGTGAAGGTTGAAAAAGTTTGAGATTATTTAAGTATGAAACAATTGCTTGGATTGTCATCGGGGGTATGGAAGTTGGGAACATCTTTGTGTGACGAAAATGAAGCATAGCTTAACTATATGATTTTGTAGGGATGAACTTTCTTTTGCCATGTTATTTTGAGAAGACATGATTACTTTGATTAGTATGCTTGAAGTGTTACTACTTCTTTTATCAATATGAACTTTTATTTTGAATCATTTGGATCTGAACATTCATGCCACAATAAAGAAAATTACATTATGAATTATGATAGGTAGCATTCCACATCAAAAATTATGTTTTTATCATTTACCTACTCGAGGACGAGCAGGAATTAAGCTTGGGGATGCTTGATACGTCTCCAACGTATCTATAATTTTTTATTGTTCCATGCTATTATATTAACCCTTTTGGATGTTTATGGGCTTTATTTTACACATTTATATCATTTTGGGACTAACCTACTAACTGGAGGCCCAGCCCGTATTGCGGTTTTTTGCCTATTTCAGTATTTCGAAGAAAAGGAATATCAAACGGACTCCAAACGGAATGAAACCTTCGGGAGCGTGATTTTTGGAACTAACATGATCCAGAGGACTTGGAGTGCAAGTCAAGAAGCAGCCGAGGCCTCCACGAGATAGGAGGGCGCGCTCCCCCTATAGGGCGCGCCCCCTGTCTCGTGGGCCCCTCGGGCGTCCACCGACGTACTTCTTCCTCCTATATAAGCCTACGTACCCTGAAAACATCCAGGGAGCAGACGAAACACAATTTCCACCACTCTAACCTTCTGTATCCGCAAGATCTCATCTTGGAGCCTTCGCCGACACTCTGCCGGAGGGGGAATCGACCATGGAGGGCTTCTACATCAACATCCTTGCCCCTCCGATGAGTTGTGAGTAGTTTACCATAGACCTACGGGTCCATAGTTATTAGCTAGATGTCTTCTTCTCTCTTTTTGGATCTCAATACAATGTTCTCCCCCTCTCTTATGGAGATCTATTCGATGTAAACTCTTTTTGCGGTATGTTTGTCGAGATCTGATGAATTGTGGGTTTATGATCAAGTTTATCTATGAATAATATTTGAATCTTCTCTGAATTCTTTTATGTATGATTGAGTTATCCTTGCAAGTCTCTTCGAATTATCAGTTTGGTTTGGCCTACTAGATTGATCTTTCTTGCCATGGGAGAAGTGCTTAGCTTTGGGTTCAATCTTGCGGTGTCCTTACCCAGTGATAGAAAGGGTTGCAAGGCACGTATTGTATTGTTGCCATCGAGGAAAATAAGATGGGGTTTATATCATATTTCTTGAGTTTTTATCCCTCTACATCATGTCATCTTGCTTAATGCGTTACTCTGTTCTTATGAACTTAATACTCTAGATGCAGGCAGGAGTCGGTCGATGTGTGGAGTAATAGTAGTAGATGCAGGCAGGAGTCAGTCTACTTGTCACGGACGTGATGCCTATATACATGATCATGCCTAGATAATCTCATAATTATTTGCTTTTCTATCAATTGCTCGACAGTAATTTGTTCACCTACCGTAATACTTATGCTATCTTGAGGGAAGCCACTAGTGAAACCTATGGCCCCGGGTCTATCTCTTATCATATTTGCTTCCAATCTACTTTTATTTGCATCTATATTATAAAATACCAAAAATATATTTATCTTATCTTGTTATCTCTATTAGATCTCACTTTCGCAAGTGGCCATGAAGGGATTGACAACCCCTTTATTGCGTTGGTTGCGAGTTCTTTGTTTGTTTGTGTAGGTGTGTGGGACTTTTGAGGAGCCTCCTGCTGGATTGTTACCTTGGTTCTCAAAAACTGAGGGAAATACTTACGCTACTATTGCTGCATCACCCTCTCCTCTTCGAGGAAAACCAACGCAAGCTCAAGATGTAGCAATTAACCACCCTACGTTCCACAGTGGATAGAGATGACGTAATCCTCGAGAAGAGACCCAATTCCACTTCCTTCAAACCAGCAGACGAAATAGTCAAATTTCAAGTCCACCCGACGGACCCCAAGAAGACGGCTTCCATTGGGGCACAGCTGGATCTGACGGTCGACGCCGCATTACGCGTGTTCTTGCGTTTGAATTGGGACATCTTCGCCTGGCACCCTTCGGATATGCCAGGTATCCCACGCAGACTAGCCGAACATAGTCTCAATATACTGAAGGGATACAAACCAGTCAAGCAAACGTTGCGTCGATTTTCCAAACCAAAACGACAGGCTATGGGGGAGGAGCTAGCCAAGCTACTCGAAGTCGGGTTCATCAAAGAGATCAAACATCTGGACTAGCTAGCAAACCTAGTCATGCTACTGAAGAAGGATAAATCCTGGCGCCTGTGTGTCAATTTCAAAGACCTTAATAAGGCCTGCCCTAAGGACCCCTTCCCACTACCTCGCATCGACCAGATTATTGATGCAACCACATGACACAATTCACTGTGTTTCCTCGACGCATACTCCGGATACCATGAAATTAAGATGAAAGAATCCGACCAGGCCGCAACGACATTCATCACCCCGTATGGGCTCTTCTGCTTCAACACTATGCCTTTCAACCTACCAACGCATGATTCAAACATGCCTGGAAAAGAAAATTGGCAAGACTATGGAGGCATATGTAGATGACCTAGTCATCAAAACCAAGCATGTTGAATCATTGGTGGATGACTTACGCCTTACATTCAACAACCTCCGAGCATATGACATACGGCTCAATCCGAAAAAATGCATTTTCGGCGTTCCAGCCGGAAAACTGCTTGGGTTCATTGTCTCCAATAGAGGAATCGAAGCAACCCCAACCAAAATCCGAGCCATGTCACAGTTGGCAACACCAACAGACCTCAAGCAGGTCCAAAAACTAGTTGGATGTTTGGCAGCTCTGAGCCGTTTTATCTCCAGATTAGGAGAAAAGGCATTGCCATTGTATCGCCTGCTCCGCCGCACCGACCACTTCGTGTGGACGAACGCTGCCACAGCCGGACTGGAAGAAATAAAAACTTTGTTAGCGAGCAACCCAATCCTGGCCGCACGAAACGTCGGTGAACCGATGTTGCTCTACATATCTGTAACTCACCAGGTGGTGAGTGCGGTGCTCGTCATCGAACAAGATGAAGAGGGACATAAATTCCCACTCCGAAAACCAGTATATTACATATCGACGGTCCTTACACCATGCAAATCCCGATACCCGCATTATCAAAAGATAGCATATGCGGTCTTTATGGCATCCCGCAAGCTGCGACACTACTTTCAAGAGTGCTCGATCACGATGGCTTCCGAAGTACCACTCAATGATATTATAAACAACCGGGACGCCACCAACCGGATTGCCAAATGGGCCATTGAGCTCTTACCATTTGAAATAACTTACAAGCAACGCCAAGCTATTAAATCTCAGGTGTTGGCTGACTTAGTCGCCGAATGGACAGAGGCCGAGCTCCCTAAAGAATACGACACATATTCCAACTGGGTGATGCACTTCGACAGCTCTAAAGTGCTAGCCGGACTCGGGGCTGGTGTCGTCTTGACATCCCCCACAAGAGACACAGTCCATTATGTGCTCCAAATACTGTATATAGACTCTAACAATGTAGCCGAATACGAGGCCCTACTGCATGGTCTCCGGATGGTTGTCTCCATGGGCATACAATGCCTCGAGGTGCGCGGGGATTCAAACCTTGCAATATCCCAAATAAATGGAGAATTCGACGAAAAGATCCGAAGATGGCGGCTTACCGCAGCGCCGTACTCAAAATATCAGCTCGGTTTGAGGGGCTCCAGTTTCATCACGTGGCTCGAGAGAGTAACCAGGCTGTGGACATCCTTGCTTGCATGGGCGCTAAATGCGACCTTGTCCCACCTAAGACCTTTGTGGAGAGGCTCTTCAAGCCATCCGTGGTGTGGCAGGACGAGAGTGGCAACATTGATCCGGAGCCGATCATACCCCCAGATTCCGAACACAGTTCCGATATCATAGGGGGTTCGGGCACCGAAATAACACCATCTGCCCATGAAATCATGGTTATAATTCCCCGTGGACTAAACCTTTCCTCCCCTACCTTACTAGGAATGAGCTCCCTGATGATCAGACTGAGGCCTGTCGTATTGTTCGACGCTCAAAGGCCTACAAAGTTCATGAAGGGGAATTATACAAGAAAAGTACTACTGGAGTCCTTCAAAGATGTATCTCCAAAGAAGAGGGACGACAACTCTTGGCTGAAATACACTCTGGTCTTGGTGGCCATCACGCTGCAGCTCGAGCCATGGTAAGTAAGGCCTTCCATACGGGTTTCTTTTGGCCCACGGCCCGAGCAGACACATAGGACCTCGTACAGCGCTGCGTTGGATGCTAGCGTTTCGCTAGTCAAAGCCATATGCCGCCCACTGCCCTATGAACAATCCCCATTACTTGGCCTTTTGCGGTCTCGGGGCTAGTCATGGTCGGACCCCTTAAAGGGGGGAGCCATAAGAAGAAATATTTACTTGTTATGGTCGACAAGTTCACTAAGTGGATAGAAGCCAAACTAGTCAAAACTGATGAAGCCGGACCGGTTATAGACTTTATATCTGGTGTCGTACACTGTTATGGTGTCCCACACAGTATTATTACTAACAACGGCTCTAACTTTATGGCCGATGAAGTGAAAACTTGGTGTGCTAATTTGGGCATCAAGCTTGATTACGCCTCCGTATACCACCCTCAGAAAAATGGTCAGGTCGAACGGGCTAACGGCCTGAGAATGAGCGGCATCATACCCAGACTAGTATGATCTCTGCAAGAATCAGACAAGCACTGGGTTGAGGAACTCGATTCCGTACTCTAGGGGTTGCGGACCACGCCCAATCGCACGACCAGATATACACCTTTCTTCATGGTGTACGGCGCGGAGGCAGTATTGCCTTGCGGCATTATTCATGACTCACCTCGAGTACGCATGTACGAAGAGAGAGAAGCCGAGCTCGATCGACAGGATGATTTGGATGGCCTGGAAGAGGAGCACGATGTCGCCAAAGCCCGTTCCGCATTCTACCAACAACAGGCTTGGCGATATCAAAGCAGGGAAGTACAGGCAAAGACTTATAATGTCGGTGAACTCGTTCTACGCCTACCAGAGAATAAAAAGGACAAGCTCAAGCCCAAATGGGAGGGTCCCTTCATTATAGATGAAGTTCTCACTGGAGGAGCCTATCGTCTTCGTAATGCTTCAGATAATCGCTTGGAACCAAACCCATGGAACGCTGCCCGGCTCCGAAGATTCTATGCCTAAGTCCGCACTTATACCTTTTTCCTCGTTCCTTCTTTTCCCCTTTCATCTTTTCTTTTTTCTCATCTTTATATGACTTTTAGCTCATGTTTGGATAAACTGCACACTTGAGGGGCATATTGTTGGGGAACGTAGTAATTTCAAAAATTTCCTACGCACACGCAAGATCATGGTGATGCATAGCAACGAGAGGGGAGAGTGTTGTCTACGTACCCTCGTAGACCGAAGCGAAAGCGATCACAACGTAGAGGAAGTAGTCGTACGATCTCCTCGCGATCCGACCGATCCCGGCGCCGTTACTCCGGCGCCCCCGAGTTCTTGACACATGTACAGCTCGATGACGCTCCTCGGGCTCCAATCCAGTAGAGCTTCGGGGAGGGAGAGTTTCGTCGGCCGACGGCGTGGTGGCGATCTTGATGTTCTATCGCGCAGGGCTTCGCCTAAACTTTGCGACGATATGACCGAGGTGGAATATGGTGGAGGGGGGCACCGCACACGGCTAAGGAACGATCCGTAGATCAACTTGTGTGTCTATGGGATGCCCCCTGCCCCCGTATATAAAGGAGCAAGGGAGGGAGGAGGCGGCCTAGGTTTGGGCGCGCCAAGGGGAGTCCTACTCCCAGGGAGTAGGATTCCTTTTTCCTAGTCCAACTAGGAGTCCTTCCATGTAGGGGGAGTGGGAGAGAAGGAAAGGGAAGAGAGAAGGAGAAGGAAGGAAGGGCGCCCTTCCCTAGTCAATTCGGACTAGAGCAAGGGAGAAGCGCGGCCACCTTTTGGCCCTTTCTCTCCTTTTCCCGTATGGCCCAATGAGGCCCAATACGAATTCCCGTAACTCTCCGGTACTCCGAAAAATACCCGGATCACTCGGAACCTTTCCGAACTCTGAATATAGTCGTCCAATATATCGATCTTTACGTCTCGACCATTTCGAGACTCCTCGTCATGTCCCCGATCTCATCCGGGACTCCGAACTCCTTCGGTACATCAAAACTCATAAACTCATAATAAAAGCTGTCGCCGAAACCTTAAGCGTGCGGACCCTACGGTTCGAGAACAATGTAGACATGACCTAGAACTATTCTCGGTCAATAACCAATAGCGGGACCTGGATGCCCATATTGGCTCCTACATATTCTACGAAGATCTTTATCGGTCAGACCGCATAACAACATCGTTGTTCCTTTGTCATCGGTATGTTACTTGCGAGATTCGATCGTCGGTATCAATACCTAGTTCAATCTCGTCACCGCAAGTCTCTTTACTTGTTACGTAATACATCATCTCGCAACTAACTCATTAGTTGCAATGCTTGCAAGGCTTATGTGATGTGCATTACCGAGAGGGCCTAGAGATACCTCTCCGAGCATTGGAGTGGCAAATCCTAATCTCGAAATCGCCAACCCAACATCGCCTTTGGAGACACCTGTAGCAGTCCTTTATAATCACCCGATTCGTTGTGACGCGTTTGGTAGCACACAAAGTGTTCCTCCGTAAGCGGAGTTGCATAATCTCATAGTCATAGGAACATGTATAAGTCATGGATAAAAGCAATAGCAACATACTAAACGATCGGGTGCTAAGCTAATGGAATGGGTCATGTCAATCAGATCATTCAACTAATGATGTGACCTTGTTAATCAAATGACAACTCCTTTGTCTATGGTTAGGAAACTTAACCATCTTTGATTAACAAGCTAGTCTAGTAGAGGCATACTAGTGACACTCTGTTTGTCTGTGTATTCACACATGTATTATGTTTCCGGTTAATACAATTCTAGCATGAATAATAAACATTTATCATGATATAAGGAAATAAATAATAACTTTATTATTGCCTCTAGGGCATATTTCCTTCACATACATCCTCAAATGTACATACCCCACAAGACCTAGGGGCTTCTTTTCACATAAGCTTATTATCATTATTATTTTTCGAGCATCAAGCTCGCCGTATATATGTGTTGTCTACTCATATATGTCTTTTCTTCGCCATTATATACACCTTTATGACTTAAGTTTTTGCCAAGATGGGTTGCCTGGCTCCTGTGCTTATGCCCTACATTCCCGCTTGTTCGGCTAGGGCATAAAGGGAGCACCTCTGCAATTGTTACAGCTGGGTTATCCGGATGTGTACCTCAGACAGGTGAAGCCGAAAGCTAGCGTTCTTAAGGGAATAATTGGTCGGCGGAAAAAAGACGAACTGCCCTCGCTGCAATATAAGCCCCCAAATTATATCGTGTACTGTGATTTTTAGCACCACAGCTTCGGCATGCACAAAAACGCATGCTGGCCCAGGGAGAGGAACCGTTGACGGAACTATTCTCTATGGAAGATGTTTCTTACGATTAATTGTAATATAACATAACTCCCCGAATACAACTTGTCTGTTCAAGCAACTATGACCGAACTGCCTGGTTTCCGAACTTACGTTGGTGTTTACCGACGGTATAGTATTCAAAAACACTCAATACCTTGGGTTTCGGAGGTCAAAGCAAATAGTCTGCCATGACAACCATTTTACATTTCGGCTAGAGATAAGTTTGCCGATAAAAGTACATTGCTACTTGGACTCAAAAACTTCTTCCTCCTCTAGACCATCTAACAAGTTGTCTAGTTTACAATCCTGTTGAGAAAACTTAGCGGCTATCTTTACGTGGTCATACACTAAGCTAACGGGAATTTCTTGTCCATCTGGTCCCCGAGGTCCAACCTGGACCCTATGATTTGGATCAAGTCTGGTGTACCGCGTTTTCACCATGGCCCAGGCTTCTCGCGTGCCTTCTCGGCATGCTAATATCTTCCATAGCCCAAAACGGCAACGACCTCCCTTGAATAAATTCACGAACTCCTCCATACTTCCTGGAGGAGAATCGGATGGCCATAAAGCCTTAGCCATGTTCCTCATTGCTTTTCGAGCTCGCTCGTGCACTTTGGATAGCTCTTGCAGCAGGTCGCCTTGAAATCCAGACACCTCTACCTCGGGACGTCCAGTTAACACACCTACAGAAACAAACTCGTAAAACTTTTCATCAGGGGACCGTGCGGAAGTCAGGTTAAAGAGCATATTGCATATGCCGCCTTTCAGCTTTCTGTTCTCCTTCAAGGCATCAGATAGTTGGGCTCTTACGTCCTTCAGTTCTTCGTTTTGCTTGATGTTTGCATCATGTAGTTTGTTCTTCTCATTAATGGTCTGTGCTAATATAGGTTGACCAGCGGCTTCTTGCCCTTTGGCATGTTGTTTGTCCGCTTGAGCAGCCCTTAGCCTCTCCTCCAACTGATCTGTCGACCCTACCAACAAAACGATGCATATTTAAGCAACATCATTGTAGGCACGAAATCTTATTTCTGGGCTACTGTTGTGCTTACCATCAGGTGCCTTCTTGGATTTCTTTAAAATTTTCAGTTTGGCGGTGGCAACAGTTAGCTTAGTTCGGCATTCTTCTAGCTCCATGGATAATGTGTTATTTTTCATCGTGAGTACCTAATGATGTAACGACCCTTAAATCAGTTGGGCCAACTGCTTCAAGACTCGAGGGCTACTGACATTTGATTATTGAATCTGCACAAAAAGTTCTTACCCGCATATCCTTTGAGAGCTGGTGAGTTGCTCCAGCAAGTCCATCTCGAGCAGCTCAGATGTAAGCATCTGTTGAGCTGAAAGTGTTGAATGCCTCTTCGGTAAAATTTGGGTCGCGCATAGCTGCTCTCCGCCGCCGATGATTCATCGCACTCTCCACTTTGGATTTGGTGACAGATGCATTATCCGAATCCTCTGGGAGATGACAATCCGACATCACCGTCGCGTCAACCCTAGTCCTTGTGGTAGGGTCTGGGGCCGGATTAGCCTGTTCATGGCCGACCAGGTCTCCAGATACAGTCCGACATACGCTCCTCCTATGATATGGCACAACAGGAAACGTCACTGTCCGATCTATCCACTGAGTGTGTGTTAAAAAATTATACCTCTTTGATGAAGGAGAGGGCCTGGCAGTGTCATCGTTTGCCTTTCTTTTCAAAGACTTACCCTGTGCAAGCATCGTCTTCTTAGAGGACGCCTTTGCTGCAGTACGATGGGACGAGCGTCGCCCCTTGGGAGCATGATGCAGTGCGGTGGGTGAGTCAAAAGGGGAAAACTCTGTTTGAGGGGATTTCTCCTAGGTACTTACATGGGAGGAGGAGAGAAGGCCGGGGTAATCGGCTATAATAGCCACTTCCGTGCCGTCGTAGCTCGGCTGATAAAATATTCCCTCCTTCAATTCTACAAATATATCCGGATCCTCTTCAAATCTAGGATCTAGGTCTCGAATATGGTTCTCCGGCTGCGGAACGGGGCTGTAGATCCCCATGACGACCTTTCTCCATTCCTGTTAAAGGTAGCCGGATTGAGTTCGACTAAGCATAATTAAGGAAAAAGAATGGGTGAGGCCCATGATCAAAAACTCACCCAGTCAATAGGGTTATACATGGAGAAACCTTATCGGCATTTAAGGCGAGTGTCAGTGTCAAAACTGGTGGATCTCGGGTAGGGGGTCCCAAGCTGTGTGTCATGGATCAATGGGTAACAGGAGACGGGGGGCACGATGTTTACCCAGGTTCGGGCCCTCTCTATCGAGGTAATACCCTACTTCCTGCTTGATTGATCTTGATGAATATAGGGTTACAAGAGTTGATCTACCTAGAGATCATATGTTGTGGTCTAAGCCCTAGAGGTATGATGAGTAATGTCATAACGATCTAGCTTCTCTTTTGACTAGCCTAGCCTCGGTTTATATAATGTACCAGAGGCCTAAGATAACAAGAGTCCTAGCCGAATATGCCGGTGGGGAGGAGTCCTTGTCTTGATCACCAAGTCTTGTGGAATCTTCCTTGTATCGGCGGTTATCAGAATGGCCCATGAGTATCTGACCATGGGGTCCTCGGCCCAATCTAACTGATCGGGGGACGATGTGGTGAGTACTCCCTAGTCCAGGACACCATCAGTAGCCCCCTGAACCGGTCTTCAAGTTGGGGATGCTCCTCGATTCTTCTGAACTGTTCTTCATCTTCAGTCGTTGGTCTTGAAAACGGGTTCAACAAATCTTCTCATCTTCGATCTTGAGGATCACCAACGTGCATCCGAAGAGTTTATACGTTGGGTATCCGAGGAGCCCCTTTAAGTTTCCGGCTTTTGTCAATTCCTTGTTATTTTTATGCCACACCTCGGGTTTGAAGTTGTTCTCGGGCGGCAGTGTCCTCTTGCGTCCGAGCTCCAACGCCGGACTGCATTCAATTTATCTTTCGCAGCCGAGCTCAAACACCGGACTGCTTCCGAGCTCCAACACCGGAATGTATCCGAGCTCCAATGCTGGACTGCTTCCGAGCTCCAACACCGGAATGTATCCAAGCTCCAACACCGGATTGTATAAGAATATCATTACAGCCGAGCTCCAACGCCAAACTGCATCCGGGCTCCAACGCCGGAATGTATCCGAGCTTCAACGCTGGACTATATCTGAGATGTCATAGATCACCTTGGCTCAAAAAAGTTTGAAGGAGTTTTGCCGAGCTTAATGTCGAAAATGTCCGCTATGGAGCCAGCCACTAGCGCCCGAGCTTTATGCCGGACTACTTCCGAGGTGGTGCACCACCTTGGCCATGGGCTGATTTTCATGAATTTACTTTCGAATTGTGCAATGTAATCTTGGCCGAGATGTATAGCCAGTAGCCCTCAAGGTGCGTGTTGGCCTAATATCCGGGATGCACCTGAAGGAAAAAATCAAACCGCTGACCCTAGTAGCCCTGAGACTCAGGTCGACTCGTAAAATCAGCCTGAGGATCAATTTCCATCTCGGCAGCATACTTAGGAATAAAAACGCGGTGTGCAAAATCCTCGAGACTCAGGTTGGGTGCGTCCGACCAACCTGAGGATAATAATCTCCTCGAAAACTATATTGCACTTTAAATTTTCTGTATTGGATTGTAAATGCAGTAGCCCCCGAGCCACTGGTCGGGTGGCAACACCAGATCAGGGGATTGATGTACCCCTTTAATATTTGTAAATGATAAGCACAAAGCCCAGTAGCCCCCAAGCCTTAATGTGGGCACGGGTGGCCGAATTAAGGATCGATATCCTTAGTAAAATCACAAATTATGTGTAATGATTCTATGTATCCAAGTATTTTACATCATTAATGCTCGGATCCGCATTGTAAAAAACTTTGTTGAGCGACCATCAGCTTCCACCTCCTTGGCCAGCAGTCAAGGAGTGTTTGTCCTACTTTATAAAGCCTTTATGAGGGCTAAGATTTACGGCAAACAAGGCAATCCGGCCATACAATTTTATAAACAAAGGTACGCGGAGAGATATGTTATATTACTTTTTAACGTAAGAAACATCTTCCAAAGAAAATAGTCCCACTATCGGTTCCTTTCTTTGGGTTGTCATGCTAAGCATGATCATGAAACCTCGGCTCCGATCAATGTGGGAGGAAAATATTGAGGATTTAGTTCGAGGAAAGTTCCCGAACTCTATGGTATTAATGAACCAATTTTTTTACTTCCGTCGTTGCTGACCAATGTGATCCTTTAAGATTGCTAGCTTTCGGCTTCACCCAGTTTGAGGTACTAACTCGGATGACCCGGTAGTAACAATCACAGAGGTGCTCCTTTACCGCCTAGCCGAACAATCGGGAACGTAGGGGTAAGCACAGGAGCCAGGCAACCCAGCTTGGCCAAAATCTTAAGTCAAATTGATGCATATTTATGGCTTTATATAACGATAATTATGGAAGGCCACACTTGTATAATGAATACAAATGTTGATGATATATACTTATTTTGACTCCATTGCGACCGTTTATCAGTTGAAGGTGGCCCATCGTCGGCTTCTACCCCTTTGTAGATACTATGCAGGGTGTTTCCGCAATAACAAGACAACCCTTAGCCGACGTCTTGGTGCCCGAAGGAGGTTGTGTTAGCGAGAACGAGGCAATCAGATATCCGGGCTTTATAAACTTTCACTTAGTCATTGGAGTTTTAAACTTGGGGAGCTAGCTACGAGCCCCCTGTTAGTGTTCGGTGACAGCTGAGGTCAAGCCGTAAACACTTCGGCCAATGTTATGAACGGCCCATCATTTAACATAGTCATCGGATCGCTGACCAGTTTACGCTTATTGTGACAGCCAGTTTTCGGCTTTCTCCACTGAGGTGCTTAACCATGCATTTGGAAGCACAATCGCGATGGTTCTCCTTTGCACACCTAGCGAACAAAGCGGGCGTTGGAGGCAAGCACAGGAGCAGGGCAACCCAACTATTGACCGAAGACACAATTTGATACCGATGCATATATAGCAATATCCGAGAATGTTTTTGCCGAATCTCTAAAGATGTCCAGCGTTGCTTTGCAAGACTTATGCTGGAAATACACAAATAGTTTAAAAGTGCCATAAGCTTGAAAAACCAAGAAACGTCAGTAAAAACTTGACGTCCGAACAAGATCAAGTGTTTGGTGCCAATCCGAAAATTGGGGTAAAAATTGTGCTTCCGTCGTGCTTTAACATGACACATCCGATCTCAAGACTTCACGCGGGTCAGCCTATGGCTTCAAGCTCCTTATCCCAAAGGAGGAGTTCTTCTCCGAGGCCAGTTTAGCAAACTAAACTCGAGCGGCTTTTAGAGAGAAGACAGGCTATCCGGCTATTGACCATATACTCGAGTCGAAAAAGGCGCGGTAGAAAAAGACTTTGCAACGACCAGGAAAAAAACACATTTACTATAAAACAACTCAAATAAATTTAAGAGCCCCCAAGTGACTTGGGCAAAAGAATGTTACATATAATGATTGTATGTACCGAAGTACTTATATATATGTGTTCACCCGAACTTTAAACGCGTCTTAACCGACCATCGGCTTCTCCCTCTTCGGTCAAGGGCCGAAAAATGTTATGTACTCCACTTGTCGAGAATATTGACGGTGTTTCCGATAACCAGGCTACCAGGCCATAAGGCTGTAACAAACAAAGCACGCTCAGGGAACTTATGCTATATTACAGACGAAGTGTAAGAAGCATCTTCGAAGAAAATAGTACCCCCACCGATACCTTTCTTTGGTTGCTCATTATTACTATGAGACTTGTGCAATAGATTTTTTGTACTCATGAGTTCCGTTGTGTGCCGACCATTATTGAAAACAGTAAGAGCGCTAGCTTTCGGCTTCACCCAGTCTGAGGTCCAGCTCGGATGACCCGATCGTGACAATCACAGAGGTGCTCCCTTTACTCCCTAGCCAAACAATCGGGAACGTAGGGGTAAACACAGGAGCAAGGCAACCCAGCTTGCGGAACACTTAGGTCAATGTGGTGCATATTGTGGTGTAATACACGAACAAGGAACGCAGTCGTACAAGTATAATCATATGCAAGAGGAAAAGCTTCATAAAAGAAGCCCCCAAGTAAAAGGGGTATTTGAATTTGTGTGTTACAAACAAAGTTTTGACAAGGAACTTTGTCACAAACAACTTTTTTGCCAGAAAGTATAATGCTTGGTCGAACCGAACAAAATTTGAAACTGAAAGTTTTTGAGCATGAAAGCGACTTAGCTAGTTAATGTGCTCGGTGTTGATGACGCGATTCGGGCTTGTGAAGGGACGAAGATGCCCATTGATCTATGATAGATCCGGCAAGGTTCGCAGTCCTTGGCATGGTCGAGGTCCTAGCCCCCAGGCCCGAGGTGTCCGAGCAAGGAGTTCGGCACTCCAGAGTAGTGACCGCGTAACGTAGTCAAAATCGATTACCTGCACACATAAAATAGTGTGGTCCAGGAAATAATAATAATATATATATAATCCTTGCATGATTGCTTTACATAAAAATGATTTATTTAAAGAGATGTGGCCTGGCGCTGAAGCCAATGTCGATGCAGGGCATCGGCGTGCCGCAGTGAAGGCGTGACAAAGCCTGAATTTGCAGGGCGGTCCGAGTTTCGGATGCGGCGTTCGCCGAACTATGTACGGAAACTGACCGAACCACCACACAACTGTCTTTATTGTGGCCGTCGTTTGATAGACCTGTGTATAGATGATGGAACAAACCAGAGTGATAATTCCTTCGGAAAAATAAACTCGACAAGCAAAAATTGTTGGGATTAATAGCACCTGGTTTATTTGTTGTAGCAGTCAGAAAAGCGACTCCCAAAATTGGGAATCGATCCGCACACCCATTGCGTGATGGGAGATAAAGCAACGGCATGGCAAAGCTGGCAAAGGTTGGCTTGTCGAGGCAAAGCCCTCGGTCCAACTAACGTGACGAAGCTGGTCGGCTGGTGACGCCGAAGTCACCGGAGTATGTTGATGAAGAAATAGCCAAGTCCCCAGTCTAGCCAAGGTGACCGAGCAGGTCGGTAAGGAGTCGTTGCAGCCGCCATGTTAGCCGAGGTGTTGAGGTAGTTTGGCGTGATGGACATCGGCTTGAGGAAGCAAAAGTGCGGCCATGCCGACGCAGGTCGTAACTTGTGACGCGACTAATGTTGGTTTGATGAAGTGACCATGCGGCGATGCCGGTGTGCCTGCTCCGTGTAATCCGTGGGGCGGCGATGTTTGTGATGATTTATCTTTGGCGATATTGAAATCTTGTTCGGCTCGCCGAGGTGAGGATCCGAAGAAGTTGAGCTCGGCTCAAAAAGCGACGACATGTCTAGCGTAGGTCGACAGCTGTGGAGCTATATTGCCGGACTGGTTTGACACCAGCATGATGGCGAAGATTACCTCAGAGGAGGCTTAAAATTTTATGGGCATGTGTTAAGAACAACACGCAATACCTTAGACGAAAAATCCTTTAAAAAGGTTTTCCAATACCATGTTCATAAAGAAACATGAATTCGGGTCGGATCCGTATTCGCGCAGAAAGCAGATCTAAAAAGTGATGCACTAATCGGAAGGTTCTCGGAGTTTGGACGGTCAGATCGAGCTGAAATTTTGAGGGGTAGTAGATATGGGAATTCCGCAGCAAATGAACGGTTGGATCTTCCAAAGGACCTCCGAGCTGGGCTCTGGACACCACACCCTAAACTCGTCCAGATTCCCGTCCAGGTTTGACAGGGCTCCGGTGTATCGTAGATTGCTAGAGATTCCTCCATCGGAACTCGACGAAATTTTCCAGGGTTGTTGTAGACTCAATTCCACACAGTTCCATAGAAGCAATCATTACAACAACACTCGAGGAGGCGGTGGCGGCGGATACAAGTTCGCTGTCCAGAAAAATAGCACGGTCGACCGAGGACAATGTTGACGTTGAGCACCCGAGCTCCATGGATGATTCCTCCATGATCTTGACAGAGATCAGAGTTGGTTTTGATGAAGGCCCTCGTCCGAACATGGCGATCGGAGGCAGGGCATAGTTCTCGGTCAAGCCAAGGTGACCAGTCGAGTCGGTGACGAAGATGTCGACGTCGCAGTTAATCTGTAGACGAGCCATCGATCCTTTTGCCGAGCACACAGCGGAACTCTCAATGAAAGCATAAATGTCGGTGTCAAAACCGGCGGATCTCGGGTAGGGGGTCCCAAGCTATGTATCATGGATCGATGGGTAAGAGAAGACGGGGGACACGATGTTTACCCAGGTTCGGGCCCTCTCTATCGAGGTAATACCCTACTTCATGCTTGATTGATCTTGATGAATATAGGGTTATAAGAGTTGATCTACCTCGAGATCATATGTTGTGGTCTAAGCCCTAGAGGTACAATGAGTAATGTCATAATGATCTATCTTCTCTATCGACTAGCCTAGCCTCGGTTTATATAATGTACCAGAGGCCTAAGATAACAAGAGTCCTAGCCGAATACGCCAGTGGGGAGGAGTCCTTGTCTTGATCACCAAGTCTTGTGGAATCTTCCTTGTATGCGGCAGTTGTCCGAACTGGCCCATGAGTATACGGCCATGGGGGTCCTCGGCCCAATCTAACTGATCAGGGGACGATGTGGTGAGTACCCCCTAGTCTAGGACACCGTCAGCGAGTGAAGTCTTCCTTCTCCCCTTTGTAAAGATCAGCCAACATGGCGGCCAAAGCGGCAAAATTGTCCGAACCCTTGCGCCCACAATGTGATGCGTCATCATCCCCGTTGTAATGCCACATGGGAAGCCCTCTGGATTGGAGTGGCTGAACCATCGCGTTATTGAAATTGCCATTACCTCGACTATAGACATTCTGGAGTGGGCGAGTATTCTGACCTTACTCACTAGCCTCTTAATCTCCGCACTATCTTCTTCCTCAAAGCTTCGGGGACGCCAACTGGCACGCTTCATTAAAGGAGCAGTGGAAAATTCGGGAAGACCTTGATGGATTGGGTCTGGGAGAACAACGTCTTCAATGTAGAACCATTTTGAGGGCCACTCTTCGGATGCCTTTTTCGGAGGGCCGGATAGGTATCCTGTTCCAGCTATGCGCCATACTTCGGCGCTGCCCACCTCGAATATGGATCCCTTTTGAGAGCGGGGAATGTCGGGGAGAGCGCCCACGAACACCTATGGGGCGGGGCCCCTTTGTCTGTCTTGATGCGAGGCGGAGGGAGCACTGAGAGCGGATCGAGGCGAGCACGCTGGCGGTTTTACCCAGCCGGAGCTCTCGGAGAGATAAAACTCCTCTGCTGCTTTGTGTTGTATTGGGCTCGGGAGCTTGAAGAGCTCTGATGGCAGCTACACCAAGCGAGAGTTGCGAATGTTTGAGCGACCCCCCCCACGTTGTGCATGGGCCTCCTTTTATAGTGCAAGGGTCACCGGCGAGTGTCAGCGTAGGAGAAAGGGTAAAAATGTAAAAGAGGTGGTAGTTGGAGCAGTCTTGGGAGCAGTGAAGCTACGGGCGTGAGCGAGTGGTCGCTACCTACTTTGTGATGGGGACAAGGGCATTTAATGCCCGTCGCCGTCGACCCCAAAAGCTCCGCCCTTGCGTCTCCGCTCGCCACGGCGATGGATCCACCACCGTGAAGTGCCACCGTGTCCCCAGGCTGCACTGACCATCCGCCACGCGTCCCTGGAAAGGCTCGAGGCGGCGTGGGCGGATGAGCTGAGCCAGCACACCTGGCGCAACTCTCCGGCAAGCACCTTGCCGGGGTCTTGATTTTGCGGGCAGGGAGCTTGCGGGCTCTGTAACTGTCGCTCCCGGGCCCTCGCCGGACGCATATAAGCGCCGGCGTGTCTTCTATGATGTAATCTTCTAGTCTTCCCGGCGAGCTCCTCTCGCCAGGCCTTGCGTGAGTGATGTAACCTTGAGCACAGAGCGGCCTTCCGGCAAGCTCCGCTTGCCGGGTCTCGATCTTCTGTCTTGTATACTTTGTTCTTGAATGGCTTGATATGGAGCAGGAAGGCCTCCGCGAGCACGTGGTAAACCTGCCGGGGAAGCTGCAGCGGCCGTGCACAAGTTGGGGTCTTGAGGTACCCCTACCTTAGTACACCCGACAGAGCCCACGGGCTGGGCCACCTGCGGTGCCGCTGTTGGGCGGGCCCAAAAGCAGTCTGCAGGCACACGCGCCCTGGCGCGCCGAATCCACTTCGCATCTGCGCATCCCCATAGCGGCCGCGTCGATTCGGCGCCGCGGATGGGGCGTGCCACGTTCTTTAATGGGAAGAGCGGGCGCCCCACTTCCCCATAAAAGCGAGAGAAGCAGGAGCGGTTCCCCTCTCTTCGCTCTCATTGCATCTTCTTCCTCCTCCAGAGATCCCCTTTGCGCTCCGCCTCCGCATCTCCTCCGCCGTCTCTTGCGTCTGCGGCGCCGCCGGACTCTTCGTCCTCCTTCCCTCGCCGCCTCCGCCATGGCCCCGAAGACCGGGAAGGGGAAGGCGGAGAAGACCAAGAAGGAGAAATCTGAGCAGCGTGGCTTCGCCTGCTGCTTGAAGCGGGCGTCGTCTTCTCGCGCTGGCTCGGCGTGCGGGAACTCTGGAACAAATATTACCTGTTCAGGCCAAGAAGACCAATCGCATCCTCGGACGAGCTCATCCGGCCGCCACCAAGGACAACTACCCGGCGGGTACTACTTCTTCGCAGCCTTCTTCCACTGCGGTCTTTGCCCTCCTTTTCTGAATTCTTACGTGACATCATGAACACATCGGCTTCCACCTTCTTGACTTCACCCCAGCGCCATCCTCACAATGGCGGTTTCGCACACATGTGCGAAAACTTCATTGAATACACCCAAGCGTGGCGCTGTTTAGGCACTTCTTCACTCCCGGAGCAGCGGCGCCCCCTCTCCGGAGGAATTTCTTGGGTTTTAAATGCACAAGAAGGAGTCTTACTTGCCGGGGGAGCTCCGCGGCAAGTGGGAAGAGTGGCGTGCAGACTGGTGCTGGATCGTTGAAGACGAGCCGCAGCACTTCACCGCGCCGCGCACAACTCCTATCGTGCGTGGCCGGGACTGGAGCGATCTGGATCCGGACGATGTCAAGCTCAACGTCGCCCTCGTCCGGATTTTTCGTCTTCGAGTAGCAAAGCTGTCCGTTGCAGAAGTAGGCGCAGATTTCCTCTGCCGCCGCATCGCCCCTCTCCAAGACAGGAAAAGGCCGGCCTGGGAGTATGGCGGCGCAGGGGATATAATGAGGCTGCGCCCCGGGCTGAACTTCAACTTCACGACTCTGGAGCTGAGGGGAATGGTCCGGGAACTCTTTAAATATGACCCGGCCCATCCAGAGTGGTTCAGACCTCCCCGGGGGGTGGTGCCCCTCTGCAACAGCACAACTCGGGATCGCCTCCTCGCCATGATGCCCGCGTGCGATTCGCACGGCGTGAGCGCACATGGATTCCGCCCAAGCCAATAGGCGTCCTCGGCTTCTTCGACAACCTTGAGGAGGTGGCGAAGAACAAGGACGAGACCGAGGCTGACACGGGACACCACGGACAAGGAGATAGCATACATAGCTTCTCGGGCTGAAGAGGCAGCTGCAGCCTTGTGCAGGAGAGTTCGGCTACGCCCGAGGAGGCAGAGGCTGCGGAAGCGTCCTGCCAAGCGGAGGAGGCGGAGATCTGCAGACTGCTGCAACTTCCTCCCGACGCGCTCGCCGGGGTCCCCCCTCTGAGGCACTCCGGGATCCCCGGCATCGCGGCCGAGGCCGCGGCAAGGGGTGGCGCTGCCGGAGGGAGCGGAGGCGCCGCAGGAAGCGAATGCGCCGGAGGGAGCGGAGGCGCCAGAGGGAAGGGGCGCAGCGCAGGGCGCTGGGCCCGGCGAGCCAGCCGGCGAGGAGGAGGAGGAGGAGGACGCCGAGGCCGCCGAGGACGCCGGCGGGTCCACGGATCTCTACGCCGACGACCTCTCCTCGTCGTCGGAGACCTCCCCGCCCCGGGCAAGCCCTAGGCGTTCTCCACTGAAGCGCCTCCGCAAGGCGGCGACGGAAGCGAGGGCGCAGGCCCCCCGGCAACAACCAGCGCAAACTTCCCGGGGAAGCCAAGCTGCGCCGAGGACCGCCAAGCGCCCGAGGGAATCTTCGCCCCCTGCTCCTCGCGCCGACGCGCCCTGTGGAGTATGACTTCTCCGCCTTGGCGAAGACGACGAGGAGGAACAGAGTAAGTATCCGAGATCTTCATCTTCTCAAATTCATACCGATTATTGTTGAAGCTAATCTTGTTTCTTGTTTTGATTTCAGGACCTTGGCCCAACGCGCAAAGAGGGCCAAGGTGCCCGTGATCGAAGTCGCGGACGACTCGCCCGCTGCGGCGATCGGGGACGTGCCGGATCCAAGCTTGCCGGACCCATGCGCTGTTCCGAGGAACAGCCCAGCCGCAACCCAGCAGAAGTCTGGTTCTGCACTTCGCTCACCGGGCGTGTTTGAAGATCTTGGTTTTGTACTAACGCCTTGATGTTTTGTCTTGACTTGTGCAGAGGTGGAGCCACAGTGGCGAGAGCGCCTGGTCGCCCGAGGAGCCGCAGCCCGCCGTCCCGCCAAGGTCGAACTCCCGGCAAGGAGAGCACTCGCCAAGGGCGGGTACTCCGCCGGCGAGCACCCGCCAAGAGCGAGCAGCCCGGCGAGGGCGGCCACTCCGCCATGGCGGAGCTCCCAGCGAGGGAGGAGCCCGCCACGACGCGTCCGCCAAGGTAGGTTCTGCAACTTTGTCTTCTTGGCGTTGTCTCTTTTTGGATATTTGCTTGAACTTCTTTTGCTTTTTCTTCTTCTTCTAGATCCTCCTCCCCCCGAGCAGATGGAGACGGAAGTCGTCATTGTCGAGGAGGAGGACGTGCAGGGCGGCGGTGGCGACGCCCCTGTCGCCGAGGACACGGCGGGAGCCGCCGGGCTAAATGCGCCAGAGGCCGCTCCGGCTGCGGATGCAGCGGCCGGGGAGGGGGGCGGCGATCGCACCGCCAGCCCGAAGGCGGCGGGAGCATCAAGTGCTGCACCGGTCGCCGACCCTTCCGCGGAGAAGAGCAGTCCGGCTACTACTTGAAAGCCCCAACGGCGTCTTCATCCAGTGCCGTGGGGCTCTTCGTCATGATTCTCTCTGAGGGCGAGGCCTTTGATGGGGAGGTCCTCGCCTCCGCGGGCTTGAAGATCGTCGAGGGGCCCGGCGGGAGTGACGGGCCCGAGGAGGAGAAGCTGCTTCACCAGCTCCTGGCCCTTTACCGGGCCAGGCGGTAACTGCCTCCGGGAGGCCCTCGTCACCAAGGCCGCCGAGGAGATGGAGAAGCGCGCGGCGGAGCTCAGCGCCGCCAACCAGGCTGCTCTCCGCGAGGTGGCGGAGGGCGCAAGCGACTCGCCGGGAGTATGAGGAGTGGTTCTTTGGAGAAGGCCGAGGCCAAGAGCAGCAGCGGCTCGCCGGGTGGAGCTGTCCCGAGAAGGAGAACTCATCCAGCGGAAGGTTAACCTCGACTCCCACGAGGAAGACCTCGCCGCTCGGGAGCAGGCCCTTGGCGGGGAGCTGAAGGAGGCGAAGCCGCCCGCTGCTGCCGGAGACCGCCAAGGAGGAGCTTGCCGCCAAGGTCGCGCAGTGGAGGAATTCTTCAAGGCGAGCGTGGAGGAGGTCGCCGCGCTCAACACGGAGCGTGAGAAGGACGCCCACACCAACTCGGAATTCCAGGTGTGTCTTTCCAAGAAGGGCGACGAGTTGAAGGCCGCCAAGGACTCCATCGAGGATCTTGAGCTGCAAGTCTCTGTTGAGGACTCGCTGACGCCGCCGGGATCGGGAGACCAAGTTGAAGGAGGAGCTCCGCGAGGAACGAGCTTTGGTGGACAGCGCCAACAAGGCGGCCGAGCACTTCCGTCGTACCGTCGAGATATGGACCGAGGACTTGGTGTCTTGTGCGTCCGACATTGACCAGGAGCTGCTGGCGCTGAAGTTGGAGCATCTCATCTACTCTCCGGACCCAAATCTCCCTCCCAGCGCCAAGCTCAGCCTCTTCTTCAGGGGGATCGCGCCGGCCCTTGCAAATCTGCGGAAGAAGATCCCCGCGCAACTCACCGAGGAGACTCGCCGATTGTGCACAGGGAACCATGGGCGTGTCTTGTGAAGATTGTATACCGCAATCCCGGCATAAACCTCACCAACGTTCTTCGCAGCTTGCCGGCCGACGCGAACATGGAGGCTCTGAAGGAGCAGGTCGCCCACATCATTGCTAAAGTGAACAAGATCCCCAGGGTGGAGGGCGACCGCGTAGACTAGGCCTCCTTTATCTTTACTTCTTTTTGTTGCTGAATAGAGTGTTATGAACTCATTAGTCGTTGCGACAAGTTATGCCTTGTAAGATATTATCTTTATTCTGATCAATAGATGCAGTGTTATCTCCCTTGTTCTGATCCTCAACTTTGTATGTTTCAACCCTACGCTTCTAGGGGACGTGCCGGCAAGGGGCCCTTGCCCTTGGCTGAGTGTTGAACTTCAAGCAGCCCGCGGGTTAAGGTCTTACCGGCAAGCAACCTTGTTGACTAGTCATAACGCACTTAGCTTCTCGAGCGGACTCGAAAAGCGAAACAAGGGCGCGACACTCGTCGCAGCTCACTTAAATCGTTGAGCGTGCTTGAAAACAAGATAAGGGTGCGGCTATCCACGGGTAGGTTCCTCCGCGCACAGGTTTTCCATACAAAGTGTGGTTGTTCAAGGAAGGCAACTTAAAATTTAAAACTTTGAACTGCTCAAATCCTAATAACTTAGCTTTCGTGATCTGTGCGTTCTCCGGCAAGCTTCTCTTTCTTGAACAGCACTTGGTTCATCCTCCATTTCCTTTCCCCCCGGCAAACTTGTGTGCGAGGAACGTTCCTTCTGCTTAAGAGGCAAGGAGAGAAAAGAGGAGAACAAGTATATGGCCTTCCGGCATGCTATTGCTTACCGGATATGTGTGTCGCACACAAAAAAATGCCAAATAACACATGCAAATAGCAAATAAAAGCATGGGAAAGGCAACTGGCGCAAAACGCAGAAACTTTACTGGTGCACGGGGTCTGCGCCCGGCTTTGTACAAAGGGTTACATGCAACAATGCAAAGCTTGTACAAAAGGTGGTTGCCGAGCGGATCACGGCAACCGCGCCTTATGGGTGAAACTTGCGAAGATGCTCTATGTTCCGAGTTGCTCCGGTAAGCCTTCTTCGGTCTCGGCGGACAGCGCCGGGCCTCGTGACTTGTCTCACCCGATAAGGGCCTTCCCACTTCAAGGCCAACTTGTTGGAATTCTTGGCGGACTGAACACGCCAAGAACAAGGTCGCCTTCCTCGAGACTCTGGCTTTGACCTTGCGGCTATGGTAGCGGCGCAAGGCTTGCTGGTATCGAGCAGCTCGTCAAGAGCACTCGAGACGCCCCTCCTCAAGGAGCAATGCATCATCTTGCCGCAGATTGCTCTTGCTCGAGCTCATCATAGCGAGCACTCGAGGAGATCCGTATACGAGTTCCGTGGGGAGAACCGCCTCTGCTCCATAGACTAGAGCCAAAGGTGTACGTCCGGTGGCTCGATTTGGTGTCGCTCGATTGACCAAAGAGCCGCGGCAGCTCCTCTATCCAATTTCTTCCGCACTTGCGCAGCTCGCCGAAAGTTCTTGTCTTGAGTCGCGCAGCACTTCAGATTGGCCCTCTCCGCTTGACCGTTGCTCCTCGGGTGAGCAACGGAAGCGAACAGAACCTTGGCGCCAAGGTCTTGGGCGATCGCATGAAGGTGCGACTAGTGAATTGTGTACCGTTGTCATCATAACCTCGTTAGGGATCCCAAACGCACACAATCGATCCAAGAACTTGACCGCTGATTGTCTTGTCACCTTTCTCGCCGGCTCCACTTCGGCCACTTTGTGAACTTGTCGATTGCTACGTACAAGTACTCAAAGCCCCGACAAGACGGGGAAGGGGCCGAGGATATCGAGCCCCGCATCGAGAAGGGCCAGGATAAAGGGATTGTTTGGAGAGCTTGAGTGGTGATGAATCTGCTTTGCATGGAATCGCACGCTTCACACTTGGTTACTAGTGCGATTGCATCTTGGAGGCTTCTTGCCAAAGAACCCTTGCCGAAAGCTTTCGGCAAGCGCCCTTTGCGCCAATGTGGTGGCCGCATATGCCTCCGTGTATTTACGCCAGCAGCTTCGTCCATCTTCCCGGAGATGCACTTCATCGACACCGTTGAGCCTTCTTCTCGCACAGCTCGTTATCCTGTTGGTACATACTTGACTGTCTGGTTATCTTCTCTATTTCTTCTGGGTCATCGGGAAGTTCTCCAGTTTGCAAAAAACGGACGATCTGCTGCGCCCATGCCGGAGCTTGGGGCTCAACGGCAAGGACTAAAGGCATGAAGGCCGCTGCGGGAACCTCAGCTTCTACGGCAAGAACCCCTGGCTCTGCCGGAGCTGAAGGTCCCCCGGCAAGCTCACCGGGGCGAGGCTTGTCGGGAACACTTGCTTCAACTGCACAGATCCGAGGATCTGCAGGAGCAAACTGTTCCTCAGCGTTCTGGTCGTTGATCTTGGGGACCTTGGCGGCGGCCTCAGGGAGACCCGCCGGCAAGTAGTCGCCGGAGACCAACTTTCTCTTCTTGGACTGCCCAATTGATGGCGTGACGGATGGTTGAGTCAGCTTGAGCAAGAAGGTCCCGGTTCCTGTGTAACTTCATCGAAGCACACTTTGAAAGGCCATCTGCGATTTCATTACGAGCTCTCGGGACGTGCTCCATCGCAAACCTTCAAAGCGCTCCTCAAGCTTCCTCACTTCATCAACATAAGCTTCCATCAAAGGGCTCGATAGCTCTTGTTAACTTGCGGACCACCAATCGAGAATCTCCCGCACAATCAACTTCACGATCCCAAGTTCGCCGCAATCCACGAGGCCGCGAGCAAACCTTCATATTCAGTAGTGTTGTTTGTCGCTTGCTCCCTTGGGAAGTGCATCTGGATAACATACTTGAGGTGCTCTCGGTGGTAGCGATGAGTACCACGCCGCACCGGCGCCTTGCAGCGAGAAGGCACCATCAAAGTACATTACCCATTCACTTGTCGCTTCTTGTACGGGAGTACTTGTTTCTTGGACTTCTTCATCGGGCGTTGGGGTCCACTCTGCTATAAATTCTGCCAAAGCTCGGCTCTGTATGGTTGAAGTACTTTCAAACTTGAGTCCAAAGCTCGACAGCTCCAGTTCCCACTCAACGATCCTGCCTGTTGCTTCTGGGTTGTGCAATATCCTCTTCAGCGGAAAGCGGGTGACCACTGTTATCTCGTGTGCTTGGAAGTAATGGCGCAGCTTTCTCGAGGCCATGAGGAGGCCGAAAAGCAACTTTTGCACACCAGAGTATCTTGATCTAGCCCCCTGGAGAAGGGAACTTACAAAATACACTGGGCGCTGCACCATCTTCTTCCGCACCTCATCCTGTTCTCTGCAGAGTTGCCCTTGTCGGGGCAGAGCTTGTCGGAGCAGCCCCCGCTTGTCATTTGGACTCGCTTGCGGTGGTGTAGCCTCCTCGTCGGACTCCTCTCCGCTACTAACGCAGCACTAACCACCTGGTTGGTTGCCGCTAGGTACAGCAGCAACTTCTCCTATGGTCTAGGTGCGACAAGTATTGGGGTGGAGGATAGGTACCGTTTCAAATCCTGCAACGCTGCCTCCGCTTCCGGAGTCCACTTCATGGGACCTGCCTTCTTCAAGATTTTGAAGAAAGGGAGGGCGCGTTCTGCAGACTTTGAAATGAATCTACTGAGGGCAGCCACACAACCTGCAAGCCTTCTGACATCCTTGACTCGCTTCGGGGCTTCGATCTGCTCAATGGCTTTAATCTTGTCGGGTTGGCTTCAATCCCCTCGTGACACAAAGAACCGAGAAGCTTGCGGAGGGAACTCCAAAGACGCACTTCTCGGGGTTCAACTTGTGTGTATTCTTGCGAGGTTCGAAATGTCTCTTCCAAATCTTGAATCAGCGTATCCTTGCTCTTGCTCTTGACCACGATATCATCCATGTAAGCCTCTACATTTACGTGTATCTGTGGCTCAAAAGCGATATACACTACCCTTGCAAATGTTGATCCTGCATTCTTCATCAAATGGCATGCGTATGAAGCAATAAGTGCCACATGGAGTGATAAATGCAGTCTTCTCTTCATCCTCTTTGGCCATAAAGATCGGTGATAGCCCGAGTATGCATCAAGAAAGCGAGTAGCTCACATCCGGCAGTGGAGTCAACAATCTGGTCAATGCGCGGCAAGGGGAATGGATCCTTGGGACATGCTTTATTCACATCGGTGAAGTCTATACACAACCTCCATTTCCCATTGGCCTTGCGCACGACGACTGGGTTTGCTAACCACGTCGGATGGATCACACCTCTAACTAAACTGCTGCCTCTAGCTTCTTGATTTCTTCACGATGAATTCTTGGCGCTCACGGCTTGCTTCCTCACTTTTTGCTTGATGGGCGCAGATGAGGGCAAACAGCAAGCTTGTGCTCAATCACCTTCACAGGAACACCGGGATGTCGGATGGTTGCCATGCAAACACATCGACATTCGCCCGCAGGAAGGCAACGAGCGCTTTCCTATTTGTTGTCAAGTGTGGCGATGGTGAAGGTACCACCGGTGCCGTCCTCCTGGCGGACACCTTCTTGGTTGCCAGCAGAGCGCCATTCCCTTTTACTCTTGCGGTGGAGCTCGGCGGGGCGTCCTCGGCGGCAAGCGAAGACTCAAGAGGTGCGGTTGCGGAGTGGGCCCAGAGCGCTTGCGGACTTGTCTTCGTCTTCTTCCCTCCGGGAGCTTCAGCCGCAAGAGTATTCTTATCGGCCGCAGCTGCCGCATCCCGGTAGATCTTGTCGGCGCAGATAAGCGCATCCTTCTTGTCGCCGTGGACAGTGATGACGCTTATCGGCCCCGGCATCTTGAGTACGTTGTAAGCATAATGGGAAGCTGCCATGAACTTGGCGAGGGCCGGACGGCCGAGTATTCCATTGTATGGCAATGGAATATCGGCGACGTCGAAAGTGATGCGCTCAGTCCTGAAATTGAGCTCCCCGCCGAAGGTCACCGGCAGTGTGATCTTCCCCTTGGGCTTGCTCCGTCCCGGGTTGATTCCTTGGAAAGGACCGGTTTCTTCGAGCTCGTCATCTGGAATTTGGAGTTTCTTGATCACAGCAGAGGAGATCAAGTTCAGCCCGGCCCCGCCGTCAACCAACATTTTGGTGACCTTGAGGTTGCGGATGGTGGGCGAGACCAGCATCGGCAAGCACCCGACCGCGGTGGTGCAGTCGAGGTGATCCTCAAGATCAAAAATGATGGGCGTGTTGGACCATTTGAGGATCTGCTTCGCGACTCCACCTGGGCGGCTCACTGCATTCACCTCACGCACCCTTGCTTTAGCTGGCGGTGGGAGGTGTGAGAGGCGCCACCGTCGACGCACAGGACCTCCGTGGCCTTCTGGAACTCCTGCTCGCTGTTATCCTCATCCTCCATGTCTTCGTCGTCGTCTTCTTCATCCTCGTCGCGGCCCCGGGGAGGTCGATCGCCTCGCCGCTGCTTGGTCCCGCCGCGGCGCCCTCCCCGGCCATTGAACGGCCGCTTCTTGCTCAGTTCTCCTCCGCCACCTTGGGCCTTCTCCTTGTCGCGCCTCTCGTACTTAGCCTTTTGCTGCTCGACGAGATACTCGACGCGCTTGCAGTTGGAGAGATCGTGGCCCTTGGTGCGGTGGATTTTGCAGTATTGCTTGTCGGAGCAGCCCTGCTTGTCGGCTGCCGCTACATGGGCAGGCTCCTTGCCGCAGCCGCCATCCTGTATTTGCTTGGCGGGAGCCTCCTTGCCGGACTTCTCGACGGCGAGCACCTCTTTCTTGTTCTTCTTTCGGTTGTTCCGCCGCTAGCTCTTCCTTGCCGGGGCGGCGTCGTCACTGTCACTTCCTTCTGCGCCAGCATCCTCCCCGGGGAGTCTCCTCCTTCTTCAGCGCGCGCGATTTATCGCCGAGCATAGAGCTCGCGACATCCCGAATCTTGGTCATCGCCATCTCTTCACGCATCGGCGTTACGCGACGTTCGGTGGAACAGCGATAACCGCGCGCGGTGGACATCGAGGATGTTGTCCGCACACGGTGAAGCGTTGGATATACTTGCGCAGAGATTCTCCTTCCTTACGGGCCAAAATGTGAAGATCACTCTCTGGCCGTGGGGTTTGTGGCGCCCGGTGAAGGCGCCAACAATCGATGGCAAAGGTCTGCCCAAGAAGAAATGGAGCTTTCGGCAAGTGCATAAGCCAAGAACGAACGTTCGCTTAAGCACGAAGCGGAAGTAGTTCGCCAGAATCTTCTCGTCGCGCCCCGCAGCCTGCACGCGATGGTGTAGACACCGAGGAATTCCGAGGGTGCGTCTTGCCGTCGTATTTCGCACGTCGGGCTTGAAATTCTTCATCTGGGAGCCCGACGCCGCCGCAGCTCGCGGGTGAACGCAGGCAGCTCGCCGCGTCGACAAGTCGCTGGTTCACCGGCGCGTCGGCGTCGACAGTGTTCCCAGCTCTCTGGTCTGATTGTCGCCGAGCTTCCCGGCGGCGCTCGATTGTGGTCCGAGCGTCTTCTTGTCGCCGGTCGTTGAGGACCTGGCGTTGATCCCGTCGAGCCCGCGGATCCGACGATGCCGTGGAGCCGTCGTCGGCGTTGTTCCGGCGGGGCGGCGTCTTTTGCTTCCGCGGCGGGGAGTGCACGGTGGTTGCACCCGGCGGTCTTGTCGCCGTCGCCGCCGTCTTCTCGGCTTGCGCGCCGCGCGAGGTCACCGGCTGCTTGTGAAGGGTCGTTGTTGGCGGCGATCAGCTCGGATGGTAGCCCTCGATCTTCGCCTTGTCCGCGGTGGAGGAAGTCGAGGAGCGATTGCGCCCTTTGCAGCGCTTCTGCCGGAGTGGAGGGGAGCGGAGCGGCGGCGCGGGAGCGGATATGCTCGGACTCCTAACAGGTTAGAAGGAGAGGTCTGCCGGCGCCGCCGCTTTGCTTGTGTCCGGACGGTGGTCCGGAACATCCCGAACCTCCGGTGTGTCCTTGCCCCAGCATGCGGATACCACCTCCCGTGGTATGGCGCTGCTGGGTCGTCGTGTGCTGAGATGGACGCGGTATGTCCACGGAGACCGAGGCGTGGTCATCCGTCTTGTCCTTGGATCTGGCGGCGCCGCGAGTGTCCTCGCCAGCGACCACCCCTCCGACGGCGTCCCCTCCGCCCACCGTTGGCTCCGGTGGCGGCGGATGAGACGCAGACGGGCCTGCAACCCCTGAAGCCTTCTTCTTCGGGGCCATGGCGCAATTGTTGATGAAGTTGCTGACGAAATTGGAGAGGTTGATGAAGAACGCGCCCGCGTGAACGCCGGATCAGGTCCGCACAACCTCGGCGCCCCTACCGGGCGCGCCAAAGATGTCGGGGAGAACCGCCGCCACGAACACCTATGGGGCGGGGCCCCTTTGTCTCAGGCGATACGAGGCGGAGGGAGCACAGAGAGCAGATCGAGGCGAGCACGCTGGCGGTTTTACCCAGCCGGAGCTCTCCGAGAGATAAAACTCCTCGCTGCTTTGTGTTGTATTGGGCTCGGGAGCTTGAAGAGCTCTGAGAGCAGCTACACCGAGCGTGAGAGTTGCGAATGTTTGAGTCGAACCCCCCCCACGTTGTGCATGGGCCTCCTTTTATAGTGCAAGGGTCACCGACAGTGTCAACGAGGAGAAAGGGGTAAAATGTAAAAGAGGTGGTAGTTGGAGCAAAGGGGAACAGTGAAGCTACGGTCGTGAACAGTGGTCGCTACCTACTTTGTGATGGGGACAAGGGCATTTAATGCCCGTCGCCGTCGACCCCAAAAGCTCCCGCCCTTGCGTCTCCGCTCGCCACGGCGATGGATCCACCACCGTGAAGTGCCACCGTGTCCCCAGTTGCACTGACCATCCGCCACGCGCCCCTGGAAAGGCTCGAGGCACGTGGGCGGATGAGCTGGAGCGCGAGCACCAACAAGAACTCTCCGGCAAGCACCTTGCCGGGTCTTGACTTTGCCGGGCCCGGAGCTTGCCGGCTCAGAATTTGTCGCTCCCGGGCCCTCGTCGGACGCATATAGCGCCGAGGCGTGTCTTCTATGATGTAATCTTCTAGTCTTCCCGGCGAGCTCCTCTCGCCAGGGCCTTGCGTGAGTGATGTAACCTTGAGCCTGGAACGGCCTTCCCGGCAAGCTCCGCTTGCCGGGGTCTCGATCTTCTGTCTTGTATACTTTGTTCTTGAATGGCTTGATATGGAGCAGGAAGGCCTCCGGCGAGCACGTGGTAAACCCTGCCGCGGGAAGCTGCAACGGCCCGTGCACAAGTTGGGGTACTGAGGTACCCCTACCTTAGTACACCGACAGGGAACGAGGCAGAAAAATTTCCTCCATAACTCGGAATGGGCCTCGCAGCCTAGGAACAGCTCGCAAAGAGCAACGAAGCCCGCGATGTGCAAGATTGTGCCCGACGTGAGATCGTGCAGTTGGAGGCCGTAATACTCCAGGAGACCTCGGAGGAAAGGGTGAATCGGAAATCCCACACCTCTCAGCATGAAGGAAACAAAGCACACCCGCTCCCCTTTAGTAGGATTGGGGAAGTTCTCCGCCAGGGCTTCGCCATTGATAGAAGTTAATCCCGTCCGAACGGGGACTAGATCCGAGGGTGGGAGATATCCCCGCGTCTGAAGCATGATCAACTGGGCGTGGGATACCGAGCAGCTCTCCTGATCGCCTTTAAGAGGGCCGTGGAGGCACGAGGAAGAACTAGGAGCGCCAGCCATGTTTGGATGGTTTCCATGGCAAGCTCTAAAGATTTTCGCCTGGTGAGGAATGGCATCTGAGATTCAATCTCTTTAAATAGATGCCTTCCCTACATGGTCAAGGGGTTACCTGTAAAAATACTTAGACCCTTTGTGTTCGTTCAACACGTGGAGGCCGAGGCGATAACAGCACATAAGCTGAAGGGTATGGTATTTAATGTAAAAGCCGAACTATACAAAGTACAATGGGGAACCCGACTTGCAAAGCCGAAGATGTGAAGCTGGATACAATGTAGTCATTGAAGGCAAGTTTGAGGGCTACTGAGGGAGTCCTAGATTATGGGGTCCTTGGGGAGCCGGCCTATGTGACATGGGCCGGGCCGATGGGCCGTGAAGATACAAGACAGAAGGCCTTCTCTCATGTCCGAATGGCACTCTCCTTGCATGGATGACAAGCTTGGCATCCAGATGTGTAGTTTCCTTCCTCTGTAAACCGACTTTGTACAACCCTAGTCCCCTCCGGAGCCTATATAAACCAAGGGGTTAGTCTGTAGAGGCAATCATAATCATACAGGGTAGACATCTAGGGTTTAGCTATTACGATCTCGAGGTAGATCAACTCTTGTAACCCCTATACTCATCAAAGTCAATCAAGCAGGAAGTAGGGTACTACCTCCATTAAGAGGGCTCGAACCTGGGTAAACATCATGTCCCCCACCTCCTATTACCTTGGATCCTTACACGCATAGTTCGGGACCCCTACCCGAGATCTGCCAGTTTTGACACCGATAGTTTCCAAACAAAAAATAAAGTTTATTCCTTTTTCCACCATACTTTCACATTCCACGATTAGCTGTATCCATGGGTGGCATCCATACCAACACTTCCCAAGGAATTTATGATTTGATAGCATAAAGTAAATTTCTTTTTCATTCTGCGCATCCCTATTACCGCCACACTCTCGTGCGACGACAAGTGAATAAACACTCATCTTGAGAATAACACATCTAGCATGGAAAATATTGGCCACCCCCTGCCGCTTCAGGAGCGGTACGAGTGTCGTGGACTTAACACGACAGATGCCTAGCAAGAGGACTTAGGTGTGGAGCCATCGCCGCTAGGTTAGCTTGAAGGGCTTAAAATAGGACAAAGGACACAGAGAGGTTTTACCCAGGTTCAACCCCTCTCAACGAGTAAAAGCCTACTCCCGCTTTAGGTTGTATTACTTGGGTTTCGATTACCAGGGAGTGAATACGCTTGACCTAGTTCTCGATCTGTTGTTTCTTGAGTTAACCCGACGCCGGGTCTCACCTTTATATACACAGGTTGAGGCCAGGCGGCTTACAAAGTCCCGGGCGGCTCACACAACGTGACCAACTCGGTTTCAAACAACACTTGCCTTACATAACAAGTTGTAGGATCGTTGAAGGTAAGAGTGTCTAGAGGGGGGGGGGTGATTAGACTACTCGACAAGATAAAAATTATGCCTTTCCATAAACACAAGTTTTTGGCAAGTTCACAATGGAGATCAAGTCAAGCATCATACTACACATGCAATTCTAGAGAATGAGCAGCGGAAAGTAAATTGCACAAGTAGTAAAGAGAAGTGGAGAAGATCAAACGCAATTTGGAGACACGGAGATTTTTTCTCGTGGTTCCGATAGGTGGTGCTATCGTCAATCCACGTTGATGGAGACTTCAACCCACGGAGGGTAACGGCTGCGAGAGTCCACGGAGGGCTCCACCCACGAAGGGTCCACGAAGAAGCAACCTTGTCTATGCCATCATGGCATACGTCCACGGAGGACTAGCCTTACTCGGGGTAGATCTTCACGAAGTAGGCGATCTCCTTGCCCTTTACAAACTTCTTGGTTCAACTCCACATCTTGACGGAGGCTCCCAAGCGACACCTAACCAATCTAGGAGGCACCACCCTCCAAAAGGTAATAGATGGTGTTGGTGATGATGAACTCCTTGCTCTTGTGCTTCAAATGATAATGTCCCCAAAACTCAACTCTCCTCACTGATTTGGCTGTGGTGGAAGAAAGGATTGAGTGGAAAGCAACTTGGGAAGGCTAGAAATCAAGTTTCATATGGTGGGAGTGGAGCAACTTGATCTCAACACAAGGGTAGGTAGTTTTCTTCTCAGAAATGTAAGGTAGGAGTGGTAGTTCTTTCGATGGCTCTCTCCACGAATGAAGAGGAGGTGGAGGGTATTTATAGCCTCCATACAAAATCCAACAGATTACACATTTGACCAATCTCGGTCGACCGAAGTTGACAACTCGGTGAGACCGAAAGTTCAAATCTTGTGAGCGTTGGGATTTTCGATGGGACCGAAAATACAATCTCGGTGAGTCCGATTCTTCCAAATACTAGGGTTTGCCAATCTCGGTGGGACCGACTTTATCATCTCGGTGACACCGATATGATGATGAAGGTTCTGAAGCTTGGCAACACTAGTTTCGTGAGACCGAGTTTGGAATCGGAAAATCGAAATTACTAGGGTTTGGGTATATGGTGAGGTGGTTCATCTCGGTGTGGTGAGTTTATGGAATCGGTGGGACCGAGATTACTTATGAGTATATGTTGGAATGAAAGATTGCTGATAGTTTGGGAGATAGATCACTAAGCACTTTGAGCAACCAGATCATTATCATAACCTCATCCCTTTTAATAGTATTGGCTTTCCTATAGACTCAATGTGATCTTGGATCACTAAACCAAAAATGGAGTCTTGAGCTTTTGCCAATGCTTTCCTTAGCATCCTAGGGGTCCACCTCTTGATCCTTTTGCCATTCCAAAGTGATTGACTTTCCTGAAACATACTTGATAAAAGCATTAGTCCAACCACAAAGTATGTTGTCATTAATTACCAAAACCACCCAGGGAGCAAATGTGCTTTCAATCTCCCCCTTTTTGGTAATTGATGGCAACACACAAAAGAGGATATCAAAGCTTACTGAAAGAAGGATAGAATTATCATTAAAGCTTTGACAAACATGTAGTACACAGGCTCCCCTTTCAAGTGTGCAAGATTTTCATAGAGTATGGTTTTGGACTACCACAAGCACACAAGAGAGAAGAACAAGATGTGCTACATGCAGCTTGGCTATATGCATCAGAGCAGATGAGGATAAGTGAGTGATGATGCACATGTGCATGGTGATTTCTTGCAAACAAGTATCCACAAGCAAGTCACCATCATGCACATTCTGAAAGATGCATATACTTACCTTGAGGTTCCTTAGCATTGTACCTGAAGAAATAGACTTGGAAAAACAAGGTTAGATAACACAACAGTATTTCTTCAACCAACATCAAGAACGTCAAGAGTACCAAGCCAGGGATGACATGTATAAAGAGTGTCTCATGTTGAGCACTAGCTTGAATCAGCAAACATGTCTCCCAAGACTAAAAGATTTTTCAATGAGCTCTGAGAGATATTGCTTTTCATAAGATACCAATTGTGCTTTTCATAAGATACCAATTGTGATAGCAAGGAAAGCAAAATCAAAAGAATGATACCAAATGTAATATCCAATGTGGAACAGGGCAAAGCTTTGATGTGATTCTCTCCCCCTTAAGGTAAGATTGTTCTTCCCCTTTAAATCTCTCTTCTCCCCTTATCTTCCAGTCTCCCCTTAAGCTCCCCCTAAATCTTCTCCCCCTTTGACATCAAGTGCCGAAAAGGACAGTAAACTAGGAAGGTCAGGAAAGATGAAAGGAAAGAAGTGGGATCCTTAAGAATCACAACTTGTTCAATAAGAAGCAGGCATAAAGAATCATTAAGTTGAGCTGCATAAGGTGTTATCCTGAAAGAAAATCGGTGGCACCGAAGTGAGATGGATCGGTGGATCCGAAAGTCTGAGACTTAGGGCAGATCCTTTTTCGGTTAGACCGAAAGTTTTGAGTCGGTGACGCCGAGTTTAATTCCAAGGAAATTCAGAAATAATTCAGCTCACTTTGCAAAGAATGTTTCAAAAGATTTGCAATGAATTTGTAAATGATTTTCAGGGAATTGATCAGAGCCAAAATGATATTCACAAAAACAAAAGAGTAAAAATAAAAGATTGCTAGATGAAGTTTTTTTTTTGATTAAAAGAAAACTCAATGAGAGAATCATAAGAGACAATAGCAAAACTCCAAAACATATGTACTTCATCTAGACAGGGGTCGGCGACAAAGTCACCTATGTTTGAGTATATTGACTTAGGAGTCAAATGAGGACATTTGATCATAGGTCATACTCATCGTTTAAGCTCAAAATGGGGTTGCCATTTTTCGATTAAGCATTTGATGTGATCACATCTTATGAAGCTGCTTGTACTCATAACTTTGAGCAAAGCTCCTTCAAGATGTGAAGAACATACCTTGGGCTTGTTGTTGCTTGTACTCATGTAGGTGAACTTGATGTAGATGCTCATAGAATGTGAAGGTGAAGCACCATTTCCAATTGTGTAGTTCATCTTCCTACATGGGTTAGGCAAGCAAGGAAATACTCAAGAATGTCCAAGATGACAAGAGTGAAATACTAGATGTATTAGGTGTCAAAAAGGATATGTGGAATTGTTCCTTGAACTCAACATCCCAAAGAGCTAGATACTTGGTCAATGACAAGATTACTCATGATTTGAGTGTGTGGTAATCTTGTGGAATGTAGATCATCCAAGTACCTGCAAGGAGTTAGATGCAATACAAGGGGCAAATGTGTCCAAGACATATGATCATCATCAGAAGAGAAATATCAAGGATTAGTCATGTAGGCTCATGCCTTGCATGCATCAATGGAGTTTTCACTCCAAGTTTGAAGCATCAATGATGTTCAATTCACTCCTTAAGCGACAAAACACTTTCTCATCAAGTGGTTTTGTAAAGATATCGACAAGCTGTTTGTCGACGAACATGCTTAAGATCGATGTCACCCTTAGCAATGTGATCACGAATAAAGTGGTGACGAACTTCAATGTGTTTCGATGCGAGAGTGTTGCACGGATTGTGTCCAATCTTAATCGCACTCTTATTGTCACAAAGCAAAGGAACATGTCTCGCATGTATCCCATAATCCTTAAGCGTTTGTGTCATCCATAGCAATCGAGCACAACATGAACCAGCAGCAATATATTACGCTTGGCGAGAGATAATGATACGAATTTTGTTTCTTGGAGGACCAAGATACAAGGGATCGACCAAGGAATTGACACGTACCCAAAGTTGACTTTCTATCAACCCTGTCTCCGGCATAGTCCGAGTCGGAATAGCCAACAAGATCGAAAGAGGCCCTCTTAGGATACCAAATGCCAAAGTTAGGTGTGTGTATCAAATATCTCACAATTCTTTTAACAGCTTTAAGATGACATTCTTTAGGGGCTGCTTGATATCGAGCACACATGCATACACTCAACATTATGTCGGGGATGAGAAGCAGCAGAGATATAGTAGAGAACCAATCATGGATCGATAAACCTTTTGATCAACAGGTTCTCCATCTTTTGTCAGTCATTATGTCCACTAGTAGGCATGGGGTTTTCATACCTTTGCTTTCTTGCATGTTGAACTTCTTGAAGAGATCCTTAGTGTACTTTGTTTGTGAGACAAAAGTACCCTCCTTAGATTGCTTGATTTGCAACCCAAGGAAGAATTTGAGTTCACTCATCATGGACATCTCATACTTCTCCGACATAAGCTTTCCAAACTTCTCACTAAAATGAGGGTTAGTTGAACCAAAGATAATATCATCAACATATATTTGGCACACAAATAGTTCACCATCAACCCTTTTCGTGAATAGTTTTGAGTCTATTTTACCTATCTCAAATCCTTTTTCAAGAAGAAAACTAGTCAAGCATTTGTACCAAGCTCTAGGAGCTTGTTTAAGACCATAAAGAGCTTTATGCAACTTGTAAACATGATTAGGCTTTTTAGGATTCACAAATCCGGGAGGTTGTTTCACAAATACTTCCTCCTCAATTTCACCATTTAGGAAAGCACTTTTAATGTCCATTTGATAGAGAGTAATATCATGGTGGTTGGCATAAGCAAGAAGAATGCGAATGGACTCAAGTCTAGCAACGGGGGCATAGGTCTCACCATAGTCCATACCTTTGACTTGTGTGCAACCTTGTGCTACGAGACGAGCCTTGTTGCGGATGACTTGTCCATCTTCATCTTGCTTGTTCCGAAACACCCATTTGGTTCCAATGACGTTTTGGTCATCATTGGGCTTCTCTACCAAAGTCCAAACGTTGTTCCTCTTGAAGTTGTGTAGCTCTTCATGCATAGCGTTCACCCAATCCGGGTCTTCAAGCGCTTCTTCTACCTTCATAGGTTCAAGACTAGAGATAAATGAGTAATGCTCACAAAAGTTAGCTAAACGAGTTTTAGAGCGAGTAATTCTCCCGGAGTCGATGTCGTTCATCATTTGTTCCACGGGATGATTCTTCTTGACTCTTGCTCGAACTCGAGATAGCTTTTGTTGTGGTCGCGGTTGAGCTTCCTCATCATCCTCATCTTCTTCTTCTTCTTCATTGTTGTTGGTGTTGTCTTGAGGTGGTGGAGAAGGAGGTTGTGGTGGATCTTCTTGTCGCACTTCCTCATCTTGGTGAGTTCCACTTGTGGAAGCCTCCATGTTGCCTTGAGGTTCATCTTGCCGTGAGGTAGGGGGCTCCACATATGTAGATGAGGTACTCTCCTTCACTTCCATGGGACGGATCTTTCCAATAGATAAATCTTGAATGGCTTCTGATGGGTCCTTGTCTCCTACATCAACAGGCATTTGCTCTACTTGCGAGCCATTAGATTCATCAAACTTCACATCTACCGTCTCTTCAACCTTTCGGGTGAAATTATTGTAGACACGGTAGGTGTGGGAGTTTGATCCATATCCGAGGAAAAAGCCTTCATGAGATTTAGGAGCAAATTTAGACCGACGATGCTTATCAAGGATATAGCATTTTGAACCAAAGACACGAAAGTATCCCACTTGGGGTTTGTTACCGGTGAGGAGCTCGTATGAAGTCTTGCCGAGGAGCTTGTGAAGATAGAGCCTGTTGATAGCATGACAAGCTGTCTCGACGGCTTCACCCCAAAAGTGCTTCGGTGTCTTGTATTCATCAAGCATCGTTCTCGCCATCTCAATGAGCGTTCGGTTCTTCCTCTCAACAACTCCATTTTGTTGAGGAGTATCGTGTCGAGAACTCATGTAGAATCCCTTCCTCATCGAGAAAAGAGTCCACATGGGCGTTCTTGAACTCCGTTCCATTGTCACTCCGAACTTTCTTGATCTTCACCTCAAATTGATTTTGGGCCTTTCTAGCAAAGGTTTTGAAGATTTTCGAACTCGTGACTTATCATCAAGGAAAAATACCCACGTAAATCTGGAATAATCATCAACTATAACTAGACCAAAGGAGTTACCACCAAGGCTTTTGTAAGCATTGGGACCAAGAGATCCATGTGAAGAAGCTCAAGCGGTCTCCTTGTGGTCATGATGTTCTTCACGGATGACTTCCACCTACTTGTTTTCCTGCTTGACAGCACACTATGAGTCTATCTTTGTCAAAGAAAACATCTTTAACACCAAGAATGTGATCACCTTTGATTAGCTTATCTAGATTACGCATGCCAACATGTCCAAGCCTTCTATGCCACAACCAACCTTTAGCAGATTTAGCAATGAAGCAAGTTCTAGGTTGAGCTTTCTTAGTGAAATCAACAATGTATAGATCACCTCTACGGATACCGGTAAAAACCATGTTATGATTGTCACGACGAAAGACTTGGCAATCTACTTCGGTGAATAGCACATTAAATCCAAAGTCAGCTAATCTAGACACGGAAAGTAAATTGTATCCAAGTGATTCAACAAGCATGACATTTTGAATAGAGCTATCATGAGATATGGCCACCTTACCAAGGCCAAGTACCTTACCCTTGGAGTTGTCTCCAAAAGTCACATACTTGCGTGGACCATCGTTCTTTGCAAGCTCTCGAAACATGTCTTCATCTCCGGTCATGTGATCGGTGCATCCACTATCAAGAATCCACTCTTTTCCACCGGATATGTAGTCTCTCAGATTTGCCATAAGATTGAGACTCTTCATGATCTTGTCTAGCTCGGTGTCCGAATCAGAGTAATCGTCATCGTGCTCATGCTCATCATCATATTGACCCATAGATAATTCATCATCAATACCTAGGTCAATTTGACAATGACTTGCATTAGTTTTGTCAATGTGACAATAATCATCGGAATGCAATACAAGAGCATTTCTAATTAGCACATTGATAAGTCCGGAATCACCCTTCTTTTTCATAAGATCACGAAGCTCAAAGAAGCATTTATCAAAGTTGGGATCATTAAAGCATCATATCAAATTCAATAGTCTTGTATAGAATTTCATCAAGACCTCTCAAAGAGTAGTCCGGATAAAGTTCTTCCAAGAACTTCCACATAGCATAGGCGCACTCAAAGTTTGTGATAAGCTCAAGCAAGTTATCGGGCAAGCCTCTAATGATGAGATTTACAGTTCTAAGGTTACGAAGCAAATCAAGCTCTTCATCCATAGTAGGGTGCAAGGGGTCAAATGGAGGTACATATGGGGTTTCAACATATTTATGCAAGTTGTACATCTTAAAATAGCAAGCATTTCAATCCTCCACGAGTTATAGGACACTCCATCAAGAATAGGCACTCTATGGCTAACACTCCCAAACGTAGACACGTCCATCTTCCTCCAATGGTGTGCAAACCAAAGCAATGGAGACCAATGCTCTGATACCAATTGTAGGATCGTTGAAGGTAAGAGTGTCTAGAGGGTGGGTGATTAGACTACTCGACAAGATAAAAATTATGCCTTTCCATAAAGACAAGTTTTTGGCAAGTTCACAATGGAGATCAAGTCAAGCATCATACTACACATGCAATTCCAGAGAATGAGCAGCGGAAAGTAAATTGCACAAGTAGTAAAGAGAAGTGGAGAAGATCAAACGCAATTTGGAGACACGGAGATTTTTTCTCGTGGTTCCGATAGGTGGTGCTATCGTCAATCCACGTTGATGGAGACTTTAACCCACGGAGGGTAACGGCTGCGAGAGTCCACGGAGGGCTCCACCCACGAAGGGTCCACGAAGAAGCAACCTTGTCTATGCCATCATGGCATACGTCCACGGAGGACTAGCCTTACTCGGGGTAGATCTTCACGAAGTAGGCGATCTCCTTGCCCTTTACAAACTTCTTGGTTCAACTCCACATCTTGACGGAGGCTCCCAAGCGACACCTAACCAATCTAGGAGGCACCACCCTCCAAAAGGTAATAGATGGTGTTGGTGATGATGAACTCCTTGCTCTTGTGCTTCAAATGATAATCTCCCCAACGCTCAACTCTCCTCACCTTGATTTGGCTGTGGTGGAAGAAAGGATTGAGTGGAAAGCAACTTGGGAAGGCTAGAAATCAAGTTTCATATGGTGGGAGTGGAGCAACTTGATCTCAACACAAGGGTAGGTAGTTTTCTTCTCGAAATGTAAGGTAGGAGTGGTAGTTCTTTCGATGGCTCTCTCCATGAATGAAGAGGAGGTGGAGGGTATTTATAGCCTCCACACAAAATCAAACCGTTACACATTTGACCAATCTCGGTCGGACCGAAGTTGACAACTCGGTGAGACCGAAAGTTCAAATCTTGTGAGCGTTGGGATTTTCGGTGGGACCGAAAATACAATCTCGGTGAGTCCGATTCTTCCAAATACTAGGGTTTGCCAATCTCGGTGGGATCGACTTTATCATCTCGATGACACCGATATGATGATGAAGATTCTGAAGCTTGGCAACACTAGTTTCGTGAGACCGAGTTTGGAATCGGAAAATCCAAATTACTAGGGTTTGGGTATATGGTGAGGTGGTTCATCTCGGTGTGGTGAGTTTATGGAATTGGTGGGACCGAGATTACTTATGAGTATATGTTGGAATGAAAGATTGCTGATAGTTTGGGAGATAGATCACTAAGCACTTTGAGCAACTAGATCATTATCATAACCTCATCCCCTTCTAATAGTATTGGCTTTCCTATAGACTCAATGTGATCTTGGATCACTAAACCAAAAATGGAGTCTTGAGCTTTTGCCAATGCTTTCCTTAGCATCCTAGGGGTCCACCTCTTCAGTCCTTTTACCATTCCAAAGTGATTGACTTTCCTGAAACATACTTGATAAAAGCATTAGTCCAACCACAAAGTATGTTGTCATTAATTACCAAAACCACCCAGGGAGCAAATGTGCTTTCACAAGTTAAACATATGGCGTCTCATCCCTTGGGCCCTAAGTCGCCTTCGGGTCTTGGGCCTTCAATAAGCTTGCTTTATGAACTGCCATGTCAGGACCCCGATTCTATGCCACACCGATCTAGCATGTAACACCTTATATCACTTTGCGGCCTCACGCACGGTATTCCCACGGGTGTCGCCTTACCATGCCCGGGACCGTTTGCGCCTTTTGGCACATGTATATGATAGTGTCGCTAGCATCCATATGAAAAAGAACCCGGGACGACCTGGCTAGTCGTGAACCCAAAGTGGCACTAACTTACAGGGACAGGCATACATGACCCAGCAACGAACGTGTCCGTCATCAGCGAGTGAATCCGGGCTGTAGCAACTGGGCTAGCAGGACTCTGGTAAACCGGGCTATAGCAGGCTAACAGGACTCCGGTAGACAACGCGTGACATTTCCCCAAAGGGACAGACACAGGAACGAAGGACACATGCCGGCCAGCCTAAGTATTACGGAGCGGTAGCAAGCTACCAGGGCTCAGTGGAAGCACTAAGAGACATTTCCCGGTAAGAGAGGCTACTAAGGATAAACAACTAGATAGTCAGAACCCACACATAGCAATACACATTACACGTACGCATAACATGCAAGTATGTGTTGAACAACATGGCATCACAGCATAACTCACTACTCATATAGATAAGGCTCAAAGAGCCATCATATCATTTATTACAAACAGGTGTCACATGACCCAACATTCAGAGCAAACACAGACATCTACAAATGAAAAAGGCTGAAGAGCCCGACTATCTACAACATCCTATCAAGATCGTAGCTGAGGTACAAGCTACTTGTCAAAGTCCACGAGAACACAAGTAAGACAGAAGTCTCCGCTGCAAAAACATAAATAAAGCAACATGCGTACAAAGGTACTCAGCAAGACTTACATCAGATCCTATCATACATGCATTTGTATCAACAAGGTAATGTGGGGTTTGGTTGCAGCAAGCCAGCTTTGACTCAGTGGCTATCCTATTCTGCGACTACGAGAAGCTTCTTTGAGGTGAGATGGCGCACACGAGTCCACTAATCACCACACAATACACTACTATGGATTCATCCCCATCTCCTTACGAGAAGGCCATCCATAGCACTCACACTTGTCTTGAGCATTTTAGAGTATCCACTTCAAGTTGTCTATGTACCACGTAAGCATCCAAGAAGTCCATAACCGTGGACCCGGCTATTCGAATAGATCATGTTAACCCTGCAGGGGTGTACTTCTTCACACACGCTCTCGCCACTTACCGCCATGTACACGTCATGTATCTCGGCAACCTTCAAGCGGAAGCCTGGCGAGGGTGTCGGCCACGACCTGACTAACCACACAAGACTCTAGTCCAGGTTTATCGCCTATTCGGGTTCCATCCGCAAGGAGATCCGGTCGGGGTGTTGCTCACGGCCCCAAACGATGTGAGCAGGGTTCCCAAGCCCACCATCCGGGTGCCACTTGGTACACCGTGCCACTGTGCCTAGTTTGTCCCAAGCCCACCTGGCAGGAGGTGCCACTTGGTAGACTACTAACACTACCTACAAACACCAGAGACTAGTTGCAACTTCTGGACAGAGATCAAGTTGCTTAATAAGTCGAGAGGGGCACTTAAGCATTCCAATGTGTGGTAGTAGCTAGTCATTGGACAACATACACAAAACTCAGTGCTTAAGGACGGTTCTAGTGAGACAACCCACCATGTACTTCCACATGGCCTCTCACCGCTACCTTTACCAAATCATGTTCACACACTTCATTCTCAGCACCAGAACATATCGTAACACTCCAATTCATTCCCAATGAATCAGACCCGACACACTCTAAGAAATAGCAAGCATGGCATGGTAGGAACACAACAATGGCTTCAATCAACTCCTACACATGCTAGTGGGTTTCAACTATTTACTGTGGCAATGACAAGTCATGCAGAGGAATGGGTTCAACTACCGCAGCACAAAGTAGCAGTTGAAACGTTGTTGTCCTAATGCAATAACTGAGAGCAGGAGCGAGAGAGTAGGATTGTATCGGAATGAACAAGGGGGTTTGCTTGCCTGGTAGATCAACATAGGGGCCTTGCTCCTCGATAGGTACTGGAGCAGGTCTACGGAGCAGGACCTATCGAGAAGGAACGGTGTCGGCAATCAATACACAAGCATATGCAACAATATGATGCATGAACATGGCATGTAGATGTGATGTGTTTTGAACTAATGCAGCTAGCGTTCATTTGGTTGAAATCCATTTGAACCAAAGATTCAAATGCATTTCCAAAGTAAGCTCTTTATATAAGCCATTTTAGTGTTTCACTTGTACTGTAGGTATAAGTTGGTTTGACATGCATGAAACTGGTACAGATGGATAGATTGAATTTTTTTGATAATTTTTCATATATAAATTATTTCAATCTGAGCTACGGTTGAATTTCTATGATTTTTTTAAGTTTTGCTAATTTTCTGGAATTTCCTGACTAAATAAAATCCAGGAAATGAATAACTGCGTCAGCATGATGTCATCACTAGTTAGCGAGTCAACATGGCTGTCCAGGTCAAAACTGACGTGTGGGGTCCACACGTTCGTGTCATAGTTAGTTAACAGAGTTAATTAGTTGTTAAGCTAATCCTAAACTAAAATTAGCATTGCCGGGCCCACATGTCACTGACCCACACGGGTCAAAGCTGGTCAACAGGGGGGTTAGACCCGGTCAATCCTGCCGGTGTTTAGCCGCCGGCGAGGCTGAACGCGACGGAGGGGCTCGGGATCGTTGCTCCGGCGACCATTTGGGCGGCGGAGACCACTGGCGAGGAGCCAGCGCTCGTCCACGTCATCTGGAGCAAGTGGGAGAGGCGGGGACGGCCGGAGCTCGCCGGAGCGGAGCTCGGGGCGGCGGCCGAAGTTCGGCCGAGTGCGCGCGGGTGCTGCGGGGCACGACAGGAGCTGCGGGCTGCGATGTTGGCCTTCTGGGTGGCTGCTGAGTGTGGTGGCAGGTGCATGCGCGGGTTACGGTGGCTCTGGCCACGACAGGGAGGTACAACGGTGGCGCGACCGCTCGGGTCCGGTGGCTAGCGTGCCTACGACATGAAATCGAGCGCGGGGAAGGAGGGGAAGCAAAGGAGAGCTCATGGCGGTCTCGATGGCATCGTAAGCAAGCTCGGGGAAGCACTGGTGTGGCCGGAATGTCATCGGCGATCTCGGGCGGCCGGAGGTGAAGATGACGTTGGTGGCGGCGATGCAGGCCGTCCGGAGGTGCGTGGCTCGAGGAGAGGATGAGGGAGACACGGCAAAGCTTCTGAGCTTGTCGGAGAAGCGAGGGGGAGGCGGTGGCTACGACAACAGTGGCCGATGGCGACGGTGGCACTTGGCCGTGAGATAGAAAACGAGGGAGAGGAAAGGAGAGGACTAGGGGAGAGTGAGAGGGGTACGGGGCGGCGCGTGGCCTCACGCGGGGCATCTAGAGCGACGAGGGGGAGGACAGGCAAGCAGGAGGTGGCCGGATGCGTGCGTGCGTGCCGCGGGCACACGTCCCTGTCCTCCTGGCGCGGTGGAGACGACGACTGGCACTGGCCAGTCGGCTGGGCCGGCCTGTTGGGCCACTGGGCCGGGCCAGGCTGCATAGGGAGGTAAGTGCAGGTGGTTTTTTTTCCTTTTTGTTTCTTTTCTATTTTTCTGACATTTGTTCTGATTTAGTAAAATACTAAATCATTTTATTTACTTCTGTCAATTTTTGCAGGGACCTAAGGGATTAATCCAAAGCCCCTCACCAAAATTTAGAATTTTTGGACATATATAAAATATATAACATATATATATCCAATGCAAATAATTATTGCATTAATTCCAAATGACCAAGATAAATATTTATGAGCTCCTAAAAATATTGGTTTGAAATTTACCTCTGGCCAATATTTTCAGAGAGCAACATGAACATTTTCTTGGACCTTTTTGGAGCAATTTTTATCTGGGTCATTTCCAAAAATGATTCTGAGGGTTTCACAAATCCTCATTTCAAATTTGAATGGAATTTAAACATGATGCACACATGACTAGCTAGTCTTGGTCATACCAGAACTAGGGATGTGACAACTCGCCCCCACTTGAAAGAATCTCGTCCTGAGATTCAGGGGTCGACGGAAAGAAAGTGGGGTACTCCAATCGGAGACGATCTTCTCGCTCCCAAGTAGCTTCTCTCTCGGAATGATGTGACCACTGAACCTTGAGAAACTTGATGTTCCGACGTCGGGAAACACGCTCTGCTTGATCAAGAATGCAAATCGGGTACTCTCGCTATGTGAGGTTATCTTGGAGATCAAGCGTTTTGTGGTCCACTCCGCGGATAGATCCGAGAAGCAACGCCTGAGTTGAGTGACGTGGAAGACATCATGGACTCGAGAGAGATCTGGGGGTAGTTCCAACTGGTAGGCAACCTCTCCTTGTTTAGCGAGAATGAGAAAAGGACCAATGTAACAAGGAGCCAACTTGCCCTTGATACCGAAACGATGGGTACCCTTCAAAGGAGTAACTCGAAGGTAAGCTTTGTCACCAACTTCATAAGTCATCTCCTTATGATGACGATCATACAGGCTCTTTTGACGAGACTGGGCTGTTTTCAAATTCTCACGAATGATGCAAACTTGCTCTTCTGCCTCCTGGATCATGTCCGGTCCAAAGAATTGTCTTTCACCGGTTTCTGACCAGTTCAAGGGTGTTCGACATCTTTGTCCATAGAGAATCTCAAAAGGAGCTTTCTTAAGACTGGTTTGATAGCTATTGTTATAAGCAAACTCGGCGAAAGGAAGACATTTCTCCCAATCCATACCGAATGAGATAACACAAGATCTAAGCATGTCTTTGAGAATTTGTTGACCCTTTCCACCTGACCACTCGACTGAGGGTGGAAAGCGGTATTGAAGGAAAGATGGGTTCCCATGGCAGTTTGGAAACTCTCCCAGAAATGAGAAGTGAAAAGACTACCACGGTCTGAATTGATCTCTAGTGGAACACCATGAAGTGAAACTATTCGAGAAATATATAAGTCAGCGAGCTGACTAGCGGTGATACTCTCTCAAACAGGTAGGAAGTGGGCCACTTTGGAGAGACGATCAATGACTACGAAGATAGCATTATTCCCTCTCTTGGTCCTGGGAAAGCCGGTGATGATGTCCATACCAACTTTATCCCATTTCCATTCAGGAATAGCTAAAGGCTGAAGGGTGCCAGCAGATCTCTGATGCTCTGCCTTAACGCGACGACAAACATCATAGTTAGCAATAAACTGAGCAATTTCCCTCTTCATCCTAGTCCACCAGAACCTCTAGCGTAGGTCCTGATACATCTTAGTACTACCGGGATGAATCATGAGAGGAGATTCATGCGCCTCCTTAAGAATTAATTGTCGCAGATGTTGATTCTTGGGAACCACCAAGCGATTCTCAAGAAAATGACACCGCGATCATCCATAGAGAAACATCCACCAACTCCCTTCTTAATGTTTCTCTTGATGCGGATAACAACCCTATCAAACTTCTGGTCAGTTATGATCTGATCCTTGAGGGTAGGTTTCGCCACCAATGTAGAAAGGAGTCCGTGAGGAGCAATGTGAAAGTTAAGCTTAAAAAATTCCTCATGGAGAAGTGGTTGGCCCTGCTGCAACATGAGATTGTTGCAGTAGGATTTACGATTTAGTGCATCAGCCATGACATTGCCCTTGCCTGGGGTATAGGTAATCCCTAAGTCATAATCTGAGATCAACTACAACCAACGTCTTTGCCTAAGGTTCAGATCTGGTTGTGTGAAGATATACTTGAGACTCTGGTGATCGGTGTAGATCTCGCATCGTTTACCAAGAAGGTAATGTCGCCAGGTCTTGAGTGCAAAGACTACGGCTGCAAGCTCTAAATCATGTGTAGGATAATTCTCCTCATGTGGATGCAACTGTCGAGATGCATTGGCAATCACATGACGATCCTGCATAAGAATGCAACCTAGTCCCTATCGTGAGGCGTCGCAGTAGATAACAAAGTCTTTAGTGAAATCCGGTGGCACAAGTATGGGAGCAGAAGTCAGGCGTCTTTTCAGTTCCTGAAAGCTATACTCACACTGTGGGGACCACTCAAACTTTTTATCTTTCTTGAGAAGTTTCGTGAGGGGTTTGGCCACTTTAGAGAAGTTTTCAACAAAGCAGCGACAATAGCTGGCTAGACCAAGGAAACTCCTAACTTCCTTAACAGTTTCAGGTGGAGTCCAATCAAGAACGGCCTGAACTCTCTCGGGATTGACAGCAATGCCCTTACCAGAGATTATGTGGCCTAGGTAGGTCACTTCTGGCAACCAAAATTCACACTTGGAGAACTTGGCATAAAGGCGATGCTATCTGAGTTTCTCTAACACAAGTCTAAGATGTTCGGCATGCTCTTCCTCGTTCTTCGAGTAAATAAGAATATCATCGAGGTAAACCACGACGAATTTATCTAAGTACTCCATGAAGATCGAGTTCATCTAGCGGGAGAATGTAGCTGGAGCGTTGGTTAGACCGAAGGACATGACGGTGTACTCGTACTGGCCATAACGAGTGACAAAGGCTGTCTTGGGGATGTCCCCGTTTCTGATCTTGATTTGGTGGTAGCCTAACCTCAAATTCATCTTGGAGAAGATTGAGGATCCGGCGAGCTGATCATACAGGTCGTTGATCCCGGGGAGCGGATATTTGTTCTTTATCGTGACCAAATTAACGGGACAATAATCTACAACCATCCGGTCCGTACCATCCTTCTTCTTGACGAAGAGTACGGGGCAAGCCCAAGGAGAAGAGTTGGGGCGGATGAAACCCTTTTGCAAGGACTCATCAAGTTGTTTCTTAAGCTCGGCTAGTTCTAAGGGTGCCATTTTGTAAGGTTTCCTAGAGATTGGAGCGGTTCCTGGGATAAGATCTATGACGAACTCTACATCTCTGTCGGGTGGAACACCTGGCAGTTCCTGTGGAAAGACATCCGGAAAGTCACGGACTACCGGGATATCTTCAAGGTCTGGAAGAGGGCTGGCATTAAGAGAATAGAGCTGACGCCTTGCAACTCTAGTGGAGACAGTGACTATCTTGCCAGATGGGTGTGTAAGCTGAACGGACCTGGTGTAACAATCAATCTTGGCGTAATGAGCTTTCATCCAGTCCATACCCAAGATGATGTTAATATTTGTAGACTTGAGGGCTATAAGTGATGCAAGGAATACAAGTCTGTCAACAAGAATTTCGTTACCATGGCTTACACTAGAAGTTTGCCATTTGGATCCAGGAGTTTGAATGACTAGAGGAGTGGGCATATCACAAAATGACATGTTGTGAAAGCTAGCATAGCTTTCAGAAATGAAGGAGTGAGACGCTCCAGTATTGAACAAAACCGATGCTGGATGACAGTTGACAAGGAGTGTACCAAGAACGACATCCGAATCATCATGAGTGTTTCTAGATGAGATGTGATGCACGCGTCCATGTTCAGTGGGAGCTGACTTGACACTGATCATCTTGCATGGTGGCTTCACACAGCCAACAGACTTCTCGGGCTGGGGTGGAGCATAACTAGTCTGAGAGCAGTCACGTGCATAGTGTCCTGGCTTCCTGCATGTGAAGCAAGTCCCTGAAGTTGGACGTGGACCCTCACTGACAAGCGGTCTACCAGTAGGCCTGGGTGGAGCATACAACTGAGCTGGGGGAGGCACCACATAAGATGGGCTTTGTGAATATCCGGAAGGAAGAGCGGAGTTTGGAACCCAAATCCAGCGCTTCTGAGAACTAGAACCGGAGGAAGATCGCAAATCATGGGTGTGCTTACGACACTCCTCGTAAGTGAGCTGAGCTGTTTCTGCATTAATGGCCTTGTTCACAAGAGCTTGGAATGTATCACAATAATGCAGATGGAGATTACGATGCAACTTGGGGTTGAGACCCTTCCGAAACCTAGCCTGCTTCTTGGCATCCGTGGACACCTCTTCTGTGGCATAGCGGGCGAGGTTCTCAAACTCTCTGATGTAAGCATCAACAGCCATCTTACTCTGGGTGAAACTACAGAACTCTTCTCTCTTGCGATCGATGATGGCCTGAGGAATTTGATGCTCGTGAAAAGCCTCGGTGAAATCCCTCCAGGTAGAAATCTGGCTAGCTAGAAGCATAACCTCATAGTTCTGCCACCAGAGACTAGCAAGACCTTCTAGGTGGTATGTGGCATAGGTGACCTTGTCATCTTCAGCTACGTTCGTGGAACGCAACTTATGAGTGATGCTATGGAGCCAGTCATCTGCATCGAGTGGCTCAATAGAATGATGAAAGGTGGGTGGGTGCAAACGAATGAAGTCATGAATGGTCACAGATCCTTTGAACTGATGTGTGGTGTTCTCCTCGATACGTGCCAACAAGCGGTTAGGCTCACGCTTGTTCCTCTCCATCTCTAACATGAACTCTGCGAACGAGGGCTGGTCGGGAGGATCCTCATCCCTACCATCTCCGTGGTTCTGGCTACGAGCAACAGAACTTCGCTTAACTGATGACATCCTGAGAAACAAAACCAAGGACGGAATCAGCATCAGCTATAGGCTGTAGAATGTAGGACAAGGAAATTAGTATCTCTCGAACTCTAGAGCAATTCCGGCAACATGACGGCAGTAAAATGCTCAGAATGAGACATCCTGCTAAAATTGGATGGTACAACAACTCAACATCACCACTCAAGGTTCTGAGATCATACTAAACAGGCTACACCGGAAGTACTCAAAAACTGGGGTATGACTCTGAACAACCAATCCTATGGGACTACGGAGTATTAACACGTGATCCTGATAGACGGAAGAGAAGCCTAGTTCCTTAACCCCATAGGAAAGGTAGGATGACTCAGATCAGAAGGCCATGAGGTAAAGGAGTAAAAAGAGCCTTACGTTCCTTCCCACAATCAATTCCCTTACATAACTAAAGAATTTCTAGACTCAACTTCGACCAGTTTGGCTTGGTAATCCTACAGGCAGTCAGGCTCTAATGCCAAAACTGTCAGGACCCCGATTCTATGCCACACCGATCTAGCATGTAACACCTCATATCACTTTGTGGCCTCACGCACGGTATTCCCACAGGTGTCGCCTTACCATGCCCGGGACCGTTTGCGCCTTTTGGCACACGTATATGATAGTGTCGCTAGCATCCATATGACAAAGAACTGGCTGACTGGCTAGTCGTGAACCCAAAGTGGCACTAACTTACGAGGACGAGGCATACATGACCCAAAGAAGGAACGTGTCGGTCATCCGAGTGAATCCGGGCTATAGCAAGCTGGCTAGCAGACTCGTAAACCGGATCTGTAGTGAGCTAACAGACTCGGTAGACACCGCGTGACATTTCCCCAATGGGACAGACACAGGAACGAAGAAGGACACATGCCAGCCAGCCTAAGTGTTCCGGAGCGGTAGCAAGCTATCAGGGCTCAGTGGAAGCAATAGGAGACATTTCCCGGTAAGAGAGGCTACTAAGGATAAACAACTAGATAGTCAGATCCCACACATAGCAATACACATTACATGTACGCATAACATGCAAGTATGTGTTGTACAACATGGCATCACAGCATAACTCAACAACTCATATAGATAAGGCTCGAAGAGCCATCATAGCATTTATTACAAACAGGGGTCACATGACCCAACATTCAGAGCAAACAAGCAACAAGCGGAAGCATTACATGCCTGTGTACAGACATCTACAAATGAAAAAGGCTGAAGAGCCCGACTATCTACAACATCCTATCAAGATTGTAGCTGAGGTATAAGCTACTTGTCGAAGTCCACGAGAACACTAGTAAGACCGAAGTCTCCGCTGCAAATACATAAATAAAGCAACATGAGTACAAAGGTACTCAGCAAGACTTACATCAGATCCTATCATACATGCATTTGTATCAACAAGGTAATGTGGGGTTTGGTTGCAGCAAGCTAGCTTTGACTCAGTGGCTATCCTATTCTGCGACTACGAGAAACTTCTTTGAGGTGAGATGGCGCACACGAGTCCACTAATCACCACACAATACACTACTATGGATTCATCTCCGTCTCCCTACGAGAAGGCCATCCATAGCACTCACACTTGTCTTGAGCATTTTAGGGTATCCACTTCAAGTTGTCTATGTACCACGTAAGCATCCAAGAAGTCCATAACCGCGGACCCGGCTATTCGAATAGATCATGTTAACCCTGCAGGGGTGTACTTCTTCACACACGCTCTCGCCACTTACCGCCATGTACACGTCATGTATCTCGGCAACCTTCAAGCGGAAGCCTGGCGAGGGTGTCGGCCACGACCTGACTAACCACACAAGACTCTAGTCCAGGTTTATCGCCTATTCGGGTTCCATCCGTAAGGAGATCCGGCCGGGGTGTCGCTCACGGCCCCAAACGATGTGAGCAGGGTTCCCAAGCCCACCATCCAGGTGCCACTTGGTACACCGTGCCACTGTGCCTAGTCTGTCCCAAGCCCACCTGGCCGGGTGCCACTTGGTAGACTACTAACACTACCTACAAACACCAGAGACTAGTTGCAACTTTTGGACAGAGATCAAGTTGGTTAATAAGTCGAGAGGGGCACTTAAGCATTCCAATGTGTGGTAGTAGCTAGTCATTGGAAAACATACACAGAACTCAGTGCTTAAGGACGGTTCTAGTGAGACAACCCACCATGTACTCCTACATGGCCTGTCACCGCTACCTTTACCAAATCGTGTTCACACACTTCACTCTCAGCACCAGAACATATCGTAACACTCCAATTCATTCCCAATGAATCGGACCTGACACACTCTAAGCAAAGCAAGCATGGCATGGTAGGAACACAACAGTGGCTTCAATCAACTCCCACACATGCTAGTGGGTTTCAACTATTTACTGTGGCAATGACAGGTCATGCAGAGGAATGGGTTCAACTACCGCAGCACAAAGTAGCAGTTGAAACATTGTTGTCCTAATGCAATAACTGAGAGCAGGAGCGAGAGAGTAGGATTGTATCGGAATGAACAAGGGGGGTTGCTTGCCTGGTGGATCAACAGAGGGGGCACTGCTCCTCAGACAGGTACTCTGGAATGGTCTCCGGAGCAGGACCTACCGAGAAGGACGGTGTCGGCAATCAATACACAAGCATATGCAACAATATGATGCATGAACATGGCATGTAGACGTGATGTGGTTTGAACTAATGCAGCTAGTGTTCATTTGGTTGAAATCCATTTGAACCAAAGATTCAAATGCATTTCCAAAGTAAGCTCTTTATATAAGCCATTTTAGTGTTTCACTTATATAGTAGGTATAAGTTGGTTTGACATGCAAGAAACTGTTGGGCCACTGGGACGGGCCAGGCTGCACAGGGAGGTAAGTGCAAGTGGGTTTTCTTCCCTTTTTGTTTCTTTTCTATTTTTCTGACATTTGTTCTGATTTAGTAAAATACTAAATCATTTTATTTACTTCTGTCAATTTATGAAGGGACCTAAGGGATTAATCCAAAGCCCCTCACCAAAATTCAGAATTTTTGGACATATATAAATATATAATATATATATATATCCAATGCAAATAATTATTGCATTAATTCCAAATGGCCAAGATAAATATTTATGAGCTCCTAAAAATATTGGTTTGAACTTTACCTCTGGCCAATATATTCAGAGAGCAACATGAACATTTTCTTGGACCTTTTTGGAGCAATTTTTATCTGGGTTATTTCCATAAATTATTCTGAGGGTTTCACAAATCCTCATTTCAAATTTGAATGGAATTTAAACATGATGCACACATGACTAGCTAGTCTAGGTCATACCAGAACTAGGGATGTGACATGCCATCTTCACATCTTGGGCTTCTTCTTCTTGGGTCGCCCATAGCATGACCCTGCCCCTCCTGGGCGGGTCATAACTAGTAGTTATATCCCCAACATTAGGTCCCAGGTTGATTTGAACTTGTTCACATCAATCTTTATCACTTGTCTTAGAAGAATCTTCACTTCTCAATTCCTTGCCACTCCACTGTAACCCGCCATGACGTCACATTTTAGAATTGTGTTAACCCGCCATGATGTCATTGTGCATTAATTTTGCACAAACTCCATGATATCTCAATTGATTTTTTATGTTAATATACCTTCCAAAAATCAAGGCGTCCACATAGCCACATAATCATTTTTTCTGTCTCCTCAATTCCCGTGCATGCCATTTATCCGTCTCCTTATAAATAGGGGCAAGGAGTCCTCTTTTCCACATTCCACCCCTGCCCTCACGTCTTCTTACTTCTTGTGCCGCTCCTGCACCGCCCGAGCTCCGCCACTGCCATCTCAAGCATCATCAACTCCGGCCGCTGGATCACCCTGAACGCATCCAGAGATGGCCGCGCTCCTCCGCTGCTTCAACAGCATCAGTAAGTACTCCGACTCCCTTGTGTCAGGTCTCCATTAGGGTTTGCCCTAGTTCGTCAAAGTTCATCACCGTTCTTCATGTTCCTCTCCCAAATCATGTATTTTGATCTGAGTATGGTACTGGCATTATGCGGTAGTAGTTTTAGCCCCCCCTTTTCAATCATAGGAAACGCCTTCTCTGTATAAAATCCCATCTGAGCACATGAATTCTTCCACTGCTGTAATGATAGGTTTACCATTTATTTTCTTTTTCGGAACTGCTATAGATCCAAAGCAACAGAATTGATCTGTAAAACCTGTTTGTTCAACACTTAGCAAAATTTTACTCATAGGCTCATAACCATTACCCCTCCATGGCGGGTTAAGTAGCAATTGAAGGAAATATGCCCTAGAGGCAACAATAAAGTTGTTATTTATGTTTCCTTATATCATGATAAATTTTTATTATTCATGCTAGAATTGTATTAACCGGAAACTTAGTACATGTGTGAATACATAGACAAAACAAAGTGTCCCTAGTATGCCTCTACTTGACTAGCTCGTTAATCAAAGATGGTTATGTTTCCTGACCATAGACATGTGTTTTCATTTGATGAACGGGATCACATAATTAGAGAATGATGTGATGGACAAGACCCATCCGTTAGCTTAGCATAATGATCGTTAAGTTTTATTATTATTGCTTTCTTCTTGACTTATACATGTTCCTATGACTATGAGATTATGCAACCCTCGAATACCGGAGGAACACCTTGTGTGCTATCAAACGTCACAACATAACTGGGTGATTATAAAGATGCTCTACAGGTGTCTCCAAAGGTGTTTTTTGGGTTGACATAGATCGAGATTAGGATTTGTCACTCAGTGTATCGAGAGGTATCTCTGGGCCCTCTCGGTAATGCTCATCACTATAAGCCTTGCAAGAAATGTTACTAATGAGTTAGTTGAAGGATGAAGCACACTACGGAATGAGTAAACAGACATGCTGGTAATGAGATTGAACTAGGTATGATGATACCGACGATCTAATCTTGGGCAAGTAACATACCAATGACAAAGGGAACAATGTATGTTGTTGTGCGGTTTGACTGATAAAGATCTTCATAGAATATGTAGGAGCCAATATGAGAATCCAGGTTCCGCTATTGGTTATTGATCGGAGATGTGTCTCGATCATGTCTACATAGTTCTCGAACCCGTAGGATCCGCACGCTTAACGTTTGATGATGATTTGTATTATGAGTTATGTGTTTTTGATGACCGAAGTTTGTTCGGAGTTCCGAATGAGATCACGGACATGACAAGGAGTCTCGAAATGGTCGAGACATAAAGATTGATATATTGGATGAAGGTATTTGGACACCGGAATGGTTTCGGGATGTTTTGGATATTTATCGGGGAACCGAGGGGTTACCGGAACCCCCCGGGGAAGTTATGGGCCTTAATGGGCCATAAGGGAGTAGGAGAGGGGAGCGTGCAGGGTGGCGCCCCCACCCCCAAGGGAGTTCGAATTGGACAAGGGATAGGGGCGCGGCCCCCTCTTTCACTCTCCCTCTCCCTCTCCTTCCCACTTTCCCCTTCTTGTAATAGGAAGGGAGACCAACTAGGATTGGGAATCCTAGTTGGACTCCCCCTTGGCGCGCCCCTCTAGGCCGCCGGCCTCCTCCCTCTCCTCCTTTATATACGTGGGCAGGGGCACCCCAAAGGCACATCAGTTGTTCTCTTTGCCGTGTGCGGTGCTCCCCTCCACAGTTTACTCCTCCAGTCATAGCGTTGTAATGCTTAGGCGAAGCCCTGCTCAGATCACATCATCAACACCGTCACCACGCCATCGTGCTGACGGAACTCTCCCTTGACCCTCTACTGGATCAAGAGTTCGAGGGACGTCATCAAGCTGAACGTGTGCTGAACACGGAGGTGCCATACATTCGGTACTTGGATCGGTTGGATCGTGAAGACGTTCGACTACATCAACCGCGTTAACTAATGCTTCTGCTTTCGGTTTATGTGGGTACATGGACACACTCTCCCCCGCTCGTTGCTATGCATCTCCTAGATAGATCTTGCATGAGCGTAGGGTTTTTTTGAAATTACATGCTTCGTTCCCCAACGGTGGCATTAGAGCTAGGTCTATGTGTAGATGATATGCACGAGTAGGACACAAAGAGTTGTGGGCGATAATAGTCATACTGCTTACCACCAATGTCTTACTTTGATTCGGCGGTATTGTTGGATGAAGCGGCCTGGACCGACATTACATGACCGCATTCATGAGACTGGTTCTACCGACGTGCTTTGCACATAGGTGGCTGGCGGGTGTCTATTTCTCCTACTTTAGTTGAATCGAGTTTGACTACGGCCGGTCCTTGTTGAATATTAAAACAACACACTTGACGAAAAATCGTTGTGGTTTTGATGAATAGGTAAGAACAGTTCTTGCTAGAAGCCCGTAGTAGCCACGTAAAACTTGCAACAACAAAGTAGAGGACGTCTAACATGTTTTTGCAAGGCTTGTCGTGATGTGATATGGTCAAGACATGATGTGATATAAATTGTTGTGTGAGATGATCATGTTTTGTAACAAAGTTATCGGCAACTAGCAGGAGCCACATGGTTGTCGCTTTATTGTATGCAATGCAATCGCCATGTAATTGCTTTACTTTTTCACTAAGCGGTAGCGGTAGTCGTGGAAGCAATAGTTGGCGAGACGACAACGATGCTACGATGGAGATCAAGGTGTCAAGCTGGTGATGATGGAGATCATGACTGTGCTTTGGAGATGGAGATCATGAGCTCAAGATGATGATGGCCATATCATGTCACATATTTTGATTGCATTTGATGTTTATCTTTTATGCATCTTATTTTTCTTAGTACGGCGGTAGCATTATAAGATGATCCCTCACTAAATTTCAAGGTATAAGTGTTCTCCCTGAGTATGCACCATTGCTATAGTTCGTCGTGCCGAGACACCACGTGATGATCGGGTGTGATAAGCTCTACGTTCACATACAATGGGTGCAAGCAAGTTTTGCACGTGCAGAATACTTGGGTTAAACTTGACGAGCCTAGCATATGCAGATATGGCCTCGGAACACTGAGACTGAAAGGTTGAACTTGAACCATATAGTAGATATGATCAACATAGAGATGTTCATCATTGAAAACAACTCCATCTCACATGATAATCAGACATGGTTTAGTTGATATGGATCACGTGATCATTTAAATGACTAGAGGGATGTCTATCTAACTGGGAGTTCTTTAGTAATATGATTAATTGAACTTTAATTTATCATGAACTTAGTCCTGATAGTTTTTTGCATATCTATGTTGTTGTAGATCAATGGCCCGGTCTACCGTTCCCTTGAATTTTAATGCGTTCCTAGAGAAAGCTAAGTTGAAAGATGATGATAGCAATTACACGGACTGGGTCCGTAACTTGAGGATTATCCTCATTGCTACACAAAAGAATTATGTCCTTGAAGGACCGCTAGGTGTACCACCTGCACCAGCAACTGCAGACATTGTGAATGCCTGGCAGTCACGTCTTGATGACTACTCGATAGTTCAGTGTGCCATGCTTTACGACTTAGAATCGGGACTTCAAAGACGTTTTGAACATCATGGAGCATATGAGATGTTCCAAGAGTTGAAGTTAATATTTCAAGCAAATGCCTGAGTTGAGAGATATGAGGTATCCAACAAGTTCTATAGTTGTAAGATGGAGGAGAATAGTTCTGTTAGTGAACACATACTCAGAATGTCTGGGTACCATAACCATTGACTCAGTTGGGAGATAATCTTCCTGATGACAGTGTCATTGAAAGAGTTCTTCAATCACTACCACCAAGCTATAAAGGCTTCGTGATGAACTATAATATGCAAGGGATGGAAAAGACTATTCTCGAGCTCTTCGCAATGCTAAATGTTGTGGAGTTACAAATCAACAAGGAGCATCAAGTGTTGATGGTTAACAAGACCACTAGTTTCAAGAAAAAGGGCAAAGGGAAGAAGGGTAACTTCAAGAAGAATAGCAAGCAAGTTGCTACTCCCGGGAAGAAGCCCAAGTCCGGACCTAAGCCTGAAACTGGGTGCTTCTACTGCAAAGGGACTAGTCATTGGAAGCGGAACTGCCCCAAGTATTTGGAGGATAAGAAGGATGGCAAAGTGAAAGGTATATTTGATATACATGTTATTGATGTGTACCTTACTAATGCTCATAGTAGCACCTGGGTATTTGATACTAGTTCCATTGCTCATATTTGCAACTCGAAATAGGGGCTACGGATTAAACGAAGATTGGCTAAGGACGAGGTGACGATGTGCGTCGGAAATGATTGCAAGGTCGATGTGATTGTCGTCGGCATGCTACCTCTACATCTACTTTCAGGATTAGTTTTAGACCTGAATTATTGTTATTTGGTTCCAGTGTTGAGCATGAACATTATATCTGGATCTTGTTTGATGTGAGATGGTTATTCAATTAAATCAGAGAATAATGGTTGTTCTATTTATATGAGTAATATCTTTTATGGTCATGCACCCTTGTTGAGTGGTCTATTTTTGTTGAATCTCAATCGTAGTGATACACATGTTCATAATATTGAAGACAAAAGATGCAAAGTTGATAATGATAGTGTAACTTATTTCTGGCACTACTGTTTAGGTTATATTGGTGTAAAACGCATGAAGAAACTCCATGCTGATGGGCTTTTGGAATCACTTGATTATGAATCACTTGGTGCTTGCGAACCGTGCCTCATGGGCAAGATGACTAAGACTCCATTCTCCGGAACAATGGAACGAGCTACTAAATTATTGGAAATAATACATACCGATGTATGCGGACCAATGAGTGTTGAGGCTCGTGGCGGGTATCGTTATTTTCTAACCTTCACAGATGATTTGAGCAGATATGGGTATATCTACTTAATGAAACAAAAGTCTAAAACATTTGAAAAGTTCAAAGAATTTCGGAGTGAAGTGGAAAATCATCCTAACAAGAAAATAAAGTTTCTATGATCTGATCGTGGAGGTGAGTATTTGAGTTATGTGTTTGGTCTTCATTTGAAACAATGTGGAATAGTTTTGCAACTCATGCCACCTGGAACACCACAGCGTAATGCTGTGTCCGAACGTCGTAACCGTGCTTTATTAGATATGGTGTGATCTATGATGTCTCTTACTGATTTACCGCTATCGTTTTGGGGTTATGCTTTAGAGACGGTTGCATTCACGTTAAATAGGGCACCATCTAAATCCGTTGAGATGACACCATATGAACTATGGTTTGGCAAGAAACCCAAGCTGTCGTTTCTTAAAGTTTGGGGTGCGATGCTTATGTGAAAAAGCTTCAACCTGATAAGCTCGAACCCAAATCGGAGAAATGCGCCTTCATAAGATACCCAAAGGAAATTGTTTGGTACACCTTCTATCACAGATCCGAAGGCAAGATATTCGTTGCTAAGAATGTATCCTTTCTAGAGAAGGAGTTTCTCTCGAAAAAAGTGAGTGGGAGGAAGTAGAACTTGATGAGGTAATTGTATCTTCTCCCGAATTGGAAAGTAGTTTATCACAAAAATCAGTTCCAGTGATTCCTACACCAATTAGTGAGGAAGCTAATCATGATGATCATGAAACTTCCGATCAAGTTACTACCGAACCTCGTAGGTCATCCAGAGTACGGTCCGCACCAGAGTGGTACTGTAATCCTATTCTGGAAGTCATGTTACTAGACCATGATGAACCTACGAACTATGAGGAAGCGATAATGAGCCAAGATTCCATGAAATGGCTTGAGGCCATGAAATCTGAGATGGGATCCATGTATGAGAACAAAGTGTGGACTTTGGTGGACTTGCTCGATGATCAACAAGCCATAGAAAATAAATGGATCTTCAAGAATAAGACTGACACTAATGGTAATGTTACTTTCTACATAGCTCGACCTGTTGCGAAAGGTTTTCGACAAGTTCAAGGAGTTGACTATGATGAGACATTCTCACCCGTCGATGCTTAAGTCTGTCCAAATCATGTTAGCAATTGCCGCATTTTATGATTATGAAATTTGTCAAATAGATGTCAAAACTACATTCCTTAATGGATTTCTTAAAGAAGAGTTGTATATGATGCAACGAGAAGGTTTTGTCGATCCAAAAGGTGCTAACAAAGTAACCAAACTCCAGCGATCCATTTATGGACTAATGCAAGCCTCTCGGAGTTGGAATATACACTTTGATAATGTGATCAAAGCATATGGTTTTATACAAACTTTTGGAGAAGCCTGTATTTACAAGAAAGTGAGTGGGAGCTCTATAGCATTTCTAATATTATATGTGGATGACATATTGTTGATTGGGAATAATATGGAATTTTTGGATAGCATAAAGGGATACTTGAATAAGAATTTTTCAATGAAAGACCTCGGTGAAGCTGCTTATATATTGGGAATCAAGATCTATAGAGATAGATCAATTGGACTTTCACAAAGCACATACCTTGATAAAGTTTTTGAACAAGTTCAAAATGGATCAGTCAAAGAAAGGGTTCTTGCCTGTGTTACAAGGTCTGAAGTTGAGTCAGACTCAATGCCTGACCACCGCAGAAGATCAAGAGAAAATGAAAGTCATTCCCTATGCTTCAGCCATAGGTTCTATCATGTATGCAATGCTGTGTACCAGACCTGATGTGTGCCTTGCTATAAGTTTAGCAGGGAGGTACCAAAGTAATCTAGGAGTGGATCACTGGACAGCAGTCAAGAACATCCTGAAATACCTGAAAAGGACTAAGGATATGTTTTTCGTTTATGGAGGTGACAAAGATCTTGTCGTAAATGGTTACGTCGATGCAAACTTTGACACGGATGGTCAGGTGGCGGTGGTTGCTGCGGTCCACAGGCTTTATCTGGGCGACGCGACTCGCCCGACGTTCTGTGCATTCGTGGCGAGAGTCGGCCATGGAGCTTGGCGGAGCAGAAAATGAAGTGGAGCAGAAGAACGATGGCGCACCCCTACCAGGCGCGCCAAATGTTGGAATCAGGGCTCCGGGGACCCCAAGGGTTTGAACTCTGTGGTGCGCTCTTTCCTACTGCCCTACTCTTCCTAACTGCCAACCACGGCGAGGCTACGACGAGCTAGCGTGCTGGTGACACAGTAGCTACCCAGGTTCGTGTTGGGGATCGTTGCATGGAAAACAAAAAAATTCTATGCACACGCAATATCTATCCATGGAGGTGCATAGATACGAGAGGGCAGAGCATCTACATACCCTTGTAGATCACTAAGTGGAAGCGTTTATCACGCGGTTGATGTAGTCGTACTCTTCGTGATCCGATCACGATCTATCTGATCTAGTGCCGAACGGACGGCACCTCCGAGTTTAGCACACGTGCGACTTGATGACGTCTCCTCCTTCTTGATCCAGCAAGCGGAAGAGGATAAGTAGATGGGTTCACAATCAACACGACGGTGTGGTGGTGATGGTGGTGGTGGAGCACTGACAGCGCTTTGCTATGCGTCGCTGGGACGAGGCGATGGAACTACAAAGTAACAAGAGAAAGAGGGGCACCAAGGGCTTGGTGTATCCTCTTGGGGCTCCCCTCCCCTCTCTATATAGGTGGAGGGGCATGGGAAACAACCCCTCCAAGCCCTAGGGCGCAGCTAAGGGGGAGAGGACTTGGACTCCAAGTCCAATCCTGTTCCTACTAGGACTCCTTCCTTTTTTTGCCTTCCCTAGCCACATGGGCTTTTGAGGAATTGGTGCACCTAGCCCAATAAGGCTAGGGTGCCACCCCGTATCCCATGCTAGCCCTTGGGTCATGGTGAACCCACTTGTGGACTTCAAGAATCCTCTGAAACCTTCTGGAAGCTTCCCGGTACAATACCAAAAAAACTGCACTTTTTTCCGGAACCCAAAATATGACTACCCATATATAAATCTTTACCTCTCGAACATTCGGGACTCCTCGTGACGTCCGGGATCTCATCTGGGACTAAGAACAACATTTGATTACCACTCATAAAATATCCCAGTACTACTCTAGTGTCAATGAACGTTAAGCATATGACCCTACGGGTTCGGGAATTATGTAGACATGACCGAGACACCTCTCCGGACAACAACCAATAGCGGGACCTGGATGCCCATATTTATTCCTACATATTCCATGAAGATCTTTTATCGGTTGAACCTTTATGAGTACATAGTAATTCCCTTTGTCTGTCGGTATGTTACTTGCCGGAGATTCGATCGTTGGTATGTCTATACTTAGCTCAATATCATTACCGGCAAGTCTCTTTACTCTACATCATCTTGCAACTAACTCCTTAGTCACTTTGCTTGAAAGCTTCTTGTGATGTGTATTACAGAGAGGGCCTGGATATACCTCCCTGATACATGAAGTGACAAATCCCAATCTCGATTCACACCAACTCAACAGACACCTTCGGAAATACCTGTAGAGCATCTTTATGATCACCCAGTTACGTTGTGATGTTTGATATCACACAAGGTATTCCTACAGTATCTAGGAGTTGCATGATCTAATGGTCGAAGGAACATGTATTTCACATTCAAGAAAGCAGTAGCAATAAACTGAATGATCATTATGCTAAGCTAATGGATGGGTCTTGTCCATCACATCATTCTCCTAATGATGTGATCCCATTATCAAATGACAAACACATGTCCATGGTTAGGAAACCTTAACCATCTTTTATCAATGAGCTAGTCTAGTAGAGGCTTACTAGGGACACGATATTTGTTTATGTATTCCCACATGTATTTAAGTTTCCAATCAATACAATTCTAGCATGAGTAATAAACCTTTATCATGAATAAGGAAATATGAAATAACAACTTTATTATTGCCTCTAGGGCATATTTCCTTCAGTTCGGGCCACCTTGCGGTGTAAAACCCTACTCCTACTTGGCTTTGGATTGCACTGGTGTGAGAGCGGGAATAAAAGGGTGGAGGCTCAAGTGGTCGACCTCCTCTACGGCGGCACCCTGTCCCTTGGCCCTCTTCCCCTTAAACATTGGCGGGAAGGGTTGCCACACAACGATAATTTGAAGGGGACAGTGGCGCAGTCTATCTTGACAAAAGGTGGTCTTCACCAACAAAGCCACCATCCATGACACGTCGGTGGGCTCGGCGATGACCTCCGCCCTGTGCGCCCACTGTCTTGGTCTTCTTGCACCGATCGGGCAACCTTTGGGGGTTGCCTTGGGAACCAGCATGCTGGCCCTACTCCCTTAGCACAAAAGAGGAAAACCTCTTCATCTGCGCCCGCTGGCATGGTCTTTGGCATCATTCATCGCCGCACGTGTCATCCATGTGAAGACTCAAGGCTGCGCGACCGAGCTGAGCAACTCCTGACTTGTTCGCCTCCAAGAGGCTACCTCAAGAGGCAGCCTTGGGAGGCCGCCTCATGGGAGGGCCTCGCGAGGCTCCTGGTGGCGCCTTTCGGTCCACTTGGGACACCTACTAACGGGGGCCTCACGAGGCAAGAGCCTTGCGAGGAGTCTTGCTCGTGAAGCTTGCTAGTGGGCCACCTACAGGGCCCATGCCACATGCTGCGTCCTGGGCCGAAGGTAGACGGGCCTGGGTACCCCTGGTCCCATGATCCCGATAGTACATGCACAAGAACCAGCCCTACCACACATAACCCAGACTCTCCCAGATTGTGCTCCTACTCCGATGGACAGAGACCCAGCTTCACCCAATGTAACCCCAACCCCAGCAGATAGTAACCCAGTTCTAGTTGATACAACGCCATCTCCACCACAAAGCTCCCGAACAAGAGCAGTTAGTAAGGTAGCTCCAGCTCCCAAAGCACCAGGACTACCACGACGAACCCCAACTCCACCAATTAGTACACATATTCCTGTGGACGAAGCACAACCAGCCATTCGTAGTTTAACATCTATCGCATTCGATGGTGTTAAATCCTATGTGCATATCATCCCATCATGGAAATATTATACGGAAGATGAAGGAAAAAGCAAGTTGCAGGTGTTCGTCCAGGAGTTATGTGTAAGTAATTTTATTCATGGAAATTACTTTGCTTTGTCCCATACATTCTACCTCCATGCCGGTTATAATACAAAAAATGTTCCCATTTTTATCTATAGAGAAGGACTGATTTGGAAACTCGGGATGAGGTAACCTGTGATAATACCTATGCTACCTTCAAGAACTCTTTGTGGTAGTATCAGAATTACCTGAAGAAAACATACTTCATTGTTAAGGAAACTCATCAAATTCACTTACGTTCTCCTGAGACACATTTACGGGACGATGACTGGGAACGCCTTGTTCTGTACTGGTCCCAAACCAAGAATGTGGTAAGGTCTATGAGATCATTTTTATTTTGAAGTACTATATGCCCGCCTCTTACTGTACTCTGTTCGTGTAGAACAAGTCCTTAAACCCGAAGAACTACTGTTCTCATTTAAGATTTCATTGCTATGTTGCATACTATTTTGCTCTTGTATCACTGTATTTACTCATACAAACTTATTTTTTTAATTGAAGGATCCAATCGAAAGTCCAATCACACAACAGGTATGTTTAAACATGTTTCTTTAACTAGTTTGCTCTTCTAAATTGCTCTGCTGATTTCAATTTCAATTGTGTATACAGTTGACTTCTCATATCATGCACATTACTAGCATCACAACAGAGCCAATAGCGTTGTTGTACATGTATACCTATGGTACCCATATGAAATCTTGTTGTGTCGTGTAGTTTCCCACACTTGTATTCTTCCAATGTTGCTTTATCTTGAACTGATACGATTTAAACCGTGTCTCTATTTTGATTTGGCAAGACAATGTAGTGACCATAGCACATAGATATATGTTTGTTTTATGCTTTATTTTGTACTACTTCGCAATAGAAGACTTGGTAGTTTAATCCTGTCCACCTTACTACTGAACTGGTTCACCGAAATGAGTTTCCTATACTACGTGCTAAACCTGTTATGCGTCTGCTTCTTTCTTCTTTTAGAATGCTGACATAATATTGGGGGAGAGTACCTTATTAAACAATGGTAAAGGAAGTAATGCAGATAAGGTTCATGATAGTGAGACATCCTTGTTGGTCTCCAACAAAGCTGATAAAATAGCTAAGGAAAACTATCTTGAAGATAGTGAGACAACCCCAAAGTCCTGTCTTGATGTAGTGTTCAAGCTACTGGCGACTACCGCTGGCACAAGCTCTTCGAACTCACTGTCTGAATCAGTTCGGTTTCTTGAGTCTCAACTACAAGGTAAAATACGTCGATCAACTGTGTTGCGACAAGAAGCCAAAGGACTAAGGAAGACCTTGGAGAATTCAGATGCATACTTTCTAGTGCAAACATCAAGCGCTGGTGGATTTTAGCGCCAAACGGTGGAAAGCTAATAAGCTTGCTAAGCTTATTGCTAGCATGGTGGGTACCCAGGATAACATTTCTCGAGCTCTTCTAAAGTTGTTTCAATTATGGACTTGTTTTGCCGCCGCATTTATTTGCACTGGTGGCCAATTTAGGCGCCCAGTGTATGTAATATGTTGCTTTGTTCCCTATATTTGCACTGGTGGCGAACTTTGATGCCCAGTAAATGTAATATGTGTAATAGCCGTAATAGCCTAGCATTAGTTTATTGCTTATTTATTTCCTTATTGTCTTGTTTATTTGTTTGCTTGTAGTCACTGCAGTTCTTTTTTCGTGGTTTGCTAGTGGCCACAATAACCTATTTTTTAAAAACTAGGCCACAATAACCATGGGCAACATACGAATCATTGTAACCATGGTCCTGCTACCTGTTGTAGTGACCATGGGCCTCCTACGGGCCTTAGGATCCATGGGCCTTCTACGGGCCGTAGAATCAAGGGGCCTTCACGGGCTGTATGATTGATTGGCCAAATATGGGTCATACTATTTGTGGACCAATAACGGGCCACAATATGGGTCGTAAATGGGCTAGAGTGGGCATCGTCTGTGTATAGGCCGACCATAACAGGCTGTTAATTGGAAAATATGTATAGCGTGCTTAATTCTATCGACATGCATAATGGGTTGTTAATGGGTCATATTTGTTAATGCTATGAAAACAGCCCAACGGACTAACGGGCCACAAACGGGCCACCTATAACCACGGGCTGCATTTGGCCCATAATAGAACGGGCCAGTAACAGATCGTAAGTAATCGAATGCTGGAAATGAGCCCAAGAATAAATGGGCCCTTAGAAGGCCAAAAGATAACACGGGCTGGAAAAGGCCCAATGGAATAATGGGCCATTAATGGGTATAAAGCAATGTATTGTTCATTATGGGCATGTTTCGCCACGGGCTGTTAAATTGGCCCAGAGTTACAAAGGGCCTCATATGGGCCAAAAGGCATCATGGGCCATACATGGGCCGGAAGTTACAACAGGCTGGAATCATATTGGACGGCCCACATGACGCTACTGGGCCTAATTCGGGTAGGCCATAACGGGTTGTGAGTTAGCGGGATGTAAATGGGCTATATGTGAACATGTCATTAACAAGCTTTCCGTGGGCTGGCCCACTACCTTTTGACCAAGTCAAATGGACCGGCCTTTTGACCTGAAAGGGCCACTGTTGGGCCGAGCCACGTGTCTACGTATAATACACGTGTCTTGTCCATTCACTGGATGACATTTGTCCCAATGTGGAGTTGACACGTGGTTCTTTTGGCCAATGAGCATTTTACATGTGGCAAATCGCCATTGGTCATTGCTGTTAATGGGTTATCAGAACCATAGTCGGACCCGATAGCTTACCCGTTACAGTGGATGCCACGTGTCGGTTACCCTTGACGAAAACACTTCCATGACGCGGCATTTATCGTCATGGAAGTGGACACTTTTGTGATGATAATTTGAGTATTGTCATGGAACACTTCTACGACAACACAAGTATGACTATCTTGATTCTGTCATAAAATTGTCAGGGATGTACATGCATGACAAAAAATGTGACCTACTGTGACAAACATGTATCATCACGGAAGTGTTTTTTTGTAGTGGAGGCAGATTCTAGAAGCCATGTCGTACAAGACAAGGAAGTCGGATTCGTGGAGGACTCCCGATGTCCTGGACCCTGGGGGGTACTGATACGTCCATTTTGCATCATGCTTTTATATCGATATTTATTGCATTATGGGTTGTTACTATGCATTATGTCACAATACTTATGCCTTTTCTCTCTTATTTTACAAGGTTTACATGAAGAGGGAGAATGCCGGCAGCTGGAATTCTGGGCTGGAAAAGGAGAAAATATTAGAGACCTATTCTGCACAACTCCAAAAGTCCTGAAACTCCATGAAAGTCAGTTTTGGAATATATTAAAAATATTGGGCGAAGACACCACCAGAGGGGGGCCATCCACTGTCCACGAGGGTGGAGGGTGCGCCCTACCCCCTGGGCGCGCCCCTGCCTCCTGGGCCACCTAGCAGCCCCCCGATGCCCATCTTGTGCTATAAGGTGTCTTTTTCCCTGGAAAAAATCATAAGGAAGCTTTCGGGATGAAGCACCGTCGTCTCGAGGCGGAATCTTGGCGGAACCAATCTAGGGCTCTGGCGGAGCTGTTCTGTCGGGGAAACATCCCTCCGGGAGGGGGAAATCATCACCATCGTCATCACCATCGATATCCTCATCGAGAGGGGGTCAATATCCATCACCATCTCCTCTCAAACCCTAGTTCATATCTTGTATCCGATCTTTGTCTCAAAACCTCAGATTGGTACCTGTGGGTTGCTAGTACTGTTGATTACTCCTTGTAGTTGATGCTAGTTGGTTTATTCGGTGGAAAATCATATGTTCGGATCCTTTATGCATATTAATACCCCTTTGATTATGAACATGAATATGATTTGTGAGTAGTTACATTTGTTCCTGATGACATGAGAGAAGTCTTGTTATAAGTAGTCATGTGAATTTGGTATTTGTTCGATATTTTGATGAGATGTATGTTGTCTCTCCTCTAGTGGTGTTATGTGAACGTCGATTACATGACACTTCACCATTGTTTGGGCCTAGGGGAAGGCATTGGGAAGTAATAAGTAGATGATGGGTTGCTAGAGTGACAAAAGCTTAAACCCTAGTTTATGCGTTGCTTCGTCAGGGGCTGATTTGGATCCATATGTTTCATGCTATGGTTAGGTTTACCTTAATTCTTATTTCATAGTTACGGATGCTTGCGAGAGGGGTTAATCATAAGTCGGATGCTTGTCCAAGGAAGGGCAGTACCCAAGCACCGGTCCACCCACATATCAAATTATCAAAGTAATGAACGCGAATCATATGAACATGATGAAAACTAGCTTGATGATAATTCCCATGTGTCCTCAGAAGCACTTTGCTTTACATAAGAGTTTGTCCAGGCTTGTCCTTTTCTGCAAAAAGGATTGGGCCACCTTGCTGCACCTTGTTACTTTTGTTACTTGTTACCTGTTACAAATTACCTTATCACAAAACTATCTGTTACCGATACTTTCAGTGCTTGCAGAGAATACCTTACTGAAAACCGCTTGTCATTTCCTTCCGCTCCTCGTTGGGTTCGACACTCTTACTTATCGAAAGGACTGCGATAGATCCCCTATACTTGTGGGTCATCAATACTCTTTTCTGGCACCGTTGCCGGGGAGTGAAGAACCTTTGGTAGGTGGAATTTGGCAAGGAAACATTTATATAGTGTGCTGAAATTTACTGTCACTTGTTACTATGGAAAATAATCCTTTGAGGGGCTTGTTCGGGGTATCTTCACCCGACCAGAAGTGCAAAGATTTGCTCCTCAACCTACTGAACCTACTGAAAATACTTATTTTGAAATTCCTTTGGGTATGATAGAGAAACTGCTAGCTAATCCCTATACAGGAGATGGAACATTACATCCTGATATGCACCTAATCTATGTGGATGAAGTTTGTGGATTATTTAAGTTGCAGGTATGCCCGAGGATGTTGTCAAGAAGAAGGTCTTCCCTTTATGTTTGAAGGGAAAGGCATTTACATAGTTTAGGCTATGTGATGATATTGGATCATGGAACTACAATCGATTGAAATTGGAATTTCATCAGAAGTTTTATCCTATGCATATGGTTCATCGTGATCGTAATTATATATATATAATTTTTGGCCTCGCAAAAGAGAAAGTATCGCTCAAGCTTGGGGGAGGCTAAGTCAATGTTATATTCATGCCCCAATCATGAGCTCTCAAGAGAAATTATTATTCAAAAAATTTATGCTCGGCTTTCTCTCAATAATCGCTCCATGCTCGATACTTCTTGTACTAGTTCTTTTATGATGAAGACTATTGAATTCAGATGATATTTATTGGAAATAATTAAACACAACTCTGAATATTGGGAGCTTGACGAAGGTAAGGAGTCAGGTATAACACCTAAGTTTGATTATGTTAAATCTTTTATGGATACCGATGCTTTTCGTGAATTTAGCACTAAATATGGACTTGACTCTGAGATAGTAGCTTCTTTCCGTGAATCATTTGCTACTCATGTTGATCTCCCTAAGGATAAGTGGTTTAAATATCATCCTCCCATTCAAGTAAAAGTAGTAGAACCTATTAAAATTGAAGAAAAGACTATCACTTATAATGTTGATCCTATTGTTCCTACTGCTTATATTGAGAAACCACCTTTCCCTGTTAGAATAAAGGATCATGCTAAAGCTTCAAGTGTGGTTTGTAAGAGTAATTATAGAACACCTACACCCCCTAAGCAAATTAAAGTTGAACCTGGTATTGCTATGGTTAAAGATCTCTTGGTCGATAATATTGATGGGCATGTTATTTACTTCTGTGATGAAGCTGCTAGAATTGCTAGACCCGATACTAAAAATAAACATAGACCTGTTGACGGCATGCCTGTTGTTTCTGTTAAAATAGGAGATCATTTTATCATGGATTATGTGATATGGGTGGTACTGCGAGTGCAATACCGCATTCCTTATACGAAGAAATTATGCATGATATCGCACCTGCTGAAATAGAAGATATTGATGTTACTATCTTGCCAACTATTTCACCAATTGGGATTGTTAGAGATGTTGAAGTCTTGTGTGGGAAAATTAAATATCCTACTGATTTTCTTGTTCTGGGTTCCCCACAAGATGACTTTTGTCCCATTATATTTGGTAGACCTTCTTGAATACTATTGATGCTAAGATAGACTGCGAAAAGGATATTGTTACTGTTGGCTTAGGGGATATGTTTCATGATTTTAATTTCTCTAAATTTCATAGACAACCCCATGATAAAGAATTGCCTAATAAAGATGAAATTTTTGGTCTTGCTTCCGTTGTCGTGCCTCCTAATGATCCTTTAGAACAATATCTGCTCGACCATGAAAATGATATGTTTATGAATGAAAGAAGGGAAATAGATGAAGTATTTTTTAAATAGGGACCTATATTGAAACACAACTTGCCTGTTGAAATCCTAGGGGATCCTCCTCCACCCAAGGGTGATCTCGTGTTTGAGCTTAAACCTATACCTGATACTCTTAAATATGCTTATCTTGATGAAAAGAAGATATATCATGTTATTATTAGTGATAACCTTTCAGATCATGAAGAAGAGAAATTATTGAAAACTCTGAAGAAGCATCGTGCTTCTATTGGATATACTCTAGATGGTCTTAAGGGCATTAGTCCCACTTTATGCTAGCATAAAATTAAATTGGAAAAAGATGCTAAATGAGGTGTTGATCATCAACGGCAGTTAAATCCTAAGATGAAAGAAGTGGTAAGAAATGAGATTGTCAGTTTTTGGGTTCCGGCAGACCCTTGAGGTTCGAACTCTGGGGTGCGCACGAAGATCTTTCCCATACCAGCTCGCATCTCGAGGTCTCGTAAGGAATCTAGGATAGAAAGAAGAACACACAAGGGACACGAGATTTATACTGGTTCAGGCAACCATTGTGGTGTAATACCCTACTTCAGTGTGTGGTGTGGTGGATTGCCTCAAGGGCTGATGATGAACAATACAAAGGGAGAACAGCCTCGCGAGGGGCTGTTCTTGAGCTGGTGCGACGAACTGCTTCGGTGAGTTCAGTCGCCTCTCTCTAGTCTATGCGTAATCTGGATCCCCTCCCCTTTCTACGGTGGTGGCTAGTCCTATTTATATAGGGAGGCCCTGGGCCTCTTCCCAAATAATGAGCGGGAAGGGCGCCAATAATTGGCCATTTTGAAGGGGAACATCTAGTACACTTATCCTGAGTAAAGTTGGTCTTTGACTGCCAAAGCTCTGGCGGTGATGCTGTCCTGGGCTCCACGATGACTTCCATCCTGCCGCTCTGCTGGTCTTGGTCTTGTTGCACTGAAACAGTAACTTTTACCTGATGCCTTGGCATGTGCTTGCCCCCTTTGCACCGAAGGGGAAAACAAGGACACTGCGCAGGCCGGCGCCCGCCTGGCGCCCGCTTGGTCTCGATTGTCATGGCTTGCGTCACGGGCTCCTTGCGAGGTGCTCTGCCTTGATCTCTCCGCCTCCTCGCGAGCCTGAATGATGAGGCTGCTCCTGAGGAAGCTTCCTGTCATCCGCCACGTGAGGCTTGGTCCCTCGCGAGGGTCTTGAGCTTGAGCTGATGAAGCTGGGCTGCACTGGGCCCCCACTTGAGCCACGCCGCAGGCCGCAGGCAGGCAAGTCTGGGGACCCCCGTTCCGAGAACACCGACAGTAGCCCCCGGGCACAAGGCGCGCCCGGACTTGGCTTAGCGGAGAAGCGAAGGGGCAAGTGCGAAGTGCCGTGGGCCCCAATAGCCTGCGGCCTTGGGCGCCACGTGGCGATTGATTGAACGTGGGCGTCTCTGCTTCCCCACGACGCCTCGGCAACCGCACAACTTGACAAGTCCCTGCATGCAAAAATGGGTCATGATTACCTGCGATCGTGTTGGCCGACGGTTGGCCTTCTCTGGCTATAAGTACGGAACGGTGCGAGCCCTTTCAGTCCATTTCTCCCTGCTCCGTCTCTTCTTCTTCTTCCTCGCCCTTGCTCCACATTATGCCAATGGCACCAATTCGCCAGTTTTCTATAGAAGAGAAAGGAAAGGCCCCCCGAGAGGGTCCCGACCCACTTCCGCCGAAGAAGCGGCCAGTCCTCTGCCGCCAAGTCAAGGCCCTGGTACGAGTGGCCGCCGCCTGGGTTTCCGCTGCCTTGTACGCCCAAATCGAGGTCCCTGGAGAAGAAGATGCCGAGCAACACCGTCGGTGCCGCCGTCAACGCCGGCGGGTTATGGCGGTGCGCGTCGTTCCCCCTGGAGTCCATGTCAAGGGCTCTTCTCGCGAGCTCGTGCTTCACACCGCCATGCCTCCTCGATCTTGGATTCCCCTTCCTCTCTCCTTCGCCTTCGAGATTCCATCGAGGGGGCCTCGGGAGCTCTGGCTGCAGCACGCTGACTGCAACACCCCCGCGACTGGGGCGAAGGTCGAGGTTGTCGCCCCGGGCAAGGTCTTCTGACCATGGTGGGCGAGATCGCCGGGCTGCCGATGGGGCGCCTCGTAATCCATCTCGAATACGATGGCGGCTCCTTGCTGTTCTTTAAGGTCTTCGACGCGGAAGGACGCCAGCTGGAATGCTGCCCCAAGGAAGGTGGCCGGGGCATCGGAGTGGCGAGGACCAGGCCTGCCAACCGCATCCCCAGCAGCTCAGGCAGCAGCGGAGGAGCCGAAGGGTCTAGTGACTCCGCCAAGCTCCACGCGACTCCGGAGACAAGTGATGATAGCTACGAGCCTCCGAACTCGCATCGCGCCTGAAGCAGGGCGGCTGCATCAGGCTGTCGGTGCTGCTGATCTGGATGGGGTTGGCGTCGGCGCCTGATGACCCACTATTGATGATGGCGTCTCCTGCGGAGGCGCGTGTAGTTATTGCTCCTTAGCACCTTTTGTTCCCTGCGAGGAACCGAAATGACACCCCATGGGGGTTTGTAAGGCGCTTGCCGTGTCTTTTGTGAATTGTAAATCCTTGTCATGAAACAATGCAATGGGCGTATCCTGCCCCGGCTCAGCTCCCCATTTATTTCCTCACGAGGGCTTGGTACTCTACGCTGACAGGTCCCGGTCCCCAGGCAGGCTTCAGCCATCGCTGGTATGCCAGGTCGCGATGCCGTGGTCAAGGCCAGGAGGTGAGCGACCCGAGGTCCAGTAAGAGCCCCTGAGTCGCGATGCTCATGAGGTCTCCTTTAGTGCTCAAGCAGCCTCCGCTGGCCAAGAAAGGCAGGTAACGTTGCCGTGACAGAGCCGCAGTAGGCGAGAGTTTAGCGCTGAGTCAAATCAGTTTTTGTGTGACTTATCTCGTAGGTTTGGAGTAGTTTTTGACGAGGTGCCGGGCCTGCATGGCGGCAGCTGGGGTGCTGCCGGGTTAGGTCCTCGTGAACTTCTTCCCTCTCCCCCGCACTTTCCTTCATGCTCTATCTCCTCAGGTCCCGGCCCTCGAGCGAGCTCAGCCGCCCCTGGTATGATAGGTCACGATGCCGTGGGTCAAGGCCAGGGGGTGAGGGCTAGAGAGCCAGTAAGGGCCCATGAGTCGCGATGCTCAGGCGCCCCCCTTTTAACGCGCGAGCGGATCGTGCCGGAGAGAGGGAGAGAGAGCTCGTGACGTCCCCAGCGTTACTTCTGGAGTGGGTCCTGCATACCAATCACGAGGGGAAACAAGGCATGTCGTTACGGTTGCCAGCCAACCATTGTTTGCTCTGAGGGAGTGATTGGGGCACTGAGGGCCTGGTGAGGTGGCGCCTTGCGGGGCTGCTGCGGTCAGAGCTCGGCCACTCAGATTTATCGGCGTTGCAGGGACGGACCCGTACGCAAGTGCCGTGCTAGAGCGAGCGGATCCAAAGGTAGGCATCAATCGAGTAGGCGATTAGGTCAAGCATGTTAAGCATGAAGGAGCAAATCCATTTAGATAGATGCAGAAAAAGCAACCGCCACTGGGTCAGGCCCGAGTAGCTTGGGGATAATGTAGCCCGAGGGGCGCCCCCAACAAGGTAGGTAAAGAGCATAAGCAAAACGGATACACGCCGCAGGGATGGACCCACGCGACCTGGGAATAATGCAGCCCTGTGGGCGCTCCCAGCTGAAAATGGAACTTTGAAAGATGTCACTTGATACGGTTGGAGATGAAAGGATGCTGAAGTAGGACGATGCGTGGTGAGGAGGTCGACCCTCACGAGCTCCCGGGACCCGGAGCCTTTGGAGGCTCTGGGGGCACCGGTGGATCTTCGAGGGCCATCGCCATCTCCGCCAGGACCGCGCGATGCCTGACCTCCTGAGCCTCCAGAATGCTCCTCGGCAGGCGCTGATGAGCAGCAGCCGCGTTCGGCAGGCCGAAAGGCATGCGAACGTAGCTGTGGGGTGGCCCCTCGCAGCGCCCTACGCGCGAAGGCCAGAGGCGCTCCTGAGACGCCGCTCGGTTGAGTCCTGGTACATCGATGCAGACACGCAGCCCACCATCCTCGCCTGGGTGGGGGGCTATGGTGGGCAAGCGGCAGCTGCCGCACATGACTCTTGACTCCTGCAGCTCCTGAATGTTTCTTGCGATGAACTCCTAAGGGTTTGGCCCTCCTTGCCTCATACCTTCCTAAGGGAAACGTGCTTTGAAGCACGCCTCCAAGTGGTGCCCAAGCGCCTCCCTCGTGACCTTGGCAAAGTCGGTGGCTCTCCAAGAAAGAGCCCCCGAGCCCTACCCGAGGAGGGCGCCGAGCGCGCCTTCCTATGCGACAGAGGGTGGCACCCCCTGAACGGGCGCGTATCCTGACGCAATGCCTTTGGAGGCGCCTGCCTCCTGATGGTTTGGGCCAGGTGAAGTCTTCTTCTTCTTAGGGGCTGCCTCGGGAAGGCTCCCGCTCCTGTGATCCGGGTCTTCGATTGCCGCGGCCTGGAATGCATGCTCGAGAGAACACACTGCATCCTTTTCTTCACAGGGGACTGTTATGACTCCACCGCTTCCTGGCATCTTGAGGACATTGTAGCCATGGTGAGTCACTGCCATGAACTTGGCCAGGGCTGGTGTAACGACCCGAATCCGATGCGCCAGGTGTCTGCCAGTTATTCGCCATCGTTTCCATGTCATTTGCTTGCGTATTGCATTTTATCATGTCATCATGTGCATCTCATTTCGCATTCGTGTTCGTCTCATGCATCCAAGCATTTTCCCCGTTGTCCGTTTTGCAATCCGGCACTCCTATGTTCCCCCAGCGTCCCCCTTTTGTCTCTCGTTGTGAGCGGGTGTTAAAATTTCTCGGAATGGCCCGAGGTTTGCCAAGCGGCCTTGGTATAGCACCGATAGACCGCCTGTCAAGTTTCGTGCCATTTGGAGGTCGTTTGATACTCCAACGGTTAACCGGGTAACCGTAAAAGCCCCCTTCTCTTTGCAGCCCAACACCCCTTCAAAGTAGACCAAAACCCAGCAAACACCCCTCCATGCTCTCGGTCGTTCGATCACGATCGTGTGGGCGAAAACCGCTCCTCATTTGGACTCTCCTAGCTCCTTCTACCTATATATATGTGCCCCTCCCCGAAATTTCGGATCTAACCCTAGCCCTGCTCCTCCCCGCGCTGCCGGACGCGTCCTCCCCACGTGCTGGACATGTCCGCCGCTGCCTCGCTCGCCGCCGGCCCGCGGAGCCCATCCGGGCCAGCTGGCCCAGATCCCGCCGCCTTGCCGCGCGGGCGTCGTGCCGACCCGCCGCCATCTCCTCGCCTCGTCGCGCCTCGTCCTCCGACCAGCGCCGCCGCCAGAGCACAGCCCGCCGTCGCGAGGCGCCCGCGCCGCTTTCGGCGCCCGAGCTCGCCGGAGCTTGCCTCGCCCGCCGCCGTCCTCGGTTCGCCTCGCCGCCGCCTCGCCGGGCGGATCCGCGAGATCCGCCTGGAGCCTCGTCCCGCCTCCGCCGACCTCGTCTGGCGCCCCCACGCCCAATCCCGGCCATCTCCCTCCTCTCCGGCGAGATTCCGGCGAAATCCTCGCCGCGGTTGACTTTTCCCTGAGGTCAATATTCCACTAAGACCCTGTATTTTGACATTATCATGCCATGTTCATCGCATCATAACTCTGTGCATACCGCTCCGTTTCGTGCGTGTAATATGTCATATTGTTCGCCTCGACGAGTACTTCATTTCATTCCATTGCATCATTTTCATTTGAGCTCATCTTGATGCCCGAAATGCTGTTGGAAGAGTGCTATGTGATGTTAATCTGCTGAAACTGTTATAACTTGCTCATTTGTCATTTTTGCCATGTTTGATGTGTGCGTCCTATGAGGTTGATGTCTACATGTGTTTCGATCTATGCCATGCCATCTTTCCAGAGGTGCTATCCATGTATTTTTGTGAGTTGTGTACTGAGTGCATCAAGCTTGTTAAGGAGGGTACTTGTTGTTACTGTTTTGCTAGGCTGATTCTGTTATATTTTGTTGCTATGTAAACATGCTTCTCCTAGTTATTCTATGCATAATCTGGAGATGTTCACTAAGGATCTATTGCTATACATGTCATGCTCTATCCATTCATGCCCCTGGTTGCATTTATAGCCTGATGTATCATGTTGTTATCTTGCTCTCAAAACTGCTAAATGATGTTGCTGTCAGCCTGTTGACATTAAGTTCAATGTTACCATGATTGTTGCTAGTGATCCATGCACCCTATGGACTTGTTCTTGCCATTCTTAGCTTCATAAACATGTCTTCTTACTGTTGGTTGCCTTGCCATGCCATGTATTGCTCTGTGGTGAGTGGTTCAAGCTCACCAACATGCCTACTTATTGTTGTTCCTGCCATGTATGAATCTGTCATATAACTTGCCATGTTTACATGGGTGCCATCATATTTTCTGTGCCTTTTTGGCTCATGGTCAGTAAGGGAATTTTGTTCTATGCAATTAGTAGATTCATTTCATGCCTTTGTTTGCCATGATAAGTTCCTGTAACATGTTGTTGGATAGCTCTAAACATTGCAACCTAATGTTATTCCTGCTAAGTCTGAAACTGTTATAATTTGCAATCTTCCCATGTCCTTTTGAGCATGTTCTAGTTGATTCTGGAGATAGCTCAGTGTTCATGTCTTGTCATGCTTTACATGTACTTCATGCCCATGCCTTTTGTTATTACGTTGAGATGCTTTAGCATGTTGTTTTGATGCTTGCAATATGTCTAGTTGCTGTTTTGGACAGATTGTTGTTATGACTTGTATAGAGTGTATGTGTTGAACCGTTGCTCCGTTTTGAGTGTGCTATATATGAAACTTGCTTGATTTTGCATGTAGTTTCATATTATCATGTTGCATCCTTGTTTTGAGGTGTTTGCTTGATGTTTGAGTGCCTTTTGCATCCATGCCATGTTTAACTGGTTTTGCTCATATCTTCTAGGCCGTAGCTCCAAATCTAATGAACTCTATATGTAACTTGACTAGAATTTCATGTAGATCCTCTTGGTGCTCTTTAACTTGCTGTTTAACAACTTCAACTTAATGTTTGTTCAGTTCTGGACCAATTTTGAAATTTGCATATGAGAACTTACCGGAATTGTTATATGTTGTTTCCGGCCTCATTTAAACTTGCTCTGATGTGTTGCTCTTGTTTGCATCGTCTCTTGCCATGAGTAGCTTCATGTAGCCTTTTCATGCATCATGCTTGTTGTGCATCATGTCTCGTCTATGTGTGGTGTGTTTACCATGTTGTGTGCTTCTTCTTGATAGTTCCCGTTTCGTTGCGATCGTGAGGATTCGTTCGTCTACGCTTGGTTCGTCTTCGTGGCTTCATCTTATTCATGGACTCGTTCTTCTTCCTTGCGGGATTTCAGGCAAGATGACCGCTACCCTGGATCTCACTACTATCATTGCTATGCTAGTTGCTTCGTTCTATCGCTTTGCTGCGCTACCTATCTTTTGCTCATCAAGCCTCCCAAATTGCCATGAACCTCTAACCTTTGACACCTTTCCTAGCAAACCGTTGCTTGGCTATGTTACCGCTTTTGCTCAGCCCCTCTTATAGCGTTGCTAGTTGCAGGTGAAGTTGAAGATTTCTCCATGGTGGACAGGGTTATGTTGGGATATCACAATATCTCTTATTTAATTAATGCATCTATATATTTGCTAAAGGGTGGAAGGCTCGGCCTTATGCCTGGTGTTTTGTTCCACTCTTGCCGCCCCTAGTTTCCGTCATACCGGTGTTATGTTCCCGGATTTTGCGTTCCTTACGCGGTCGGGTGATTTATGGGACCCCCTCGACAGTTCGCTTTGAATAAAACTCCTGCAGCAAGGCCCAACCTTTGTTTTACCATTTGACTCACCACCACCTACTTTTCCCTTGGGAGTAATTAACCCAAGGGTCATCTTTATTATAGCCCCCCCGGGCCAATGCTTGCCTAAGTGTTGGTCCGAACTAGAGTCCTTTGCAGCGCCCCCTCAGGGAAACTTGAGGTCTGGTTTTAGTTGTACGGAGTGCTCATCCGGTGTTGCCCTGAGAACAAGATATGTGCAGCTCCTATCGGGATGTCGGCGCATCGGGCGGTCTTGCTGGTCTTGTTTTACCATTGTCAAAATGTCTTGTAAACCGGGATTCCGAGACTGATCGGGTCTTCCTGGGAGAAGGAATATCCTTCGTTGATCGCGAGAGCTTATCATGGGCTAAGTTGGGACACCCCTGCAGGGTATAAACTTTCAAGAGCCGTGCCCGCGGTTATGTGGCAGATGGGAATTTGTTAATGTCCGGTTGTAGATAACTTGACACCAGATCCGAATTAAAATGCATCAACTGCGTGTGTAGCCGTGATGGTCTCTTCTCGGCGGAGTCCGGGAAGTGAACACGGTTTCTGTGTTATGATTGACGTAAGTAGGAGTTCAGGATCACCTCTTGATCATTGTTAGCTTCACGGCCATTCCTTTGTTTCTCTTCTTGCTCTCATTTGCGTATGTTAGCCACCATATCATGCTTAGCCACTGCTGCAACCTCACCACTTTACCCCTTCCTTTCCCTTTAAGCTTTGCTAGTCTTGATACCCATGGTAATGGGATTCTTTGAGTCCTCGTGGCTCCTGATTACTACAACATCGATTGCGGTATAGGTTATGCGATGATCATGACGCGAGTCACGATGTTTGCTTGTTTTGGAGTTCTTCTTACGCTTCTTCTTGATCGGGGATAGATTCGGTCGGCAGCCTGGGCTAGTGGTGGATGTCGTTTGAGTTTCTGTTTGTGTTTCATCCGTAGTCGGATGGTGCTCTTACGTAAGATGATGTTGTATTCGTGTGGCATTATATGCCTCTTGTATGTATCCCCATCTATTATGTAATGTTGATGTAATGATATCCACCTTGCAAAAGCGTTTCAATATGCGGGTCTATCCTTGGTGGAACCTTCGAGTTCCTTTTGGATAGGGTCGCATATTGGGCGTGACAGCTGGGTACCTGAGGATGGCATTGTATGGCAGACGAATGTGAGCGACGTCGAAGTCAATGAGCTCAGTGCAGTAGTTGTTGCGCTGCCCAAAGGTGACTGGAAGGCGAACCTGCCCTTTTAGAACAGTGGAACAATCAGTGACTCCTGAGAAAGGCTTGGTCGGCTGAAGCTGATCATATGGCACTTGGAGATTGTTGAATGTCTCGACGGACAGGACGTTGAGTCCTGCTCCGCCATTGATGAGGGTCCTGGTGACTTGCACATTGCTGATGACTGCGGAGCAAAGCATTGGGAGGACTCCGGTCGTTGCTGCGCACTTGAGCTGATCCGCTGAGCTAAACGTGATAGCGCATGCAGACCACCTAAGGGGGCGCGTGGCCTCAAGCTTGGGGAGGACTGCATTCACCTCGCGAGCAAACTTCTTGAAGATGCGCTGTGAGGCTGGGGCCTGGGCGCCGCCAAGGATGCAAGCGATTGCGTGCGGCTCCTGGAAGCCCCCAACCCCCTCGTCCTGATGCTGGTCTTCATTCCTCCTTGGCGGTGGTGGCAGAGGAGGGAGGCCTACGTTACCGTGCGGGCGATCCTCACGAGGCTGATCCCTCCAACCTCCCTCGCGAGGCTGGTCCTGCCAACGGTCCTCGCGAGGTCGATCACGCCACCCTTGGCGAGGGCCACGGTCTTCCCATCGTCCTCCACCTCTTCCTCCTCCTCGGCCATAGCCCCGATCATTGCGCTCGGGGCGTCGGTCGATACGCCCATCTCGTACGGCCCTGAGCTCTTGGCATTCGTTGGTGTTGTGGGTGTGGAGGTCGTGGTACACGCAGTACCGGCTGCCCTTGGATGACTCAGGCTGATCCCTGCCTCGCTTGGTGTCTGGCTCTGCTGCGAGCACAGCAGCTCCCTTGCGCTTCACGTCCTTGACCTTGGGCTTCTTCTCTTCTGGATCGGCAGCCGGAAGCTCGAGGAGGGAGAGGCGCCCTTCCTTGGCCGTGGCGCACTTGGTCGCCAAGTTGAACAACTCCAGGGATGTGCACAGGTCTTCGTGGATTGCTAGCTCCTCTTTCATCTTGACGTCACGCACGCCATCGGAGAAGGCTGAGATGATGGCTTCCTCAGTCACCCTGGGGATCTTGAGGTGAGCGTTGTTGAAGCGCTGGATGTACTTCTGCAGGGTCTCTCCTGACTGCTGCTTGATGCGGCGCATGTCACTCATGGCCGGGGGCCGGTCGCGAGTGCCTTGGAAGTTGGCGATGTAGCGAAAGTCGCATCTCGCCGAGGAGGAGATCGTGCGAGAGCGAGTTCAGAGCCAAGTGCGGCACCGTCCTTGAGCGCCATGGGAAACCAATTCGCCATGACCTTTTCGTCCCCGTTGGTGGCTTCGATGCCCAGCTCGTAGAGCTGTGGGAACTCCGCGGGGTTTGAAGTGCCGTAGTAGCGAGGGGGCAGGTCAGGCTTGAACTTGCCTGGCCATGCGACACTGCATAACTCGGGGGTTAATGCGCGGAAGCCTGCGGTGGCCACCGGGGCCCTTTGCTGGTGCTAGGCTTGCTCCTGGAAATTCCCATGCGCCGCCTCTTGGAGTAGCGCGGGGTCTTGATGTGGTGGCACAGGGACATGGTCATGGCGCACCGGTGCTGGGAGCACGCGGGCACCTTCTTGGGGGCGAGGGATTTCTTGGCAGCTCCTTTCTTGTCGCGCAGGCGCCAGACGCGGTGGGTCTCGTCCGAGGGCCGCGCGCCTTGGAGCCAAGGCGCCTTCCTGGGGAGGAGGTGGCGGAGGCACCTCTTGATCCACGCCTCCTGCACAGGATGGAGGGCGAGGCAGCGAGAGAGATGGCATATGAGAGCCCCCTGCGGTGCTGACGAGCTCGGTGATGCGGGCGAGACAGTCCTCGTAGAGATCGTCGATGGGACGGTAGTGCAGGAGCTCACGCGCTAGGAGCAGCGCAGCGTGCACATCCGTGGGGGCGCGACGGGCGTGGGACGACGAACCGGCTGGAGTCAGCGACGAGGTGGCGGTGCGGTCTTCCCGCCGCACCGAGGGATGCAGCGACGACGCTTGATGCTCGTTCCCCACCGGGCCGGTGGCAGCGTTGGCGGCAGGCGACAGGGAACGACGGGGGCGTTCGCCGATGGGAGCCTTCTGCGCGACTCGAGCGGCGAGAGCATCTCGACGCTCGGCATGGGCTCGGCGAGCGTCAGACATGGGCGCGATGGACGATGAACGCGAGGCGGTGGAAGAAGGATTCTGGCGCACCCCTACCTGGCGCGCCAAATGTCGGATTTCAGGTTCCGGCAGACCCTTGAGGTTCGAACTCTGGGATGCGCACGAATATCTTTCCCCTACCAGCTCGCGTCTCGAGGTCTCGTAAGGAATCTAGGCTAGAAAGAAGAACACACAAGGGACACGAGATTTATACTGGTTTAGTCCACCATTGTGGTGTAATACCCTACTCCAGTGTGTGGTGTGGTGGATTGCCTCAGGGGCTGATGATGAAAAATACAAAGGGGGAACAGCCTCGCGAGGGGCTGTTCTTGAGCTGGTGTGACGAACTGCTTGGGTGAGTTCAGTCGCCTCTCTCTAGTCTATGCGTAATATGGGTCCCCTCCCCTTTCTACGGTGGTGGCTAGTCCTATTTATAGAGGGAGGCCCTGGGCCTCTTCCCAAATAATGAGCGGGAAGGGCGCCAACAATTGGCCATATTGAAGGGGAACATCTAGTACACTTATCCTGACTAAAGTTGGTCTTCGACTGCCAAAGACTCTAGCGGTGACGCCGTCCTGGGCTCCATGATGACTTCCATCCTGCCGCTCTGCTAGTCTTGGTCTTGGTGCACCGAAACGGTAACCTTTGCCTGATGCCTTGGCATGTGCATGCCCCCTTTGCACCGAAGGGGAAAACAAGGACACTGCGCAGGCTGGCGCTCGCCTGGTCTCGATCGTCATGGCTTGCGTCACGGGCTCCCCGCGAGGTGCCCTACCTTGATCTCTCTGCCTCCTCGCGATCCTGCCAGATGAGGCTGCTCCTAAGGAAGCTTCCTGTCGTCCGCCCCGCGAGGGTTGGCCCCTCGCGAGGGTCTTGAGCTTGAGCTGATGAAGCTGGGCTGCACTGGGCCCCCACTTGAGCCACGCCGTAGGCCGCAGGCAGGCAAGTCTGGGGACCCCCATTCCTAGAACACTGGCACAGATACTAAAGCTTCTGGAGGCAGGTATAATTTATCCTGTTGCTGATAGTCAGTGGGCAAGTCCTGTCCATTGTGTCCCTAAGAAGGGAGGTATTACTGTTGTTCCTAATGATAAGGATGAATTGATCCCACAAAGAATTGTTACAGGTTATAGAATGGTAATTGATTTCCTCAAATTAAATAAAGCTACTAGAAAATATCATTACCCTCTACCTTTTATTGATCAAATGCTAGAAACATTATCCAAACATACACATTTTTGCTTTCTAGATGGTTATTCGGGTTTCTCTCAAATACATGTGTCAAAAGAGGATCATGATAAGACCACTTTTACTTGCCCTTTCGGTACCTTTGCTTACAGATATATGCCTTTTGGTTTATGTAATGCACCTGCTACCTTTCAAAGATGTATGACCGCTATATTCTCTGACTTTTGTGAAAAGATTGTTGAGGTTTTTATGGATGATTTCTCTGTGTATGGAACTTGTTTTGATGATTGCTTAAGCAACCTTGATCGAGTCTTGCAGAGATGTGAAGACACTAACCTTGTCTTGAATTGGGAGAAGTGCCACTTTATGGTTAATGAAGGTATTGTCTTGGGGCATAAAATTTCTGAAAGAGCTATCGAAGTTGATAAAGCTAAAATTGATACTATTGAAAAGATGTCGTGTCCTAAGGACATCAAAGGTATAAGAAGTTTCCTTGGTCATGTCAGGTTTTATAGGAGGTTCATTAAAGACTTCCCAAAAATCTCTAGGCCTCTGACTAATCTCTTACAAAAAGATGTTCCTTTTGTCTTTGATGATGATTGTGTAGAAGCATTTGAAATACTTAAGAAAGCCTTGATTTCTGCACCTATTGTTCAGCCACCTGATTGGAATTTCCGTTCGAAATTATGTGTGATGCTAGTGATTATGTTGTAGGTGCTGTTCTAGGACAAAGAGTTGATAAGAAATTAAATGTTATCCAATATGCTAGTAAAACTCTAGATAGCTCCCAAAGAAATTATGCTACTACTGAAAAAGAATTTTTAGCAGTTGTGTTCGCTTGTGATAAGTTCAGATCTTATATTGTTGATTGCAAAGTAACTGTTCACACTGATCGTGCTGCTATTAAATACCTTATGGAAAAGAAAGATGCTAAACCTAGACTTATTAGATGGGTTCTCTTGCTACAATATTTTGATTTGTATATTATTGATAGAAAGGGAGCCATGTGTCCCATGATTTTAATTTCTCTAAATTTCGTAGACAACCCCATGATAAAGAATTGCCTAGTAAAGATGAAATTTTTGGTCTTGCTTCCGTTGTCGTTCTTCCTAATGATCCTTTAGAACAATATTTGGTCGACCATGAAAATGATATGTTTATGAATGAAAGAAGGGAAATAGATGAAGTATTCTTTAAACAGGGACCTATATTGAAACACAACTTGCCTGTTGAAATCCTAGGGGATCCTTCTCCACCCAAGGGTGATCCCATGTTTGAGCTTAAACCTATATCTGATACTCTTAAATATGCTTATCTTGATGAAAAGAAGATATATCCTGTTATTATTAGTGCTAACCTTTCATATCATGAAGAAGAGAAATTATTGAAAACTCTCAACAAGCATCGTGCTGCTATTGGATATACTCTAGATGGTCATAAGGGCATTAGTCCCACTTTATGCCAGCATAAAATTAAAATGGAAAAAGATGCTAAACGAGTTGCTGATCATCAACGACGGTTAAATCCTAAGATGAAAGAAGTGGTAAGAAATGAGATACTAAAGCTTCTGTAGGCAGGTATAATTTATCCTGTTGCTGATAGTCAGTGGGCAAGTCCTGTCCATTGTGTCCCTAAGAAGGAGGTATTACTGTTGTTCCTAATGATAAGGATGGATTGATCCCACAAAGAATTGTTACAGGTTATAGAATGGTAATTGATTTCCTCAAATTAAATAAAGCTACTAGAAAAGATCATTACCCTCTACCTTTTATTGATCAAATGCTAGAAAGATTATCCAAACATACACATTTTTGCTTTCTAGATGGTTATTCGGGTTTCTCTCAAATACATGTGCCAAAAGGGGATCATGATAAGACCACTTTTACTTGCCCTTTTGGTACCTTTGCTTACAGACATATGCCTTTTGGTTTATGTAATGCACCTGCTACCTTTCAAAGATGTATGACTGCTATATTCTATGACTTTTGTGAAAAGATTGTTGAGGTTTTCATGGATGATTTCTCTGTGTATGGAACTTCTTTTGATGATTGCTTAAGCAACCTTGATCGAGTCTTGCAGAGATGTGAAGACACTAATCTTGTCTTGAATTGGGAGAAGTGCCACTTTATGGTTAATGAAGGTATTGTCTTGGGGCATAAAATTTCTGAAAGAGCTATTGAAGTTGATAAAGCTAAAGTTGTTGCTATTGAAAAGATGTCGTGTCCTAAGGACATCAAAGGTATAAGAAGTTTCCTTGGTCATGTCGGGTTTTATAGGAGGCTCATTAAAGACTTCTCAAAAATTTCTAGGCCTTTGACTTATCTCTTACAAAAAGATGTTCCTTTTGTCTTTGATGATGATTGTGTAGAAGCATTTGAAATACTTAAGAAAGCCTTGATTTCTACACCTATTGTTCAGCCACCTGATTGGAATTTCCCTTCGAAATTATGTGTGATGCTAGTGATTATGTTGTAGGTGCTGTTCTAGGACAAAGAGTTGATAAGAAATAAAATGTTATCCAATATGCTAGTAAAACTCTAGATAGCTCCCAAAGAAATTATGCTACTACTGAAAAAGAATTTTTAGTAGTTGTGTTCGCTTGTGATAAGTTCAGACCTTATATTGTTGATTCCAAAGTAACTGTTCACACTGATCATGCTGCTATTAAATACCTTATGGAAAAGAAAGATGCTAAACCTAGACTTATTAGATGGGTTCTCTTGCTACAAGAATTTGATTTGCATATTATTGATAGAAAGGGAGCCATATGTCTCGTGATTTTAATTTCTCTAAATTTCGTAGACAACCCCATGATAAAGAATTGCCTAGTAAAGATGAAATTTTTGGTCTTGCTTCCGTTGTCGTTCCACCTAATGATCCTTTAGAACAATATTTGGTCGACCAAGAAAATGATATGTTTATGAATGAAAGAAGGGAAATAGATGAAGTATTCTTTAAACAGGGACCTATATTGAAACACAACTTGCCAGTTGAAATCCTAGGGGATCCTTCTCCACCCAAGGGTGATCCCATGTTTGAGCTTAAAACTATACCTGATACTCTTAAATATGCTTATCTTGATGAAAAGAAAATATATACTATTATTATTAGTGCTAACCTTTCAGATCATGAAGAAGAGAAATTATTGAAAACTCTGAAGAAGCATCGTGCTGCTATTGGATATACTCTAGATGGTCATAAGGCCATTAGTCCCACTTTATGCCAGCATAAAATTAAACTGGAAAAAGATGCTAAACAAGTTGTTGATCATCAACGACGGTTAAATCCTGAGATGAAAGAAGTGGTAAGAAATGAGATACTAAAGCTTCTGGAGGCAGGTATAATTTATCCTATTGTTGATAGTCAGTGGGCAAGTCCTGTCCATTGTGTCCCTAAGAAGGAGGTATTACTGTTGTTCCTAATGATAAGGATGGATTGATCCCACAAAGAATTGTTACAGGTTATAGAATGGTAATTGATTTCCTCAAATTAAATAAAGCTACTAGAAAAGATCATTACCCTCCACCTTTTATTGATCAAATGCTAGAAAGATTATCCAAACATACACATTTTTGCTTTCTAGATGGTTATTCGGGTTTCTCTCAAATACATGTGTCAGAAGGGGATCATGATAAGACCACTTTTACTTGCCCTTTTGGTACCTTTGCTTACAGACATATGCCTTTTGGTTTATGTAATGCACCTGCTACCTTTCAAAGATGTATGACTGCTATATTCTCTGACTTTTGTGAAAAGATTGTTGAGGTTTTCATGGATGATTTCTCTGTGTATGGAACTTCTTTTGATGATTGCTTAAGCAACCTTGATCGAGTCTTGCAGAGATGTGAAGACACTAATATTGTCTTGAATTTGGAGAAGTGCCACTTTATGGTTAATGAAGGTATTGTCTTGGGGCATAAAATTTCTGAAAGAGCTATTGAAGTTGATAAAGCTAAAGTTGATGCTATTGAAAAGATGTCGTGTCCTAAGGACATCAAAGGTATAAGAAGTTTCCTTGGTCATGTCGGGTTTTATAGGAGGCTCATTAAAGACTTCTCAAAAATTTCTAGGCCTCTGACTTATCTCTTACAAAAAGATGTTCCTTTTGTCTTTGATGATGATTGTGTAGAAGCATTTGAAATACTTAAGAAAGCCTTGATTTCTGCACCTATTGTTCAGCCACCTGATTGGAATTTCCCTTCGAAATTAAGTGTGATGCTAGTGATTATGTTGTAGGTGTTGTTCTAGGACAAAGAGTTGATAAGAAATTAAATGTTATCCAATATGCTAGTAAAACTCTAGATAGCTCCCAAAGAAATTATGCTACTACTGAAAAAGAATTTTTAGTAGTTGTGTTCGCTTGTGATAAGTTTAGACCTTATATTGTTGATTCCAAAGTAATTGTTCACACTGATCATGCTGCTATTAAATACCTTATGGAAAAGAAAGATGCTAAACCTAGACTTATTAGATGGGTTCTCTTGCTACAAGAATTTGATTTGCATATTATTGATAGAAAGGGAGCCATATGTCTCGTGATTTTAATTTCTCTAAATTTCGTAGACAACCCCATGATAAAGAATTGCCTAGTAAAGATGAAATTTTTGGTCTTGCTTCCGTTGTCGTTCCACCTAATGATCCTTTAGAACAATATTTGGTCGACCAAGAAAATGATATGTTTATGAATGAAAGAAGGGAAATAGATGAAGTATTCTTTAAACAGGGACCTATATTGAAACACAACTTGCCAGTTGAAATCCTAGGGGATCCTTCTCCACCCAAGGGTGATCCCATGTTTGAGCTTAAAACTATACCTGATACTCTTAAATATGCTTATCTTGATGAAAAGAAAATATATACTATTATTATTAGTGCTAACCTTTCAGATCATGAAGAAGAGAAATTATTGAAAACTCTGAAGAAGCATCGTGCTGCTATTGGATATACTCTAGATGGTCATAAGGCCATTAGTCCCACTTTATGCCAGCATAAAATTAAACTGGAAAAAGATGCTAAACAAGTTGTTGATCATCAACGACGGTTAAATCCTGAGATGAAAGAAGTGGTAAGAAATGAGATACTAAAGCTTCTGGAGGCAGGTATAATTTATCCTATTGTTGATAGTCAGTGGGCAAGTCCTGTCCATTGTGTCCCTAAGAAGGAGGTATTACTGTTGTTCCTAATGATAAGGATGGATTGATCCCACAAAGAATTGTTACAGGTTATAGAATGGTAATTGATTTCCTCAAATTAAATAAAGCTACTAGAAAAGATCATTACCCTCCACCTTTTATTGATCAAATGCTAGAAAGATTATCCAAACATACACATTTTGCTTTCTAGATGGTTATTCGGTTTCTCTCAAATACATGTGTCAAAAGGGATCATGATAAGACCACTTTTACTTGCCCTTTTGGTACCTTTGCTTACAGACATATGCCTTTTGGTTTATGTAATGCACCTGCTACCTTTCAAAGATGTATGACTGCTATATTCTCTGACTTTTGTGAAAAGATTGTTGAGGTTTTCATGGATGATTTCTCTGTGTATGGAACTTCTTTTGATGATTGCTTAAGCAACCTTGATCGAGTCTTGCAGAGATGTGAAGACACTAATATTGTCTTGAATTTGGAGAAGTGCCACTTTATGGTTAATGAAGGTATTGTCTTGGGGCATAAAATTTCTGAAAGAGCTATTGAAGTTGATAAAGCTAAAGTTGATGCTATTGAAAAGATGTCGTGTCCTAAGGACATCAAAGGTATAAGAAGTTTCCTTGGTCATGTCGGGTTTTATAGGAGGCTCATTAAAGACTTCTCAAAATTTCTAGGCCTCTGACTTATCTCTTACAAAAGATGTTCCTTTTGTCTTTGATGATGATTGTGTAGAAGCATTTGAAATACTTAAGAAAGCCTTGATTTCTGCACCTATTGTTCAACCACTGATTGGAATTTCCTTGAAATTAAGTGTGATGCTAGTGATTATGTTGTAGGTGTTGTTCTAGGACAAAGAGTTGATAAGAAATTAAATGTTATCCAATATGCTAGTAAAACTCTAGATAGCTCCCAAAGAAATTATGCTACTACTGAAAAAGAATTTTTAGTAGTTGTGTTCGCTTGTGATAAGTTTAGACCTTATATTGTTGATTCCAAAGTAATTGTTCACACTGATCATGCTGCTATTAAATACCTTATGGAAAAGAAAGATGCTAAACCTAGACTTATTAGATGGGTTCTCTTGCTACAAGAATTTGATTTGCATATTATTGATAGAAAGGGAGCCATATGTCTCGTGATTTTAATTTCTCTAAATTTCGTAGACAACCCCATGATAAAGAATTGCCTAGTAAAGATGAAATTTTTGGTCTTGCTTCCGTTGTCGTTCCACCTAATGATCCTTTAGAACAATATTTGGTCGACCAAGAAAATGATATGTTTATGAATGAAAGAAGGGAAATAGATGAAGTATTCTTTAAACAGGGACCTATATTGAAACACAACTTGCCAGTTGAAATCCTAGGGGATCCTTCTCCACCCAAGGGTGATCCCATGTTTGAGCTTAAAACTATACCTGATACTCTTAAATATGCTTATCATGATGAAAAGAAAATATATCCTATTATTATTAGTGCTAACCTTTCAGATCATGAAGAAGAGAAATTATTGAAAACTCTGACGAAGCATCGTGCTGCTATTGGATATACTCTAGATGGTCATAAGGCCATTAGTCCCACTTTATGCCAGCATAAAATTAAACTGGAAAAAGATGCTAAACAAGTTGTTGATCATCAACGACGGTTAAATCCTGAGATGAAAGAAGTGGTAAGAAATGAGATACTAAAGCTTCTGGAGGCAGGTATAATTTATCCTATTGCTGATAGTCAGTGGGCAAGTCCTGTCCGTTGTGTCCCTAAGAAGGAGGTATTACTGTTGTTCCTAATGATAAGGATGGATTGATCCCACAAAGAATTGTTACAGGTTATAGAATGGTAATTGATTTCCTCAAATTAAATAAAGCTACTAGAAAAGATCATTACCCTCCACCTTTTATTGATCAAATGCTAGAAAGATTATCCAAACATACACATTTTTGCTTTCTAGATGGTTATTCGGGTTTCTCTCAAATACATGTGTCAAAAGGGGATCATGATAAGACCACTTTTACTTGCCCTTTTGGTACCTTTCCTTACAGACATATGCCTTTTGGTTTATGTAATACACCTGCTACCTTTCAAAGATGTATGACTGCTATATTCTCTGACTTTTGTGAAAAGATTGTTGAGGTTTTCATGGATGATTTCTCTGTGTATGGAACTTCTTTTGATGATTGCTTAAGCAACCTTTATCGAGTCTTGCAGAGATGTGAAGACACTAATCTTGTCTTGAATTTGGAGAAGTGCCACTTTATGGTTAATGAAGGTATTGTCTTGGGGCATAAAATTTCTGAAAGAGCTATTGAAGTTGATAAAGCTAAAGTTGATGCTATTGAAAAGATGACGTGTCCTAAGGACATCAAAGGTATAAGAAGTTTCCTTGGTCATGTTAGGTTTTATAGGAGGCTCATTAAAGACTTCTCAAAAATTTCTAGGCCTCTGACTTATCTCTTACAAAAAGATGTTCCTTTTGACTTTGATGATGATTGTGTAGAAGCATTTGAAATACTTAAGAAAGCCTTGATTTCTGCACCTATTGTTCAGCCACCTGATTGGAATTTCCCTTCGAAATTAAGTGTGATGCTAGTGATTATGTTGTAGGTGTTGTTCTAGGACAAAGAGTTGATAAGAAATTAAATGTTATCCAATATGCTAGTAAAACTCTAGATAGCTCCCAAAGAAATTATGCTACTACTGAAAAAGAATTTTTAGCAGTGGTGTTCGCTTGTGATAAGTTCAGACCTTATATTGTTGATTCCAAAGTAACTGTTCACACTGATCATGCTGCTATGAAATACCTTATGGAAAAGAAAGATGCTAAACCTAGACTTATTAGATGGGTTCTCTTGATACAAGAATTTGATTTGCATATTATTGATAGAAAGGGAGCCATATGTCTCATGATTTTAATTTCTCTAAATTTCATAGACAACCCCATGATAAAGAATTGCCTAGTAAAGATGAAATTTTTGGTCTTGCTTCCATTGTTGTTCCTCCTAATGATCCTTTAGAACAATATTTGGTCGACCAAGAAAATGATATGTTTATGAATGAAAGAAGGGAAATAGATGAAGTATTCTTTAAATAGGGACCTATATTGAAACACAACTTGCATGTTGAAATCCTAGGGGATCCTTCTCCACCCAAGGGTGATCCCATGTTTGAGCTTAAACCTATACCTGATACTCTTAAATATGCTAATCTTGATGAAAAGAAAATATATCCTATTATTATTAGTGCTAACCTTTCAGATCATGAAGAAGAGGAATTATTGAAAACTCTAAAGAAGCATCGTGCTGCTATTGGATATACTCTAGATGGTCATAAGGGATTAGTCCCACTTTATGCCAGCATAAAATTAAACTGGAAAAAGATGCTAAACGAGTTGTTGATCATCAACGACAGTTAAATCCTAAGATGAAATGTCGTGGTGTGGACGAGCACCTATGGGGCAGGGGGCCCCTTCTCGGTCCGGCAGGGAGCAGAGGGCGCACGAAGAGCAGATCGAGGCCAAGCACGCGAGGGATTTTACCCAGCTTCGGAGCTCTCCGGAGAGATAAAACTCCTACTACTGCTTTTGTGTTTGTATTTTGTTCTTGCTCAAAAGCGTGGGTATGCTGTGTTCTCGAATGAGTCGAACCCCTTCTACGTGCGCACGGGCCTCCTTTTTATAGTCTAAAGGGGTCACTGATAGGTGGCAACGCAGAAAGAGGGGTAAAAAAGTAAAAATGTGGGTTTGTACAACTGATGTCAATAGTGTCCCCTACCTAACTCTGACGGCAGGGGACAAGGGCATTTAATGCCCGTCCGGTCGCCCCAACAGTGCAGGAAGCGACCGTTAGGGGCGCCACCGATCGCCACGATGGCCTCCTTGTCATCTTCACTTGCCACCTCGCACCGCTTAGCTGCACAGCCGTCCGCCACGTGCACCAGGAGCGATCCTGCGGTGACACGTCGTCGGATGTGCTGGAGCGTGGGCGCAGAGTGGTGGCTTTGCCGCGGCAAGCGCCTTGCCGCGGTCGCTGACTTGTCGCACCCGCAAGCTCGTTGCTCGCCGGGTCTTGCCGGGACGCGCAGCGCGTCGCAGCAAGTCTCTCGCAATGCCTTGGAGCTTGCCGGGGTCTTGTCCTTCCCGGCAAGCTTCTCTTGCCGGGGCCTTGTCTTCACAGTTAACACTTTGTTCTTGAATGGCAGTAATATGAATGGCGAAGGGTCTTGGCGGACGCCCGGCAAGCCTTGCCACGGGACGCTGCGACAGCCCGTGCACATGTTCGGGGTACTAAGGTACCCCTACTTTAGTACACCGACAGGAGCCCCCGGGCCTGGGCCATACACGGTGCTGAGCGCTGTTGGGCCAGGCCCAAAACAGGGCATGGGCCGGCGCGGCCTAGGTCCAAACCAAATCCACTCCGTATCCACCACGTCCTCCCGTAATGGCACGCGTCAATCGCGGCGTCGTGGGGGAGATCGTGGGTAATACTTAAATCTAGGAAATGTGTAACGTTCGCCTCCCCTGTTTATAAGCAGAGGAAACAAGGCGTTTTCCCCACCTTCGCCACTTGCAATTCCTTCCTCCGAAAGCTCCGCTGCTCCCCTCCGCTTCCCAAGCCGAAAGAGAGCAGCGCTCCGCCGCCCGTCGGCGCCGTCGTCCTCAACACTTCCGCGTTCCCCCGCCGCTTCCGCCATGGCTCCGAAGACCGGCAAGACCACGAAGTCGGCCGAGGCGCTGCGGCTTGAGGCGTTGCGCAAGGAGCGAGTGCTCTTCCTCCCCGAGCTCACCCCGAAGGCGCTGCGGGAGGAGTTCTACCTCTTCTGGTCGACGGAGACGCGGGCGCATCCGCGCACGCCGGTGCTCTCCGCCGAGGCCTCCAAATCGAAGCGGTGCCCAAAAGGGTACCATTTCTTTCTGGTGTTCTTCTATTGCGGGCTTTGCCCACCTTTTTCTAATTTCTTCTGCGACATCATGAATACCTACGGGTTTCATCTTCTTGATTTCACCCCCAACGCCGTTCTGACAATGGCGGTTTTCGCACACCTCTGCGAGAACTTTGTTGGTGTCCACCCAAGTGTTGCTCTTTTTCGCCACTATTTCACCCCAGAGCCGAGAAAGGAGAGCCATTGGCTGGTGGAATCGCCTGGACCTCACGAATCGGCATGAAGGAGGTGTATCTGACGGGCAAGCTCCGCAGCAAGTGGGATGAGTGGAGGGCGGAGTGGTGCTGGATCTGTGATGCCAATCCGCAGCCATTCACTAACCTGCGCCAGACTCGGGTAGTTCGCGGCGGCGACTGGAGCGCTCTGTCGCCGGACGACGCCAAGCTAAAGATTGCCACTACTCGAATCCTCCGGCTCAGGCTTGCCGGGCTCACAGCAGGGGCAGTTGGCGCGGATTTCCTTCGCCGTTGCATCGCCCCTCTACAGAAGAGGGGGAGGCCCGCCTGGCTGTTTGGCGGCCCGGCGGATATCATGAGGCTGCGTCCAGGCCTCAACTTCAACTTCACAGTTCTGGAGCTTGACGGGATGTTGAAGGAGCTGTTCAAGCATGTCGCCAATCATCCAGAGTGGTTCAGGCTGCCGCAGGGCGTCATCCCATTGTGCAACAACTCCCAGCGCGACCGCATCTGCGCAATGATGCCAGAGTGCGACTCGCACGGGATAAGCCCAACTTGGATGGAGCCTGACGACGACGTCGTGCAGCAATTCTTCGACGGCTTGACGGAGGTTGCAGTCAACGCCGACGAGAAGAAGCTTCTCACCCGCGCCACCACCAAAAACGAAATGCGGTACATCGCCAGCAGGGCCGAAGAGGCGGCAGCAGTCCTTGCCGCGGGCGAATTTGGCTTCACGCTGGAGGAGGCAGAGGCGGCCGAGGCGGCAAGCCTTGCCGACCGAGAGGACCTTGGGCGGGAGGTCGCTGGCGAGGAAGAGCCCGAAGCCGAGGCAAGTGAGCCTGCCGGGGGCGCGAGCGGCCAGCCGTCTTCGAGCAGCTTGCCGCGGGCGGAGCCCCCAGCGCAGGCCCAATTTCAACCAAGAAGGCGCCTCCGTCGAGGTGGAGATGCAGCAGGGCGGCAAGCAGGCCAGCAGCCGCAGCACCGTGGGACACGCTCCACCGCGGCAAGTACCGTTGTCACGGGAGGGTCCCAGGCCGTGCCGACAACTGAGGCGGGGTCTTCCCGGGCCGCCACGCCCGATCCTGCCGCAGCTCCCGGCAAACGTCGAAGGGAGCCCACTCCTCCGCTCCACCGCGCAGAAAGGGTACCAGACTTCGACCTTTCTGTGCTGAGCTCCGACGAGGAGGAAGAAGAGGAGGAAGAGTAAGGCTTTCTTCTCCCTGTACTTGTTTTTCTTCGATCTTTGTTGTTTTTTGTCTTGTATCTGATATGCTTCTCTCTGAATCTCGTTCCTTTTCAGGACTCTGGCCGGGAGGGCGGAGAAGAGGGCCAAGGTCCCCGTGGTTGTCATCGAGGACGATCCTGCTGTGACGGCAGAAGACACGTCCGAAGCCACCTTGACGGACCCGGTTCCTTCTCCTCGCAGCTGCTCCCAGCACAGCCCCCAGCGTAAGTGTTTGGTTCACTTCCTGTTGTGGGGCGTGCATGGGTGCTTCTTCTTTAGCTAACATCTTGATTATTGATTCATTTGTGTAGGAGCAGAACAGGCCCACCAGGAGCAAGCAGAAACTGCCTGAGAGTCTTGTGCTCGCTTGAATCGCCGCCAAGGCGATTCCCGACAAGGGAGCGCTCCCCGGCAAGGGGCGGAACCAGTGAGCCCCCAGTGGTGGAGCCCATGGTCACGGAGCCCAGCACAGGTAACCCTTCTTGCCGGAAATATTCCCTTGGGTTTTCCTTCTTCTGATCTTCTTTCTTCTTTTTGGATCTTTGCTTGACTTTTCCTTCCTCTCCCCGTCTTCAGATCCTCCTCTCACAGACCCGATGGAGACCGAGGCCACCGGCGGAGAAGGCATAGGCGGCAATACTGAAGATGCCGCCGTTGACGAGGAAGAGGCCGTCGATGATGAACCCGCCGACGAAGAAGCCGCCAAGGCTGCTGGCGCAGGAGCTGGCGAGGGGTCCGGCGATCGTACTGACGACCCGAAGGGCGCAGGAGCGCAAGGGCTGCACCGACCACCGACCCCTCCGCCGCTGATGCAGCATCGGGCTCCGAGGAGCCCCAGCCAGGCACCTACTTGAAGGCCGGCGAGGGCGTATTCATCAAGCTTCCCTGGGCGTCGAGCTCCAGGGCGCCGGACGAAGGAGAGGAGTTTGACGGGGAAGTACTCGCCTCTGCTGGGCTGGCAGTGGTTGATGCGCCTGGCAGCAGCAGCGGCGAGTCCGAGGAGAAGCAGTTGCTCCGGAAATTAGTGTCCCTCTACCGCGCTCGGCAAGCGAAGCTTGAGTCCCGGGAAGCGCTTGTCGCGCGGGCAGGAGTTGACATAGAAAAGCATGCGGAGGAGCTCAAGAGCCGCAACCAGGAGGCCCTCCGATCCATTGTGGAGGAGAGGGCGCAACTTGACGAGGCAAAGAAGGCGTTCATCCTGGAAAAGGCTGAGGCCGAGGAGCAGCAGAGGCTCGCCGCCGAGGAGATGTCCAGGCGGGAAGGTGAGCTGACGCAGAAGAAGGTGAACCTGGACAGCCACGAGGAGGAGCTCGATGCACGAGAACAGTCACTTGGCGGGGCGCTCAAGGAGGCAAAGGACGCTGCCGCGGCCGCCGAGGCCGCCAAGAAGGAGTTAGAGGAGAAAGTGGCGCAGCTGGAGGCGGATATGGGAAAGAAGAATGAAGAGCTTGCCGCACTCCAGCGCGAACACGAGAAGGATGCACTTGCCCATGGCGATCTGCAAGTTCAACTCGCCGGGAAGGCCAAGGAACTGAACGCCGCCAAGGAATCAAGCGCTGATCTGGAGATGAAGCTGGCCACCTTGACGGAGACACTGGACGCCGCCAAGAGGCGAGAGGATGACTTGAAGAAAGAGCTCAAGGGCAACGAGGAGCTGTTGACAAGGGCCGCCGAGACTCAAAACACCTTCAGGGCTACAGTGGAGCTCTGGACAGAGGGCCTCGTCAACATTGCTGCATCCATCGACGAGGAGCTGGTGGAGCTGGACTTGGCAGGCTTTGGGTACTCCTCCGACGAGAACCTCCAGCCCAGCGCCAAGCTTACTCTTTTCTTCAAGGGCGTGGTGACGGCTCTCCAGCAGCTCCGGGAAAGGATCCCGAAGAAGCTGGCCGACGAGTCACGCGCAATCTGCGCCAGGGTCTTGGAGAAGGTGTTGGTGAAGATACTCTTCCGCAACCCGGGCCTCGACCTCTCCCGCGTCCTCAAGAAGCTGCCGGCGGGTGCCGATCTCGAAGAGCTCAAAGCCATTGTCGCACCCATTGTGGACAAAGTTAATGAAGTCAGGAGGGTCGACGGCGAGCGCGTGGATTAGGCCACCCTCCTTCTCCTTTTTCTTGTCATTGCTAGATATGTCATAGGAACAATCCATTAGAGCGCGGCAAGTTATTTATTGTAATATAACTTTATTCTGGGTACTATCCGCTATGTTATCTCCTTTATTCGGATCCATTCCTTGTATGTTTTTACCCTTACGCTTTTAGGGAACTTGCCGGTGCAAACACGCTTGCGCGAGAGCATCGAAAACGGAACATCAGCGACTGCGGCGGTGTTGCCTCCGGCAAGAAACCTTGTCGGGGCTAGTCGCAGCACACTTTCATTGTTGAGCGGACTCGAAAACAAAGTAAGGGTGCAACTTAGCCACGAGTCGATTCCTCCGCGCACAGGTTTTCCATACAAGGCACGGTCGTTCAAGGAATATAACTTAAAAATTTAAAAAATGATTGTGCTCAAACTTTCGCAACTTAGCTTTTTTGTCGTCTGCGTCCCGGCAAGGTCATACTTCCTTGAACGACGCCTAGTCCACACCATTATCCTCTCCTTCCCTCCCCGGTGAACTTGTGGGCGGAGGAACCTTCTCTTGGAGAGAAAGAAAGAAGAGAAAATAAAAGTATGGAGCTTTAAGGCTCGTTATTACTTACCGGGGGCAAGTGCTGCACAAGGTGTCAGATTATGTATGCAAAAAAGAAAAATGCATGAAATTTGACAACTTTGGCATAGCATACGATTTTTTATGCACGGGATCTGCGCCCGGCTTTGTACAAAGGGTTACATGCAACAGCGGCAAAGCTTGTACAAAAGGTGGTTGCCGGAACGGGTCCCGGCAACCACGCCTTATGGGTAAAACTTGCGAAGATGCTCTATGTTCCAGGAATTGCTCACCGGAATGCCATCTTCGGTCTCAAGGCGGACAGCGCCAGGCCTAGTGACTCACTTTACCCGATAAGGGCCTTCCCACTTTGGCGTCAACTTGTTGGAAGTCTTGGTGGATTGGACGCGCCGAAGAACAAGGTCGCCTTCCTCAAAGCTTCTGGCATTAACTTTGCGGCTATGGTAGCGGCGCAAAGCTTGCTGGTAACGAGCAGCTCGTATAGCAGCCTGAAGACGATCTTCCTCGAGGAGCAGCGCGTCATCTTGTCGCAGCTGCTCTTGCTCAAGCTCATCATAAGCGAGCACTCGAGGCGATCCGTATATGAGTTCCGTGGGGAGAACTGCCTCTGCTCCATAGACAAGAGCAAAAGGTGTCTGGCCAGTGGCTCGATTTGGCATCGTCCTGATCGACCAAAGAACCACCGGCAGCTCCTCGATCCAATTTCTTCCGCACTTGTGCAGCCTATCAAAAGTTCTGGTCTTGAGCCCGCGCAGCACTTCAGCGTTCGCCCTCTCCACTTGACCATTGCTTCTCGGGTGAGCAACAGAAGTGAAGCAGATCTTGGCGCCAAGATCTTGGACGTACTGCATGAAGGTGCGGCTCGTGAATTGTGTGCCGTTGTCGGTGATGATCCTGTTAGGGATTCCGAAACGGCAAACAATTGACCAAGAACTTGATCGCCGATCGTGTTGTCACCTTCCTCCTCGCCTCCACCTCCGCCACTTCGTGAACTTGTCGATTGCCACGCATAAGAACTGAAGCCCCGATAGCTTCGGGAAAGGGGCCGAGATATCGAGCCCCAGCATCGAAAATGGCCAGGATAAAGGGATTGTCTGGAGAGCTTGAGCTGGTTGATGTATTTGCTTGGAGTGGAACTGGCACGCTTCGCACTTGGTTACTTGTGCAGTTGCATCCTGGAGGGCTGTCGGCCAGAAGAAACCTTGCCGGAAGGCTTTGCCGGCAAGTACTCTTGCGCCAATGTGGTGACCACATATGCCTCCATGTATCTCCGCCAACAGCTCTTGTCCTGCTTCCCGGGAAATGCACTTCAATTTCACCCCGTTGAATCTTCTTCTGTACAGTACGTCATCGACAAACTGGTACATACTTGATTGCGGGCTACTTTCTCTGCTTCTTCTTGCTCTTCGGGAAGTTCTCCTGTTTGGAGAAAACGGACTATCTGCTGTGCCCATGTCGGAGCTTGTGGCTCGACAACAAGGACTAAAGGCGCGAATGCTGCTGCGGGAACATCCGCATCTACGGCAAGAATCCGGGATCCTGCCGGAGCGTGATGCTCCCCGACAAGCGTGTCGGAACACAACTTGTCGGGAGCGTCTGCTTCAACGAAACAAACCTTAGGGCTTGTCGGAGCAGACTGCTCCTCAGCACTTTCTGTGTTGATCCTGGGGACCTTCTTGGCGGCGGCTTCGAGAAGCTCTGCCGGAAAGTAGTCACCAGTAACCAACTTTCTCTTCTTGCTCTGTCCAGTTGATGGTGTTACAGATGGCTGAGTCAGCTTGAGCACAAAAATCTCTGGTTCCACAGGTAACTTGAGTGCGGCGCACTTTGACAGGCCGTCTGCAATGTCGTTCTGAGCTCTTGGAACATGCTCCATCTGCAGGTTGTCAAAATGCTCTTCCAGCTTCCTCACTTCATCAATGTAGGCTTCCATCAGCAGACTCTGATAATCTTTATTTACTTGGCGGACGACAAGCTGTGAGTCACCCCTGACGATAAGCTTCTTGATCCCAAGTTCTGCCGCGATCCTGAGTCCGGCAAGCAAGCCTTCATACTCTGCAGTATTGTTTGTTGCTTGCTCCTTGGGAAAGTGCATTTGGATGACGTACTTGAGGTGCTCTCCGGTGGGTGCGACAAGTAGCACACCCGCACCGGCGCCTTGCAGCGAGAAGGCACCATCAAAGTACATGATCCATTCCTTGTTCGCTTCCTTGACGGGGATGCTCTTCTCCGGAGTTTCTTCATCAGGTGTTGGCGTCCACTCCGCTATGAATTTTGTCAATGCTCGGCTCTGGATAGTTGAAGTACTTTTAAACTTAAGGCCAAAGCTTGACAATTCCAGTGCCCACTCGACAATCCTGCCTGTCGCTTCTGGATTTTGCAATATCCTCTTCAACGGAAAGCGAGTGACAACTGTGATCTCATGTGCTTGAAAATAATGGCGCAGCTTCCTCGAGGCCATGAGAAGGCCGAAAAGCAACTTTTGCACTCTAGAGTATCTTGATCTAGCCCCCTGCAAAAGGGAACTGAGAAAATAGACTGGGCGCTGCACCATCTTCCTTTGTTTCTCTTCCTGCGGCTGCACAGATTCATCCTTGTCGGGACCAGAGCTTGACGGGGAAGCCCCCTGCTTGTCGCTGGACTCGCTTGCCGCGGTTGCTGGCTCCTCATCTGCCTCCCTCTCCGCTACTAACGCAGCACTAACCACTTGATTGGTTGCCGCTAGATACAGCAGCAACTTCTCTTGTGGTTTAGGTGCGACAAGTACTGGAGTGGAGGACAGGTATCTCTTCAAATCCTGTAGTGCAGCCTCCGCTTCCGGAGTCCATTTCACTGGACCTGCCTTTTTCAAAATTTTGAAAAATGGCAGAGCGCGCTCAGCAGACTTGGAAATGAACCTACTGAGAGCAGCAACACAGCCGGCAAGCCTTCGCACATCCTTGACGCGCTTAGGGGCTTCAATCTGCTCGATGGCTTTGATCTTGTCGAGGTTGGCTTCGATCCCCCTCTGGGACACAAAGAACCCGAGAAGCTTGCCGGAAGGAACTCCAAACACGCACTTCTCGGGGTTCAACTTGAGATTGACCTTGCGCAAATTTGCAAAAGTCTCTTCCAGATCTTGAACCAAAGTTTCTCTGTCCTTGCTTTTGACCACTATGTCATCCATGTATGCTTCTACATTTCTGTGCAGCTGTGGCTCAAAAGCATGACTGACTACTCTTGAGAATGTTGAACCGGCATTCTTTAGTCCGAAAGGCATTCGTACAAAGCAGTACGTGCTACATGGAGTAATGAATGCGGTTTTCTCTTCATCCTCTTCTGCCATGAAGATCTGGTGGTATCTCGAGTATGCATCAAGAAATGAAAGCAGATCACATCCTGCTGTGGAGTCGACAATCTGGTCAATGCGCGGCAAGGGAAATGGATCTTTGGGACAAGCTTTATTAACATCCGTGAAGTCAATACAAAGCCTCCACTTCCCGTTCGCCTTGCGCACGACTACTGGATTGGCTAACCACGTTGGATGGAGTACTCCTCGGACGAGGCCCGCTGCTTCCAACTTCTTGATCTCTTCTGCAATGAACTCTTGGCGTTCCACCGCTTGCTTCCTGACTCTCTGCTTGACGGGCCGCGCGTGAGGACAGACGGCAAGGTGGTGCTCAATTACTTTCCTGGGAACACCGGGGATGTCAGATGGTTGCCATGCAAACACATCGACATTCGCCCGAGAAACAACAGCGCTTTCCTATTTAGGGTCAAGCGTGGCACTGATGGTGAAGGTACCACCAGTGCCGTCCTCCTTGGCGGCCACTTTCTTGGTCTCTAGTGAAGCTGTCTTTGCCTTCTTACACTTGCCGGTGGAGCTCGATGGTGCGTCCTCGACGGTAGCGCAGCACTCCGAAGAGGTGCGCTTGCCGGAGTGGGCATCAGAGCTACTCTTGCCGGACTTGGTCTTCTTCTTCTTCCCTCCGGGAGCTTCAGCGGCAAGTGATTTGCGCTCTGCTGCGGCTGCTGCTTCCCGGTAGATCTTGTCGGTACAGATAAGTGCATCCTTCTTGTCACCTTGGACAGAAATGACACTTATCGGACCAGGCATCTTGAGCACATTGTAGGCGTAGTGAGAGGCTGCCATGAACTTGGCAAGCGCCGGACGGCCGAGTATCCCATTGTAGGGCAATGGGAAATCAGCAACGTCAAACGTGGCTCTCTCTGTCCTGAAATTTAGCTCGTTGCCAAACGTCACTGGCAGTGTGATCTTCCCCTTCGGCTTGCTCCTTCCCGGGTTGATTCCTTGAAAGGTACCAGTTTCTTCGAGCTCGCTGTCGGGGATCTGGAGTTTGTTGAGCACCATGGAAGAGATCAGATTCAGGCCGGCCCGTCGTCAACCAATATCTTTGTGACCTTGAGGTTGCGGATGGTTGGCGAAACCAACATCGGCAAGCACCCGACCGCAGTGATGCGATCAGGGTGATCCTCAACATCAAAGATGATGGGCGTGCTGGACCACTTCAGGGGCTTGCGCAATTCAACTGATGGTTCTGCTGCATTTACCTCTCGCACCCACTGCTTGAGTTGGCGGTGCGAGGTGTGCAGAGAAGCACCGCCGTCAACGCACAAAACCTCCGTTGCCTTCTGAAACTCTTGCTTGTCAGTCTCATCTTCGTCCATCTCATCGTCCTCATCTTCGTCTTCGTCCTTGTCGCGGCCCCGGGGAGGTCTGTCTCCTTGCCGCTGCTTGGCATTGCCGCGGCGCCCTCCCCGGGCGGGACGCTTCTTGCCGGATCCTCCGCCACCTTCTTGGGCCTTCTCCTTGTCGCGGCGCTTGTATTCAACTTTCTGTAGCTCTGCCATCTGCTCAACCTTCTTGCAAGCTTGGAGGTCGTGGCCCCTAGTGCGGTGGATCTTGCAGTACTGCTTGCCGGAGCCGTCCTGCTTGTCGGCAGCCGCCACAGCCTCGCCGGAGTCACCAGCCTTGGCCTCCTTGGCGTCGCCTCCGTTGCCGGACTGCTCGACAACTAGCACATCCTTAGTCTTCCTCTTTCTGTTATTCTGCCTCCGGTTCTTCTTTGCCGGAGAGGTGTCCTCACTGTCAGATCCTTCTGCTCCTGCGTTCTCTCTGGGGAGTTTCCTCCCCTCCTCAGCCCGTGCACACTTGTCGGCCAGAGCATAAAGCTCGCTGACATCTCTGATTTTGCACATCGCCATCTCCTCCCTCATCCTGCGGTTACGCACGTTCTGATGGAACGCACTGATAACCGCGGCGGGGTGGACGTCTGGGATGTTGCGCCGCACCTGGCTGAATCTCTGTATGTACTTGCGCAGGGGTTCTCCTTCCTTCTGGGCAAGCAAATGAAGATCGCTTTCCTGGCCGTGGGGCTTGTGGCCGCCTGTGAAGGCGCCGACAAACTGATGGCACAGGTCCGCCCACGAAGAAATGGAGCTGTCCGGCAAGTGCATGAGCCAAGATCTGACATTGGGCTTGAGCACTAGCGGGAAGTAGTTGGCGAGGATCTTCTCGTCGCGCCCCCCGGCAGCCTGCACCGCGATGGTGTAGACGCTGAGGAACTCCGACGGATGGATCCTGCCATCGTACTTCTCGGGCATGTCTGGCTTGAAATTCTTGGTGCTAGGCCACTGGACCTGCCGCAGCTCACGGGTGAACGCAGGGCAACCTACCGCATATGGCAAGTCGCCTGGTTCCCCTGGCGCATGCATATCGACAATGGGCCCAGTGCGCTGGTCAGACTGACGTCGCGCTTCTCTTCGACGCTCGATGCGAGTGCGAGCATCTTCTTGTCGTTGTTCTTGAAGAACTTGACGTTGATCGCAGCGAGCTCGCGGATCCGATGATGCAATGGAGTCGGTGTCGAGGTTGGCCCGGCGAGTCGGCGATCTTGGCCTTCAGGGCGGGGAGTGCACGGTGGTAGCACCCCCGGCGGTCTTGTCGGCGTCGGCTTGCGCCTGGGCGTCTTGCCAGGGCTTCGATGTGCTCGGTTGCCGGGGCTTGTCGGCGTTGGCGAAGCCGACGAGGCTCTGAATGGTCATCCTCCAGTCGTCGATCTTGTCTGGCGCTGGAGGGTAATCTAGAAGCAGCTGGGCTCGGGCCAGCGCTTCCTCTGGGGTCTTTGGCGGCGGCGGCGAGCGGTGCAAGGAGCGGGATATGCTCGGACTCCCAACTGGGTTGGAAGGAGCAGTACCCCGTCCAGGCGACCGCACCTCACTCGTGCCAACATGCTGGCGTGCACGCTGGTCTTGAACGCCCCGAGATCCACCAGCTTGGCCTTGCTCCAATGCGAGTACGGTGCTAGGAGCACCATGGCGTTGTCGACCCTGCACCTCCTGGGAAGGGTGCGGTGTATGCAGAGACGCCGAAGCTTGCGGGGCCTTGTCTTTGGATCTGGTGACAATGTGAGTCCCACCGACGGCGCCCGCTCCTCCGCCGGCGTCTACCCCAGCGCCCGTTTGCTCCGGCGGCGGTGGAATCGACGTGGACGGAGCGGCCACCTCCGAAGTCTTCTTCTTCGGTGGCATGTCGACGAAGATGTTGATGTAGCGCGCGCGAAGACCGGATCAGGTTCGCACAACCTCGACGCCCCCTACCTGGCGCGCTAGAGATGTCGTGGTGAGGACGAGCACCTATGGGGCAGGGGGCCCCTTCTCGGTCCGGCAGGGAGCGGAGGGCGCACGAAGAGCAGATCGAGGCCAAGCACGCGAGGGATTTTACCCAGCTTCGGAGCTCTCCGGAGAGATAAAACTCCTACTGCTGCTTTTGTGTTTGTATTTTGTTCTTGCTCGAAAGCGTGGGTATGCTGTGTTCTCGAATGAGTCGAACCCCTTCTACGTGCACACGGGCCTCCTTTTTATAGTCTAAAGGGGTCACCGACAGGTGGCAACGCAGAAAGAGGGGTAAAAAAGTAAAAATGCGGGTTGGTACAACTGCTGTCAATAGTGTCCCCTACCTAATTCTGGCGGCAGGGAACAAGGGCATTTAATGCCCGTCCGGTCGTCCCAACAGTGCAGGAAGCGACCGTTAGGGGCGCCACCGATCGCCATGATGGCCTCCTTGTCATCTTCACTTGCCACCTCGCACCGCTTAGCTGCACAGCCGTCCGCCACGTGCACCAGGAGCGATCCTGCGGTGACACGTCGTCGGATGTGCTGGAGCGTGGGCGCAGAGTGGTGGCTTTGCCGCGGCAAGCGCCTTGCCGCGGTCGCTGACTTGTCGCACCCGCAAGCTCGTTGCTCGCCGGGTCTTGCCGAGACGCACAGCGCGTCGCGGCAAGTCTCTCGCAACGTCTTGACTGGCCTTCCCGGCAAGCTCCTCTTGCCGGGGTCTTGTCCTTCCCGGCAAGCTTCTCTTGCCGGGGCCTTGTCTTCACAGTTAACACTTTGTTCTTGAATGGCAGTAATATGAATGGCGAAGGGTCTTGGCGGACGCCCGGCAAGCCTTGCCGCGGGACGCTGCGACTGCCCGTGCACAAGTTCGGGGTACTAAGGTACCCCTACTTTAGTACACCGACATGAAAGAAGTGGTAAGAAATGAGATACTAAAGCTTCTAGAGGCAGGTATAATTTATCCTGTTGCTAATAGTCAGTGGGCAAGTCCTGTCCATTGTGTCCCTAAGAAGGAGGTATTACTGTTGTTCCTAATGATAAGGATGGATTGATCCCACAAAGAATTGTTACAGGTTATAGAATGGTAATTGATTTCCTCAAATTAAATAAAGCTACTAGAAAAGATCATTACCCTCTACCTTTTATTGATCAAATGCTAGAAAGATTATCCAAACATACACATTTTTGCTTTCTAGATGGTTATTCGGGTTTCTCTCAAATACATGTGCCAAAATGGGATCATGATAAGACCACTTTTACTTGCCCTTTTGGTACCTTTGCTTACAGACATATGCCTTTTGGTTTATGTAATGCACCTGCTACCTTTCAAAGATGTATGACTGCTATATTCTATGACTTATGTGAAAAGATTGTTGATATTTTCATGGATGATTTCTCTGTGTATGGAACTTCTTTTGATGATTGCTTAAGCAACCTTGATCGAGTCTTGCAGAGATGTGAAGACACTAATCTTGTCTTGAATTGGGAGAAGTGCCACTTTATGGTTAATGAAGGTATTGTATTGGGGCATAAAATTTCTGAAAGAGCTATTGAAGTTGATAAAGCTAAAGTTGATGCTATTGAAAAGATGTCGTGTCCTAAGGACATCAAAGGTATAAGAAGTTTCCTTGGTCATGTCGGGTTTTATAGGAGGCTCATTAAAGACTTCTCAAAAATTTCTAGGCCTCTGACTTATCTCTTACAAAAAGATGTTCCTTTTGTCTTTGATGATGATTGTGTAGAAGCATTTGAAATACTTAAGAAAGCCTTGATTTCTGCACCTATTGTTCAGCCACCTGACTGGAATTTCCCTTGGAAATTATGTGCGATGCTAATGATTATGTTGTAGGTGCTGTTCTAGGACAAAGAGTTGATAAGAAATTAAATGTTATCCAATATGCTAGTAAAACTCTAGATAGCTCCCAAAGAAATTATGCTACTACTGAAAAAGAATTTTTAGTAGTTGTGTTCGCTTGTGATAAGTTCAGACCTTATATTGTTGATTCCAAAGTAACTGTTCACACTGATCGTGCTGCTATTAAATACTTTATGGAAAAGAAAGATGCTAAACCTAGACTTATTAGATGGGTTCTCTTGCTACAAGAATTTGATTTGCATATTATTGATAGAAAGGGAGCCATATGTCTCATGATTTTAATTTCTCTAAATTACGTAGACAACCCCATGATAAAGAATTGCCTAGTAAAGATGAAATTTTTGGTCTTGCTTCCGTTGTCGTTCCTCCTAATGATCCTTTAGAACAATATTTGGTCGACCATGAAAATGATATGTTTATGAATGAAAGAAGGGAAATAGATGAAGTATTCTTTAAACAGGGACCTATATTGAAACACAACTTGCCAGTTGAAATCCTAGGGGATCCTTCTCCAGCCAATGGTGATCCCATGTTTGAGCTTAAACCTATACCTGATACTCTTAAATATGCTTATCTTGATGAAAAGAAGATATATCCTGTTATTATTAGTGCTAACCTTTCAGATCATGAAGAAGAGAAATTATTGAAAACTCTAAAGAAGCATCGTGCTGCTATTGGATATACTCTAGATGGTCATAAGGGCATTAGTCCCACTTTATGCCAGCATAAAATTAAACTGGAAAAAGATGCTAAACGAGTTGTTGATCATCAACGACGGTTAAATCCTAAGATGAAAGAAGTGGTAAGAAATGAGATACTAAAGCTTCTGTAGGCAGGTATAATTTATCATGTTGCTGATAGTCAGTGGGCAAGTCCTGTCCATTGTGTCCCTAAGAAGGAGGTATTACTGTTGTTCCTAATGATAAGGATGGATTGATCCCACAAAGAATTGTTACAGGTTATAGAATGGTAATTGATTTCCTCAAATTAAATAAAGCTACTAGAAAAGATCATTACCCTCTACCTTTTATTGATCAAATGCTAGAAAGATTATCCAAACATACACATTTTTGCTTTCTAGATGGTTATTCGGGTTTCTCTCAAATACATGTGCCAAAAGGGGATCATGATAAGACCACTTTTACTTGCCCTTTTGGTACCTTTGCTTACAGACATATGCCTATTGGTTTATGTAATGCACCTGCTACCTTTCAAAGATGTATGACTGCTATATTCTCTGACTTTTGTGAAAATATTGTTGAGGTTTTCATGGATGATTCCTCTATGTATGGAACTTCTTTTGATGATTGCTTAAGCAACCTTGATCGAGTCTTGAAGAGATGTGAAGACACTAATCTTGTCTTGAATTGGGAGAAGTGCCACTTTATGGTTAATGAAGGTATTGTCTTGGGGCATCAAATTTCTAAAAGAGCTATTGAAGTTGATAATGCTAAAGTTGATGCTATTGAAATGATGTCGTGTCCTAAGGACATCAAAGGTATCAGAAGTTTCCTTGGTCATGTCGGGTTTTATAGGAGGCTCATTAAAGACTTATCAAAAATTTCTAGGCCTCTGACTTATCTCTTACAAAAAGATGTTCCTTTTGTCTTTGATGATGATTGTGTAGAAGCATTTGAAATACTTAAGAAAGCCTTGATTTCTGCACCTATTGTTCAGCCACCTGATTGGAATTTCCCTTGGAAATTATGTGCGATGCTAATGATTATGTTCTAGGTGCTGTTCTAGGACAAAGAGTTGATAAGAAATTAAATGTTATCCAATATGCTAGTAAAACTCTAGATAGCTCCCAAAGAAATTATGCTACTACTGAAAAAGAATTTTTAGCAGTTGTGTTCGCTTGTGATAAGTTCAGATCTTATATTGTTGATTGCAAAGTAACTGTTCACACTGATCGTGCTGCTATTAAATACCTTATGGAAAAGAAAGATGCTAAACCTAGACTTATTAGATGGGTTCTCTTGCTACAATATTTTGATTTGTATATTATTGATAGAAAGGGTGCCATGTGTCCCATGATTTTAATTTCTCTAAATTTCGTAGACAACCCCATGATAAAGAATTGCCTAGTAAAGATGAAATTTTTGGTCTTGCTTCCGTTGTCGTTCTTCCTAATGATCCTTTAGAACAATATTTGGTCGACCATGAAAATGATATGTTTATGAATGAAAGAAGGGAAATAGATGAAGTATTCTTTAAACAGGGACCTATATTGAAACACAACTTGCCTGTTGAAATCCTAGGGGATCCTTCTCCACCCAAGGGTGATCCCATGTTTGAGCTTAAACCTATATCTGATACTCTTAAATATGCTTATCTTGATGAAAAGAAGATATATCCTGTTATTATTAGTGCTAACCTTTCATATCATGAAGAAGAGAAATTATTGAAAACTCTCAACAAGCATCGTGCTGCTATTGGATATACTCTAGATGGTCATAAGGGCATTAGTCCCACTTTATGCCAAACATAAAATTAAAATGGAAAAAGATGCTAAACGAGTTGTTGATCATCAACGACGGTTAAATCCTAAGATGAAAGAAGTGGTAAGAAATGAGATACTAAAGCTTCAGAGGCAGGTATAATTTATCCTGTTCGATAGTCGTGGGCAAGTCCTGTCCATTGTATCCCTAAGAAGGAGGTATTACTGTTGTTCCTAATGATAAGGATGGATTGATCCCACAAAGAATTGTTACAGGTTATAGAATGGTAATTGATTTCCTCAAATTAAATAAAGCTACTAGAAAAGATCATTACCCTCTACCTTTTATTGATCAAATGCTAGAAAGATTATCCAAACATACACATTTTTGCTTTCTAGATGGTTATTCGGGTTTCTCTCAAATACATGTGCCAAAAGGGGATCATGATAAGACCACTTTTACTTGCCCTTTTGGTACCTTTGCTTACAGACATATGCCTTTTGGTTTATGTAATGCACCTGCTACCTTTCAAAGATGTATGACTGCTATATTCTCTGACTTTTGTGAAAAGATTGTTGAGGTTTTCATGGATGATTTCTCTGTGTATGGAACTTCTTTTGATGATTTCTTAAGCAACCTTGATCGAGTCTTACAGAGATGTGAAGACACTAATCTTGTCTTGAATTGGGAGAAGTGCCACTTTATGGTTAATGAAGGTATTGTCTTGGGGCATAAAATTTCTGAAAGAGCTATTGAAGTTGATAAAGCTAAAGTTCATGCTATTGAAAAGATGCCGTGTCCTAAGGACATCAAAGGTATAAGAAGTTTCCTTGGTCATGTCGGCTTTTATAGGAGGTTCATTAAAGACTTCTCAAAAATTTCTAGGCCTCTGACTTATCTCTTACAAAAAGATGTTCCTTTTGTCTTTGATGATGATTGTGTAGAAGCATTTGAAATACTTAAGAAAGCCTTGATTTCTGCACCTATTGTTCAGCCACCTGATTGGAATTTCCCTTGGAAATTATGTGTGATTCTAGTGATTATGTTGTAGGTGCTGTTATAGGACAAAGAGTTGATAAGAAATTAAATGTTATCCAATATGCTAGTAAAACTCTAGATAGCGCCCAAAGAAATTATGCTACTACTGAAAAAGAATTTTTAGCAGTTGTGTTCGCTTGTGATAAGTTCAAACCTTATATTGTTGATTCCAAAGTAACTGTTCAAACTGATCATGCTGCTATTAAATACCTTATGGAAAAGAAAGATGCTAAACCTGGACTTATTAGATGGGTTCTCTTACTAGAATAATTTGATTTGCATATTATTGATAGAAAGGGAGCCATATGTCTCATGATTTTAATTTCTCTAAATTTCGTAGACAACCCCATGATAAAGAATTGCCTAGTAAAGATGAAATTTTTGGTCTTGCTTCCGTTGTCGTTCCTCCTAATGATTCTTTAGAACAATATTTGGTCGACCAAGAAAATGATATGTTTATGAATGAAAGAAGGGAAATAGATGAAATATTCTTTAAACAGGGACCTATATTGAAACACAACTAGCCTGTTGAAATCCTAGGGGATCCTTCTCCACCCAACGGTGATCCCATGTTTGAGCTTAAACCTATACCTGATACTCTTAAATATGCTTATCTTGATGAAAAGAAGTTATATCCTGTTATTATTAGTGCTAACCTTTTAGATCATGGAGAAGAGAAATTATTGAGAACTCTGAAGAAGCATCGTGCTGCTATTGGATATACTCTAGATGGTTATAAGGGATTAGTCCCACTTTATGCCAGCATAAAATTAAACTGGAAAAAGATGCTAAACGAGTTGTTGATCATCAACGGCGGTTAAATCCTAAGATGAAATAAGTGGTAAGAAATGAGATACCAAAGCTTCTGGAGGCAGGTATAATTTATCCTGTTGCTGATAGTCAGTGGGCAAGTCCTGTCCATTGTGTCCCTAAGAAGGAGGTATTACTGTTGTTCCTAATGATAAGGATGGATTGATCCCACAAAGAATTGTTACAGGTTATAGAATGGTAATTGATTTCCTCAAATTAAGTAAAGCTACTAGAAAATATCATTACCCTCTACCTTTTATAGATCAAATGCTAGAAAGATTATCCAAACATACACATTTTTTGCTTTCTAGATGGTTATTCGGGTTTCTCTCAAATACATGTGCCAAAAGGGGATCATGATAAGACCACTTTTACTTGCCCTTTTGGTACCTTTGCTTACAGACATATGCCTTTTGGTTTATGTAATGCACCTGCTACCTTTCAAAGATGTATGACTGCTATATTCTCTGACTTTTGTGAAAATATTGTTGAGGTTTTCATGGATGATTTCTTTGTGTATGGAACTTCTTTTGATAATTGCTTAAGCAACCTTGATCGAGTCTTGCAGAGATGTGAAGACACTAATCTTGTCTTGAATTGGGAGAAGTGCCACTTTATGGTTAATGAAGGTATTGTCTTGGGGCATAAAATTTCTGAAAGAGCTATTGAAGTTGATAAAGCTAAAGTTGATGCTATTGAAATGATGTCGTGTCCTAAGGACATCAAAGGTATAAGAAGTTTCCTTGGTCATGTCGGGTTTTATAGGAGGCTCATTAAAGACTTCTCAAAAATTTCTAGGCCTCTGACTTATCTCTTACAAAAAGATGTTCCTTTTATCTTTGATGATGATAGTGTAGAAGCATTTGAAATACTTAAGAAAGCCTTGATTTCTGCACCTATTGTTCAGCCACCTGATTGGAATTTCCCTTGGAACTTATGTGTGATGCTAGTGATTATGTTGTAGGTGCTGTTATAGGACAAAGAGTTGATAAGAAATTAAATGTTATCCAATATGCTAGTAAAACTCTAGATAGCGCCCAAAGAAATTATGCTACTACTGTAAAAGAATTTTTAGCAGTTGTGTTCGCTTGTGATAAGTTCAAACCTTATATTGTTGATTCCAAAGTAACTGTTCAAACTGATCATGCTGCTATTAAATACCTTATGGAAAAGAAAGATGCTAAACCTGGACTTATTAGATGGGTTCTCTTACTAGAATAATTTGATTTGCATATTATTGATAGAAAGGGAGCCATATGTCTCATGATTTTAATTTCTCTAAATTTCGTAGACAACCCCATGATAAAGAATTGCCTAGTAAAGATGAAATTTTTGGTCTTGCTTCCGTTGTCGTTCCTCCTAATGATTCTTTAGAACAATATTTGGTCGACCAAGAAAATGATATGTTTATAAATGAAAGAAGGGAAATAGATGAAGTATTCTTTAAACAGGGACCTATATTGAAACACAACTTGCCTGTTGAAATCCTAGGGGGTCCTTCTCCACCCAAGGGTGATCCCATGTTTGAGCTTAAACCTATACCTGATACTCTTAAATATGCTTATCTTGATGAAAAGAAGTTATATCCTGTTATTATTAGTGCTAACCTTTTAGATCATGAAGAAGAGAAATTATTGAAAACTCTAAAGAAGCATCATGCTGCTATTGGATATACTCTAGATGGTCATAAGGGCATTAGTCCCACTTTATGCCAGCATAAAATTAAACTGGAAAAAGATGCTAAACGAGTTGTTGATCATCAACGACGGTTAAATCCTAAGATGAAAGAAGTGGTAAGAAATGAGATACTAAAGCTTCTGGAGGCAGGTATAATTTATCCTGTTGCTGATAGTCAGTGGGCAAGTCCTGTCCATTGTGTCCCTAAGAAGGAGGTATTACTGTTGTTCCTAATGATAAGGATGGATTGATGCCATAAAGAATTGTTACAGGTTATAGAATGGTAATTGATTTCCTCAAATTAAATAAAGCTACTAGAAAAGATCATTACCCTCTACCTTTTATTGATCAAATGCTAGAAAGATTATCCAAACATACACATTTCTGCTTTCTAGATGGTTATTCAGGTTTCTCTCAAATACATGTGCCAAAAGGGGATCATGATAAGACCACTTTTACTTGCCCTTTTGGTACCTTTGCTTACAGACATATGCCTTTTGGTTTATGTAATGCACCTGCTACCTTTCAAAGATGTATGACTGCTATATTCTATGACTTTTGTGAAAAGATTGTTGAGGTTTTCATGGATGATTTCTCTGTGTATGGAACTTCTTTTGATGATTGCTTAAGCAACCTTGATCGAGTCTTGTAGAGATGTGAAGACACTAATCTTGTCTTGAATTGGGAGAAGTGCCACTTTATGGTTAAGGAAGGTATTGTCTTGGGGCATAAAATTTCTGAAAGAGCTATTGAAGTTGATAAAGCTAAAGTTGATGCTATTGAAAAGATGTCGTGTCCTAAGGACATCAAAGGTATAAGAAGTTTCCTTGGTCATGTCGGCTTTTATAGGAGGTTCATTAAAGACTTCTCAAAAATTTCTAGGCCTCTGACTTCTCTCTTACAAAAAGATGTTCCTTTTGTCTTTGATGATGATTGTGTAGAAGCATTTGAAATACTTAAGAAAGCCTTGATTTCTGCACCTATTGTTCAGCCACCTGATTGGAATTTCCCTTGGAAATTATGTGTGATGCTAGTGATTATGTTGTAGGTGCTGTTCTAGGACAAAGAGTTGATAAGAAATTAAATGTTATCCAATATGCTAGTAAAACTCTAGATAGCGCCCAAAGAAATTATGCTACTACTGAAAAAGAATTTTTAGCAGTTGTGTTCGCTTGTGATAAGTTCAAACCTTATATTGTTGATTCCAAAGTAACTGTTCAAACTGATCATGCTGCTATTAAATACCTTATGGAAAAGAAATATGCTAAACCTGGACTTATTAGATGGGTTCTCTTACTAGAATAATTTGATTTGCATATTATTGATAGAAAGGGAGCCATATGTCTCATGATTTTAATTTCTCTAAATTTCGTAGACAAGCCCATGATAAAGAATTGCCTAGTAAAGATGAAATTTTTGGTCTTGCTTCCGTTGTCGTTCCTCCTAATGATTCTTTAGAACAATATTTGGTCGACCAAGAAAATGATATGTTTATGATTGAAAGAAGGGAAATAGATGAAGTATTCTTTAAACAGGGACCTATATTGAAACACAACTTGCCTGTTGAAATCCTAGGGGATCCTTCTCCACCCAAGGGTGATCCCATGTTTGAGCTTAAACCTATACCTGATACTCTTAAATATGCTTATCTTGATGAAAAGAAAATATATCCTATTATTATTAGTGCTAACCTTTCAGATCATGAAGAAGAGAAATTATTGAAAACTCTAAAGAAGCATCGTGCTGCTATTGGATATACTCTAGATGGTCATAAGGGCATTAGTCCCACTTTATGCCAACATAAAATTAAACTGGAAAAAGATGCTAAACGAGTTGTTGATCATCAATGACGGTTAAATCCTAAGATGAAAGAAGCGGTAAGAAATGAGATACTAAAGCTTCTGGAGGTAGGTATAATTTATCATGTTGCTGATAGTCAGTGGGCAAGTCCTGTCCATTGTGTCCCTAAGAAGGGAGGTATTACTGTTGTTCCTAATGATAAGGATGGATTGATCCCACAAAGAATTGTTACAGGTTATAGAATGGTAGTTGATTTCCACAAATTAAATAAAGCTACTAGAAAAGATCATTACCCTCTACCTTTTATTGATCAAATGCTAGAAAGATTATCCAAACATACACATTTTTGCTTTCTAGATGGTTATTCGGGTTTCTCCCAAATACATGTGTCAAAAGAGGATCATGATAAGACCACTTTTACTTGCCCTTTTGGTACCTTTGCTTACAGACACCTTTTGGTTTATGTAATGTACCTGCTGCCTTTCAAAGATGTATGACTGCTATATTCTCTGACTTTTGTGAAAAGATTGTTGAGGTTTTCATGGATGATTTCTCTATGTATGGAACTTGTTTTGATGATTTCTTAAGCAACCTTGATCGAGTCTTGTAGAGATGTGAAGACACTAATCTTGTCTTGAATTGGGAGAAGTGCCACTTTATGGTTAATGAAGGTATTGTCTTGGGGCATAAAATTTCTGAAAGAGCTATTGAAGTTGATAAAGCTAAAGTTGATGCTATTGAAAAGATGCCGTGTCCTAAGGACATCAAAGGTATAATAAGTTTCCTTGGTCATGTCGGCTTTTATAGGAGGTTCATTAAAGACTTCTCAAAAATTTCTAGGCCTCTGACTTATCTCTTACAAAAAGATGTTCCTTTTGTCTTTGATGATGATTGTGTAGAAGCATTTGAAATACTTAAGAAAGCCTTGATTTCTGCACCTATTGTTCAGCCACCTGATTGGAATTTCCCTTGGAAATTATGTGTGATGCTGGTGATTATGTTGTAGGTGTTGTTCTAGGACAAAGAGTTGATAAGAAATTAAATGTTATCCAATATGCTAGTAAAACTCTAGATAGCGCCCAAAGAAATTATGCTACTACTGAAAAAAGAATTTTTAGCAGTTGTGTTCGCTTGTGATAAGTTCAAACCTTATATTGTTGATTCCAAAGTAACTGTTCAAACTGATCATGCTGCTATTAAATACCTTATGGAAAAGAAAGATGCTAAACCTGGACTTATTAGATGGGTTCTCTTACTAGAATAATTTGATTTGCATATTATTGATAGAAAGGGAGCTATATGTCTCATGATTTTAATTTCTCTAAATTTCGTAGACAACCCCATGATAAAGAATTGCCTAGTAAAGATGAAATTTTTGGTCTTGCTTCCGTTGTCGTTCCTCCTAATGATTCTTTAGAAGAATATTTGGTCGACCAAGAAAATGATATGTTTATGAATGAAAGAAGGGAAATAGATGAAGTATTCTTTAAACAGGGACCTATATTGAAACACAACTTGCCTGTTGAAATCCTAGGGGATCCTTCTCCACCCAAGGGTGATCCCATGTTTGAGCTTAAACCTATACCTGATACTGTTAAATATGCTTATCTTGATGAAAAGAAAATATATCCTATTATTATTAGTGCTAACCTTTCAGATCATGAAGAAGAGAAGTTATTGAAAACTCTAAAGAAGCATCGTGCTGCTATTGGATATACTCTAGATGGTCATAAGGGCATTAGTCCCACTTTATGCCAGCATAAAATTAAACTGGAAAAAGATGCTAAACGAGTTGTTGATCATCAATGACGGTTAAATCCTAAGATGAAAGAAGCGGTAAGGAATGAGATACTAAAGCTTCTGGAGGCAGGTATAATTTATCATGTTGCTGATAGTCAGTGGGCAAGTCCTGTCCATTGTGTCCCTAAGAAGGGAGGTATTACTGTTGTTCCTAATGATAAGGATGGATTGATCCCACAAAGAATTGTTACAGGTTATAGAATGGTAGTTGATTTCCACAAATTAAATAAAGCTACTAGAAAAGATCATTACCCTCTACCTTTTATTGATCAAATGCTAGAAAGATTATCCAAACATACACATTTTTGCTTTCTAGATGGTTATTCGGGTTTCTCCCAAATACATGTGTTAAAAGAGGATCATGATAAGACCACTTTTACTTGCCCTTTTGGTACCTTTGCTTACAGACACCTTTTGGTTTATGTAATGCACCTGCTGCCTTTCAAAGATGTATGACTGCTATATTCTCTGACTTCTGTGAAAAGATTGTTGAGGTTTTCATGGATGATTTCTCTATGTATGGAACTTTTTTTGATGATTTCTTAAGCAACCTTGATCGAGTCTTGTAGAGATGTGTAGACACTAATCTTGTCTTGAATTGGGAGAAGTGCCACTTTATGGTTAATGAAGGTTTGTCTTGGGGCATAAAATTTCTGAAAGAGCTATTGAAGTTGATAAAGCTGAAGTTGATGCTATTGAAAAGATGCCGTGTCCTAAGGACATCAAAGGTATAAGAAGTTTCCTTGGTCATGTCGGCTTTTATAGGAGGTTCATTAAAGACTTCTCAAAAATTTCTAGGCCTCTGACTTATCTCTTACAAAAAGATGTTCCTTTTGTCTTTGATGATGATTGTGTAGAAGCATTTGAAATACTTAAGAAAGCCTTGATTTCTGCACCTATTGTTCAGCCACCTGATTGGAATTTCCCTTGGAAATTATGTGTGATGCTGGTGCTTATGTTGTAGGTGTTGTTCTAGGACAAAGAGTTGATAAGAAATTAAATGTTATCCAATATGCTAGTAAAACTCTAGATAGCGCCCAAAGAAATTATGCTACTACTGAAAAAGAATTTTTAGCAGTTGTGTTCGCTTGTGATAAGTTCAGACCTTATATTGTTGATTCCAAAGTAACTGTTCACACTGATCATGCTACTATTAAATACCTTATGGAAAAGAAAGATGCTAAACGTAGACTTATTAGATGGGTCCTCTTGCTACAAGAATTTGATTTGCATATTATTGATAGAAAGGGAGTTGAGAACCCGTTGGAGACAACTCGTCTTGGTTAGAGAATGTTCTTGATGACCCACTACCTATTGATGATAGCTTTCCTGATGAACAATTAGTTGTCATAAATGCTTCTCATACTGCTCCATGGTATGTTGTTTATGCTAATTACATTGTTGCTAAATTTATACCACCTAGTTTCACATACCAGCAAAATAAAAAGTTTTTCTATGATTTAAGATATTACTTTTGGGATGGCCCACAGCTTTATAAAGGAGTAGATGGTGCTATTAAACGTTGTGTACCTGACGATGAACAGGAACAGATCCTACGCAAGTGTCACTCCGAGGCATATGGAGGACATCAGGCAGGAGATAGAACTGCACATAAGGTATTGCAATCCGGTTTTTATTGGCCTACTCTCTTCAAAGATGCCCATAAGTTTGTCTTGTCTTGTGATGAATGTCAAAGAATTGGTAATATTAGTAGACATCAAGAAATGCCTATGAACTATTCACTTGTTATTGAACCATTTGATGTTTGGGGCTTTGATTATATGGGACCTTTTCCTTCCTCTAATGGGTATACACATATTTTAGTTGCTGTTGATTACGTTACTAAGTGGGTAGAAGATATTCAAACTAGTAGTGTTGATCATAACACTTCTATTAAGATGCTTAAAGAAGTTATTTTTCCGAGGTTTGGAGTCCCTAGATACTTAATGACTGATGGTGGTTCACATTTTATTCATGGTGCTTTTCGTAAAATGCTTGCTAAGTATGATGTTAATCATAGAATTGCATCCCCATACCATCCACAATCTAGTGGTCAAGTAGAATTGAGTAATAGAGAGATTAAATTAATTTTGCAAAAGTCTGTTAATAGATCTAGAAAGAATTGGTCCAAGAAACTTGATGATGCATTATCGGCCTTTAGAACTACATATAAAAATCCTATGGATATGTCCCCATATAAAATGGTTATATCTTGATCTAGTAGATTAGAGCAATGTGTCATCCCAGGATTCAGAGGGAGAAAGCTATGTGGCCGATTATCTTGCAGACCCCAAGGTCTACGGGGACTTAGAGCATTGTGGTTGGACCACGAAGGAAGAGGAAGACTATGATCCTAAGGGAAAGGACGAGACAAGCTCATATGAAGATGAAGTCCCATTGCCTCAACCTGGGGACATGCACGTGGAGTTTAAAAAGTCAAGCCTCCCTGAAAGAGCAAAGAAACGTAAGATCAAGTTTATCCCTTTTCGTCTCTTGTAGGACAACAAACATGAACTATGAAAAAAGATATTAAGCCTTGAGCAGGAGATCGATGGCCTAAGGGAGCAAAATTCTATCCTCAAGCGCAAACTAAGGAAGATGCCTACATCATCAACAACTCCATCATCACCACCTCCGAAGAAAGAGACATACATACATGGGTATGGGCAGTCCCCTTGGCAACTGCCAAGCTTGGGGGAGGTGCCCCGGTATCGTATCACCATCACACTTTTATCTTTACCATTTTTCTTAGTTCGGTCCTTTTGGTTATTTCTTGATCTAGTAGAATAAAGTTTAGTATGATCTAGCTTTGAGTTTTGTGTTGATCCCTATCTATGTAATCGAGTCAGTGAGCTATATATAATAAAGAGTAGTTTTGAGTTGAGGGCTTTGCTTTTTCGCTATGATCTTGAGGGAATAAAAGAAAGAATAAAAATAAATAAATAAATCATATTGATCTTATGGAGAGTAATGACTCCATATATAAAGAGTATGATGAATAAAAGTTGTTGAGAGTTGACAAACATAGTTTTGGTCATCGTTGCAATTAACAGGAAGTAATAAAGAAAGAGAGGTTTTCACATATACATATACTATCTTGGACATCTTTCATGATTGTGAGCACTCATTAAAATATGACATGCTAAAAAGTTGATGTTGGACAAGGAAGACAACTTAATGGGTTATGTTTTCTTATATCCGAAATAAATTATATTGTCATGGATCATCCAACATGTTGAGCTTGCCTATCCCCCTCATGCTAGCCAAACTCTTTGCACCAAGTAGAGATACTACTTGTGCTTCCAAACATCCCTAAACACAGTTTTGCCATGAGAGTCCACCATATCTTCCTATGGATTGAGTACAATCCTTCAAGTAAGTTGTCATCGGTGCAAGCAATAAAAATTGCTCTCTAAATATGTATGACTTATTAGTGTGAGAAAATAAGCTTTATATGAGCTTGTGATATGGAAGAAATAAAAGTGACGGACTGCATAATAAAGGTCCCTATCACAAGTGGCAATATAAAGTGACGTTCTTTTGCATTAAGATTCTGTGCATCCAACCATAAAAGCGCATGACAACCTCTACTTCCCTCTGTGAAGGGCCTATCTTTTATTTTTGTCTTCTACCTTATACAAGAGTCATGGTGATCTTCACCTTTCCTTTTTACACTTTATCCATTAGCAAGCACTATGTGTTGTAAAGATCCTGATATATATATCCAATTGGATGTGGGTTTTCATAAAGCATTATTGTTGACATTACCCTTGAGGTAAAAGGTTGGGAGACAAAACTATAAGCCCCTATCTTTCTCTGTGTCTGACTAAAACTTCATACCCATAAGTATTGCGTGAGTGCTAGCAATTGTGAAAGACTAAATGGTAGTTGAGTATGTGGACTTGCTGAAAAGCTCTTATATTGACTCTTTCCGATGTTATGATAAATTGCAATTGCTTCAATGACTCAAATTATAGTTTGCTCGTTTTCAATGAAGTTTCTGATTCATACTTCACATTGTGAATAGATTGTTACTTTAACATAAGAAATCATATGACAATGTATATATTGTTGTTCTAAGAATGATCATGATGCCCTATGTCTGTATTTTATTTTATCGACACCTCTGTCTCTAAACATGTGGACATATTTTTCGATATCGGCTTCCGCTTGAGGACAAGCGAGGTATAAGCTTGGGGGAGTTGATACGTCCATTTTGCATCATGCTTTTATATTGATATTTATTGCATTATGGGCTGTTACTACACATTATGTCACAATACTTATGCCTTTTCTCTCTTATTTTACAAGGTTTACATGAAGAGGGAGAATGCCGGCACCTGGAATTCCGGGCTGGAAAAGGAGCAAATATTAGAGACCTATTCTACACAACTCCAAAAGTCCTGAAACTCCACGAAAGTCAGTTTTGGAATATATTAAAAATATTGGGCGAAGAAAGCACCAGGGATGGGCACCCATTGTCCACGAGGGTGGAGGGTGCGCCCTACCCCCCTGGGCGCGCCCCATGCCTCGTGGGCCACCTGACAGCCCCTCGATGCCCATCTTCTGCTATATGGTGTCTTTTGCCCTGGAAAAATCGTAAGGAAGCTTTCGGGGCAAAGCGTCGCCGTCTCGAAGTAGAATCTTGGCGGAACCAATCTAGGGCTCCGGCGGAGCTGTTCTGCCGGGGAAACACCCCTCCAGGAGGGGGAAATCATCACCATCATCATCACCATCGATCCTCTCATCGAGAGGGGGTCAATCTCCATCAACATCTTCACCAGCACCATCTCCTCTCAAACCCTAGTTCATCTCTTGTCTCCGATCTTTGTCTCAAAACCTCAGAATGGTGCATGTGGGTTGCTAGTAGTGTTGATTACTTCTTGTAGTTGATGCTAGTTGGTTTATTCGGTGGAAGATCATATGTTCAGATCCTTTATGCATATTAATACCCCTCTGATTATGAACATGAATATGATTTGTGAATAGTCACATTTGTTCCTGAGGACATGGGAGAAGTCTTGTTATAAGTAGTCATGTGAATTTGGTATTTGTTCGATATTTTGATGAGATGTATGTTGTCTCTCCTCTAGTGGTGTTATGTGAACATCGACTACATGACACTTCACCATTATTTGGGCCTAGAGGAAGGCATTGGGAAGTAATAAGTAGATTATGGTTTGCTAGAGTGACAGAAGCTTAAACCCTAGTTTATGTGTTGCTTCGTAAGGGGCTGATTTGGATCCATATATTTCATGCTATGGTTAGGTTTACCTTAATTCTTCTTTCATAGTTGCGGATGCTTGCGAGAGGGGTTAATCATAAGTGGGATGCTTGTCCAAGGAAGGGCAGTACCCAAGCACCGGTCCACCCACATATCGAATTATCAAAGTAACGAACGCGAATCATATGAGCATGATGAAAACTAGCTTGACGATAATTCCCATGTGTCCTCGGAGCGCTTTGCTTTATATAAGAGTTTGTCCAGGCTTGTCCTTTGCTACAAAAAGGATTGGGCCACCTTGCTGCACCTTAGTTACTTTTGTTACTTGTTACCCGTTACGAATTACCTTATCACAAAACTATATTTTACCGATAATTTCAGTGCTTGCAGAGAATACCTTACTGAAAACCGCTTGTCATTTCCTTCCGCTCCTCGTTGGGTTCGACACTCTTACTTATCGAAAGGACTACGATAGATCCCCTATACTTGTGGGTCATCAGGTACTCACCACGCCGTCTCCCGACTAGATGGGTGCTACCTCTTGAGCTTGCGTTGGATTTCCCTTGAAGAGGAAAGGGTGATGCATGATACGTCTCCAACATATCTGTAATTTTTGATTATTCGATGCTGTTTTATAATCAAACTTGGATGTATTATAATCATTTTATAGTCATTTTATATCATTTTTTGGTACTAACCTATTGACATAGTGCCAAGTGTCAGTTGCTATTTTCTGCATGTTTTTTACATCACGAGAAATCAATATCAGACGAAGTCCAAATGCCACGAAACTTTACAATGATTTTTTATGGACCAAAAGGAAGAAGTTGGGCCCTGGTTGCACCTGGGGGGAGTCCCGAGGAGGGGACAACCCACCAGGCCGCGCCAGGAGGCCCATGCGTGCCCTGGTGGGTTGTGCCCACCTCGGGTGCCCCCCGGACCACCTCTTTGCTCTATAAATACCCCAATATTCCAGAAACCCTAGGAGAGTCGACGAAATATTCATCCAGCCATCACAGAGTCCAGAACCACCAGATCCAATCTAGACACCATCACGGAGGGGTTCACCACTTCCATTGGTGCTCTCCGATGATGCGTGAGTAGTTCTTTGTAGACCTTCTGGTCCGTAGTTAGTAGCTAGATGGCTTTATCTCTCTCGCTAAATTCTCAATACAATGGTCTCTTGGAGATCCATATGATGTAACTCTTTTTGCGGTGTGTTTGTTGTGATCCGATGAACTTCGAGTTTATGATCAGTTATATCTTTTTATATCCATGAAAGTTATTTGAGTTTCTTTGATGTCTTATATGCATGATCTCTTATAGCCTCGTATTTCTTCTCCAATATTTGGGTTTTGTTTGGCCAACTTGATCTGTTTATCTTGCAATGGGGAGAGGTGCCCTGTAGTGGGTTCGATCTTATGGCGCTTGATCCCAGTCACAGAAATGGAACCGAAACGTATATATCATTGCTACTAAGGAAAAAAGATGGGATCTTTATCTACGCAATAGATAAACGGATCTTGTCTACATCATCTCATCGTTATTATTGCATTACCCTGTTTTTCCATGAACTTAATAAACTAGATGCATGCTGGATAGCGGTCGATGTGTGGAGTAATAGTAGTAGATGCAGGCAGGAGTCGGTCTACTAATCTTGGACATGATGCCGATGTAATGATCATTGCCTGGATATCGTCATAATTATTTGAAGTTCTATCAATTGCCCAACATTAATTTGTTTACCAATAGTTTGCTATCTTTCTCGAGAGAAGCCACTAGTGAAACCTACGGCCCCTGGATCTTCTTTCTCATATATTTGCCTTGCGATCTACTTTTACCTTGCGTTTATTTTCAGATCTATTAAACCAAAAATACAAAAATACCTTGCTGCAATTTATTATTATTTATTCTATTTGGTGTTCGATCTATCAATCTACTACAAATTTACCTCACGTTCTTTGCCTATCTTGAGGCGACGTACCCCGAAAGGGATTGACAACCCCTTTAACACGTCGGGTTGCGAGGTGTTCTTATTTGTGTGCAGGGGCTGTTTACGTTGTGTTGCTTGGTTCTCCTACTGGTTCGATAACCTTGGTTTCATATCTGAGGGAAATGCCTACCGCCGCTATGCTGCATCATCCCTTCCTCTTTGGGGAAATACCGACATAGCTTCAAACGACATCAAAAGGAATTTCCAGCGCCATTGTCGGGGAGGATCTTCAACATCAACCAGGTTCCTAATCACAAATCTTGCAATTTACATTATTTTCCATTTGCCTATCATTTTCCTCTCCCCCGCTTCACAACCATTTGCCGTTTTTATTCTCCCTCTTTTTCATTCGCCTTTTTCTCATCAAATCTCTTGTTTGCTTGTGTTACCATGTGCCTTTTATTTGCTTGCATCTTTGCTTGCTAAATATCTCTTGATATGGATCATCATCCACTTGCTAATATTTTTAAGAGATCCAATTATCATGAACAAATTGCTAGTGATTTGATTAAACTAGATTATGTTTATGAAGTTTTGCTTGAGATTCGTGAATCTGAAAATTGTGATGAAGAAATTTATGAAGTGATTCATGATAGCTCTTTGAATGAAAAGCATGATTGCAATGATTTTAATATAAATTCTATTAATGTCAATTGTTCTAATAATATGCAAAACCCCAAGCTTGGGGATGCTAATTTTGCTATGTTTACTACTTGTTGCAATGATCATGATTGGGGTGATTCTTCGTATGATCTCGAAAATTTATTTAAGCCCCATGATGCATATGAGATTGATAATAATGTTTGCAATACTATTGAAAGTGGGTTTGTAAGAGTGTCAACTTTAGATCCCACATATTTGGAGAATGTTCAATCTTATGAATTTTTTGATAAAAGTGGGTTTGGAGAGGTCATGACTTCAGTTAATGTTAATACCACTATTTTGGAAGAGTGTCAACTCCGCATGCATGTGGATCATGTTGAGAATATGTTATTTGATAGCTATTTCATTGAATTTGCTTATGATACTACATGTAATTATTATGAGAGAGGAAAATATGATTGTAGAAATTTTCATGTTACTAAATTACCTCTCGTTATGTTGAGATCGTCAATGTTTTATTCCTCTTTTTTGCATATGTTAGATGTTTCTTGTCTTTATAATTTGTGTGCTTATAAAATTCCTATGCATAGGAAGTATGTTAGACTTAAATGTGTTTGTCATATCTTTCATGATGCTCTCTTTGTGTTTCAATTCTTATCTTCCGTATGAGCATCGTTGAAATCTTATGCCTAGCTAGGGGCGTAAAACGATAGCGCTTGTTGGGAGGCAACCAATGAATAAAATTTATTTTTGCTTTTTTGCTTTATGTTATTATGTGTTAAAACAATTATGCTACTGGTATGATTGTGTTTTTTGTGTTTTAGTTAGTGTTTGTGCCAACTAAAGCCTTTAGGATCTTCTGGGGTGATAGTTGTTTGATCTTGCTGAAATAGACAGAAACTTTGCACTCACGAAAATAATTTTCATATATCACAGGAACGAGATTTTTCCTGATTCCTTTTGAAGAAGATTAATATACAAATTACGCTGGTCGTCCTAATTTGGTAGAATTTTTGGAGTTCCAGAAGTATTCGAAAGTTTCAGATTACTACAGACTGTTCTGTTTTGAAAGATTCTGTTTTCTTTGTGTTGTGTGCTTATTTTGATGGCTCTATGGTTTTCTTTGATGAGTTTTTGCCATAGGAAAGTTGGAATACAGTAGATATAATACAAAAACAAAATAATAATTGGTTTGACACAACACTTATAGTAGTGGTTTGCTTTCTTTTACTAACGGATCTCACAAGTGTATTGTTGAGTTTTGTGTGATTGAAGTTTTCAAGTTTTGGGTTATCTTACGATGGATGAAAGAAGAAGAGAAGAGCCTAAGCTTTGGGATGCCCCGCCATCCCAAGCTATTATCCAAGAATGAGCAACCAACTAAGCTTGGGGATGCCCCCGAGTGGCATCCCCTCTTTCTTCTAATGACCATCGGTATTTTACTCGAGGCTATATTTTTATTCATCACATGATATGTGTTTTGCTTGGAGCGTCTTTTATGATATGAGTCTTTGCTTGTTTTGTTTTGTGTTTTAAGTGTCAAATCCTTGTAGGACACACCCTTTTTGAGAGAGCCAAAAATTATTCTATGCTTGCTCCTATGCTTCAATTAAATTTTTAGAGTCATGGATTTGCTCTAGCACTTCACTTATATATTTTTTAGCACGGTGTGCTTAGTATTTTTGAAGAAATGCTCTCTTGCTTAACTTAGATTTATTTGAGAGTTAGTAAAATTTTGAAGAAATTCTCTCTTGCTTCACGTAAATTATTTTGAGAGAAAGAAAATATGTTATGCTCATTATCTTCACTTATATTTGTTTGAGCTTATGAAAATCAACACATGAAAATTAGTCCCAAAGTGATAGATATCCAAGAAGGATAAAGAAAGAAAGAAATATATGTCATGAAGATCATTGGACAAAGTAAACTTTATTCTTAGTAATAGTTTTGAGATATGATGATGTGATATGTGAGTTATGTTGATGAGTAATTGTGCTCTAGTAAGAATATTTGTGTTATGGTTTGTGATTCCCTATGCATGCACGAAAGTCAATAATCATGCAATGAAAATTATATCCTACTTGTGGTGCATTCGGTGTTAATTATGCTTAATGTTTGCTTATGAGATTATTCGTTTCTTGGTTGGTTGCTTCTCAATCTTTTTGCTAGCCTTCATTTTGCACCAAGTATGACCTCTACTTGTGCATCCAAAATCCTTTAAACCAATTTTGCCACATGAGTGTCCACTATATCTACCTATATGCTGTATTCTTTTGCCGTTCTAAGAAAAATTGCATGTGCCATCTCTAATTTTCAAAATAAACTTCTCTTTTGTGTGTTTGTTTCGCTCACGGAACAGCAACGTGTGGCTAATATTTTCCATGATGGATGTGTTATTCTCACGATGAGTGTTTATTCACTTGTCATTGCACGAGAGCAAGGAAAAGGTTTTAGGGATGCCTAGTCCCAAAATGTAAAAATGAATTTACTTTATGTTGTCAAATAATAAATTCCTTGGAAAGTGTTGGTGTGGAGGGCAACCGTGGATATGGCTAGCCATGGAAAGTGAAAGTATGGTGGAAAAAGGAATAAACTTTATTTTCTGTTTAGGAACCGCCTATGATGTATCTAGCATGGAAAGTGTTGGGAACTCTGAGTCATTTTCATTGGTGGGATGGATACACCTCCCAAAATGTTTTTATCTCTAATTTTTCGTTTGAGCTCTGGCACCTCTACAAATCCCTACTTCCCTCTGCGAAAGGCCTTTCTTTTACTTTATGAAATTTTTATTCTTGAAATTGAGTCTCCATCATATCTTATAAAAGCACCAACTAGGAGGCAATATGATCGTACTTAAGTATTGGGTGTAGCTAATATTCGAGTGTGTTTCATGAATGGATCAATGTTTGAGCATGATGGGATAGGCATAACTTGTTTTAGCATTGATATTTTCAAAGGCATGGTTGCTTGTTGATATGCTTGAGTATCTAAATTATTATGTCAAAACTAGACTATTGCTTTGAATCACATAAATGTACAAATGTCCATGCTACAAAGAAAAGAATATGATATGACATGATAAACAACACTCCACATCAAAAATTTGGTTTTTATCACTTACCTACTCGAAGATGAGCAGGAGTTAAGCTTGGGGATGCTGATACGTCTCCAACGTATCTATAATTTTTGATTATTCCATGTTGTTTTATTATCAATCTTGGATGTTTTATAATCATTTTATATCATTTTTGGTACTAAACTATTGACATAGTGCCAAGTGCCAGCTGCTGTTTTCTGCATGTTTTTTACATCACAGGAAATCAATATCAGACGGAGTCCAAATGCCACGAAACTTTATGATGATTTTTTATGGACCAAAAGAAAGAAGTTGGGCCCTAGTTGCACCTGGGGGGAGTCCCGAGGAGGGGACAACCCACCAGAGCGTGCGAGGAGGCCCAGGCGCACCCTGGTGGCTTGTGCCCACCTCGGGTGCCCCCCGGACCGCCTCTTTGCTCTATAAATACCCCAATATTCCAGAAACCCAAGGGGAGTCGACGAAATATTCATCCAGCCGTCGTAGAGTCTAGAACCACCAGATCCAATCTAGACACCATCATGGAGGGGTTCACCACTTCCACTGGTGCTCTCCGATGATGCGTGAGTAGTTCTTTGTAGACCTTTGGGTCCATAGTTAGTAGCTAGATGGCTTCTCTCTCTCGTTGAATTCTCAATACAATGGTCTCTTGGAGATCCATATGATGTAACTCTTTTTGCGGTGTGTTTGTTGGGATCCCATGAACTTCGAGTTTATGATCAGTTATATCTTTTTATATCCATGAAAGTTATTTCAGTTTCTTTGATCTCTTATATGCATGATATCTTATGGCCTCGTATTTCTTATCCAATATTTGGGTTTTATTTGGCCAGCTTGATCTATTTATCTTGCAATGGGGCGAGGTGCCCAGTAGTGGGTCCGATCTTACGGTGCTTGATCCCAGTGACAGAAAGGGAACCGACACGTATGTATCGTTGCTACTAAGGACAAAAAGATGGGATCTATATCTAGGCAATAGATAAACGGATCTTGTCTACATCATGTCATCATTCTTATTGCATTACTCCATTTTTCCATGAGCTTAATACACTAGATGCATGTTGGATAGCGGTCGATGTGTGGAGTAATAGTAGTAGATGCAGGCAGGAGTCGGTTTACTAATCTTGGACGTGATGCCTACGTAATGATCATTGCCTGGATATTGTCATAATTATTTGAAGTTCTATCAATTGCCCAACAGTAATTTGTTTACCCACCGTTTGCTATCTTTCTCGAGAGAAGCCACTAGTGAAACCTACGGCCCCTGGGTATTCTTTCTCATATATTTGCCTTGCGATCTACTTTTTCCTTGCATTTGTTTTCAGATCTATTAAACCAAAAATACAAAAATACCTTGCTGCAATTTATTCTTATTTATTTTATTTGCCGTTCGATCAATCAATCTACTACAAATTTACCTCACGTCCTTTGCCTATCTTGAGGCGCCGTACCCCGAAAGGGATTGACAACCCCTTTAACACGTCGGGTTGCAAGGTGTTGTTATTTGTGTGCAGGGGCTGTTTACATTGTGTTTCTAGGTTCTCCTACTGGTTTGATAACCTTGGTTTCATATCTGAGGGAAATACCTACCTCCGCTGTGCTGCATCATCCCTTCCTATTTGGGAAAATACCGACGTAGCTTCAAGCGACATCAATGCAACAAAGTAGCGTAAGTATTTCCCTCAGTTTTGAGAACCAAGGTATCAATCCAGTAGGATACAACACACAAGTCACCGAATACATGCACAAATAATCACAACTTGCACCCAACGCGATAATGGGGTTGTCAATCCCTTCACGGTCACTTGCAAAAGTGAGATCTGATAGAGATAGATAAGCGGTAAAGTAAATATTTTTGGTATTTTTGGTTTATAGATCGAAAAGTAAAAGATTGCAAAATAGTAGATTGGAAACTAGTAAGATGTACACGAGATTAAATAATATGGAAAAGAGACCCGGGGGCCATAGGTTTCACTAGTGGTTTCTCTCAAGATAGCAAATATTACGGTGGATGAACAAATTACTGCCGAGCAATTGATAGAAAAGCGCATAGTTATGATGATATCTAAGGCAATGATCATGAACATTGGCATCACATCTGTGTCAAGTAGACCGAAACGATTCTGCATATACTACTATTACTCCACACATCGACCGCTATCCAGCATGCATCTAGAGTATTAAGTTCATAAAGAACGCAGTAACGCATTAGGTAAGATGACATGATGTAGATGAATTAACTCAAGCAATATGATGAAAACCCCATCTTTTTATCCTCGATGGCAACAATACAATACTTGCCTTGCTGCCCCTACTGTCACTGGGAAAGGACACCGCAAGATTGAACCCAAAGCTAAGCACTTCTGCTATTGCAAGAAAGATCAATCTAGTAGGCCAAACTAAACCGATAATTCGAAGAGACTTGCAAAGATATCAAATCATGCATAGAGAAGAACCAAATAATATTCATAGATCATGGTCAAAAAAATAATATTCATGGATAATCTGGTCATAAATCCACAATTCATCGGATCTCGGCAAAGACACCGCAAAACAATATTACATCGAATAGATCTCCAAGAACATCGAGGAGAACATGGTATTGAGAATCAAAGAGAAAGAAGAAGCCATCCAGCTAATAACTATTGACCCGAAGGTCTGTGGTAAACTACTCACGCTTCATCGAAGAGGTAATGGTGTTGATGTAGAAGCCCTCCATGATCGAATCCCCCTCCGGCAGGATGCCGGAAAAGGTCCCTAGATGGGATCTCATGGGCACAGAAGGTTGCGGCGGTGGAAAAGTGGTTTCGTGGCTCTCCTGGATGTTTTTAGGGTATAAGAGTATATATAGGCGAAGGAACTAGGTTAGGGGAGCTCCGAGTGCCCACGAGATAGGGGGCGCGCCCTCCTGCCTCGTGGCCGCTTCGCTGCGTCTCCGACTTCATCTCCAAGTCTCCTGGTTTACTTTCGGTCCAAAAAAGATCATCGTGAAGGTTTCATTCCGTTTGGACTCCGTTTGGTATTCATTTTCTGTGAAACTCCAAAATAGACAAAAAAAACAGAAACTACCACTGGGCCCTCGTTTAATAGATTAGTCCCAAAAATAATATAAAATATCATATAAATGCCTATTAAACATCCAAAACAGATAATATAATAGCATGGAATAATCAAAAATTATAGATACGTTGGAGACGTATCAATGGGTCGGGCCAAGAACCCCCACGGGTGTTCACTGGTGGATCATATCCACAAGACCCACAACGTAGGAAGGTTCCCAAATAGTTGGCGCATACTTCAAGACTTATATGTCGACTACACCATGATTTACCATATATGTAGTTGACATATCTGTAACCCTAGACCCCACGGTATCGATATAAACCAGGGGGTAGGTGATACGTCTCCAACGTATCTATAATTTTTGATTGTTCCATGCTATTATATTACCCCTTTTGGATGTTTATGGGCTTTATTTTACACCTTTATATCATTTTTGGGACTAACCTATTAAACGGAGGCCCAGCCCATATTATTGTTTTATTGCATGTTTCAGTATTTCGAAGAAAAGGAATATCAAACAGAGTCCAAATGGAATGAAACCTTCGACAGCGTTATTTTTGGGAAGAATATGATCCTGGAGACTTGGAGTTCAAGTCAGAAGATCCTCGAGGACTCCACGAGATAGGAGGGCCCCCCCTACTGGGCGTGCCCCCTATCTCGTGGGCCCCTCGAGCACCTCCCGACCGACTTCTTTCGCCTATATAAGCCTACGTACCCTAAAACCATCGAATACGAAGATAGATCGGGAGTTCCGCCGCCGCAAGCCTGTGTAGCCACCAAAACCCTCTCGGGAGCCCGTTCCGGAACCCTGCCGGAGGGGGAATCCATCACCGATGGCCATCTTCATCATCCCGGCGCTCTCCATGACGAGGAGGGAGTAGTTCACCCTCGGGGCTGAGGGTATGTACCAGTAGCTATGTGTTTGATCTCTCTCTCTCTCTCTCTCGTGTTCTCTCTCGTGTTCCCTCTATGGCGCGATCTTGATATATCCCGAGCTTTGCTATTGTAGTTGGATCTTATGATGTTTCTCCCCATCTACTCTCTTGTGATGAATTGAGTTTCCCCTTTGAAGTTATCTTATCGGATCGAGTCTTTTATGAGAACACTTGATGTATGTCTTGCCGTGCTTATCTGTGGTGACAATGGGATATCATGTGCCACTCGATGTATGTTTTGGTGACCAACTTGCGGGTTCTGCCCATGAACCTATGCATAAGGGTTGGCACACGTTCTTGACTCTTCGGTAGAAACTTTGGGGCACTCTTTGAAGTAATTTGTGTTGGTTGGATGAATCTGAGATTGTGTGATGCATATCGTATAATCATGCCCACGGATACTTGAGGTGACAATGGAGTATCTAGGTGACATTAGAGTTTTGGTTGATTTGTGTCTTAAGGTGTTATTCTAGTACGAACTCTTGAATAGATTGATCCGAAAGAATAACTTTGAGGTGGTTTCGTACCCTACCATAATCTCTTCGTTTGTTCTCCGCTATTAGTGGCTTTGGAGTGACTCTTTGTTGCATGTTGAGGGATTGTTATATGATCTATCTATGTTATTATTGTTGACAGAACTTGCACTAGTGAAAGTATGAACCCTAGGCCTTGTTTCCTACCATCGCAATACCGTTTACGCTCACTTTTATCATTAGTTACCTTGCTGTTTTTATAACTTCAGATTACAAATACCTATTTCTACCATCCATATTGCACTTGTATCACCATCTCTTCGCCGAACTAGTGCACCTATACAATTTACCATTGTATTGGGTGTGTTGGGGACACAAGAGACTGTTTGTTATTTGGTTGCAGGGTTGCTTGAGAGAGACCATCTTCATCCTACGCCTCCTACGGATTGATAAACCTTAGGTCATCCACTTGAGGGAAATTTGCTACTGTCCTACAAACCTGTGCACTTGCAGGCCCAACAACGTCTACAAGAAGAAGGTTGTGTAGTAGACATCAAGCTCTTTTCTAGCGCCGTTGCCGGGGAGGTTAGCGCTTGAAGTTTATCTTTAGATCTTGCAATAGAATCTTTTTGTTTCTTGTTTTATTACTAGTTTAGTTTATAAAGGAAAACTACAAAAAATAATGTAGTTAAGTTTGTCTCATACGCTTCGTCTTTTTAATATCTTTCGTGAGTATGATGAAAAGGAAAATTGTGCTCAAGTGCTAGAAGAAGAATTACATAGAATGCTTGGCATGAAATATGTGAATGATGAGCATGATTGCAATGTTGTTAGTATGAATTCCTTGAATATCCATGATGCTAATGATATGCAAAGCCACAAGCTTTGGGAAGCTATGTTTGATGAAGATGATATTTTTGTCCCCCAAGTTTTGATGAGAATATTTATTATGATGAAAGCATGCCTCCTATTTATGATGATTATATTGATGAAAGTGGGTTTGGAAGAGTGTCAACTTTAGGAAGTAGTGATCCCACTATTTTGGAGGATGTTGAATCTTATTGTGATGAACAGGAAAGTGGATTTGGAAGAGTGTCAACTTTATTTAGTGATGATTCCACTATTTCGGAAGAGGTTCCAATTGATTATGAGAACATAGTTGCTATCTATGATGATTATTGTGATGACTTGTATGCTATTAAGAATAATTATAACCACGAAACTTGTCATCATGATTTTAGTTTTCAATTGGATTATGCCTCACATGATAATTACTTTGTTGAGTTTGCCCCACTACTATTCATGAGAAGAATTGTGCTTATGTGGAAAGTAGTAAATTTTCTATGCTTGTAGATCATGAAAAGAATGCTTTAGGTGCTGGTTATATTGTTGAATTCATTCATGATGCTACTGAAAATTATTATGAGGGAGGAATATATGCTTGTAGGAATTGCAATAATGCCAAGTTTCCTCTCTATGTGTTGAAAGTCTTGAACTTATGCTTATTTTACCTTCCTATGCTAGTTGATTATTGTTCCCTAAGTTGTTTGCTCACAAAATCCCTATGCATAGGAAGTGGGTTAGACTTAAATGTGCTAGTCATATGCTTCATGATGCTCCCGTTATGTTTCAATTCTTATCTTTTATGTGAGCATCATTGTCATCATCATGCCTAGCTAAAAGGCATTAAAGAAAAGCGCTTGTTGGGAGACAACCCAATATGTACCCTTACTGTTTTTGTGTGTTCACATGATTATGCTACTGCAGTAATCATGTTTTATAGCTTTTATTTCAATAAAGTGCCAAGTAAGACCTTTAGGATAGCTTACGGTGATAGTTGTGTTGATCCTGCTGAAAATCAGAAACTTTTGCATCCAGTAAATTAGTTTTTTTAATTCACAGAAACGTGATATTGATCTGATTCTTCTTGATCTGGATTGGTACACTAATTCCTTAGGACTTCCTAATTTAGTAGGATTTTTGGAGTTCTAGAAGTACACGTTTGATACAGATTACTACAGACTGTTCTGTTTTTGACAGATTCTGTTTTCTATGTGTTGTTTGCTTATTTTGATGCATCTATGGCTAGTATTAAGTGGTATGAACCATAGAGAAGTTGTAATACAGTATATATTACACCAATATGAATTTAGAATGAGTGCATTACAGTTCCTAGGTGGTGGTTTTATTTTCTTATACTAATGGAGCTTACGAGTTTTCTGTTGAGTTTTGTGTTGTGGAGTTTTCAAGTTTTGGGTAAAGATTCGATGGACTATGGAATAAGGAGTGGCAAGAGCCTAAGCTTGGGGATGCCCAAGGCACCCCAAGGTAATATTCAAGGACAACCAAGAGCCTAAGCTTGGGGATGCCCCGGATGGCATCCCCTCTTTCGTCTTCGTTCATCGGTAACTTTACTTGGAGCTATATTTTTATTCACCACATGATATGTGTTTTGCTTGGAGCGTCATTTTATTTTGTTAGTATTTGTTTGCTGTTAGTTAGAATAATGTTTTTCATCTTTATTTTCAATAAAAAAGTCAAGGATAACCTTTGTCATGCTTATTTTGCTAGTACACATGTTGCTGTTTGAAAACAGAAAGTTTACCGCTGTTGCAAAAATTCCCTAGAAAATTAAGAGAATGATATAATGATGAAACCTTTTGCATGACAAGCTCTGATAAATTTACTACAGTGGGGATTTTAGTTCATAATTTTTGGAGTTAGTGAAGTATTGTTACTCTTGCATTCTTTACAGACTGTACTATTTTGACAGATTGCTGTTATGTTTGCATTGTTTGCATATGTTTGCTTGTTTAATGATTCTATTTGAGGATAGGAGTATTCAATATGCAGAGTCATTTAGTATGCAATGTTGAATAATAATTTTAGTGATTTGTTACAGTAGGAAAAGATAAGGTTTTGCATTACTATCTCACGAGTTCTTGTTGAGTTTGTTGTGGATGAAGCTTTTGATAAATAGAGAAACCATGGTATGAGAGGAATTAAGGAGACACAAAAGTTCAAGCTTGGGGATGCCCAAGGCACCCCAAGATAATATTTCAAGAAGTCTCAAGCATCTAAGCTTGGGGATGCCCCGGTAGGCATCCCACCTTTCTTCTTCAACAACTATCGGTTAGTATCGGTTGAGCCTAAGTTTTTGCTTCTTCACATGAGTTGTGCTATCCTTGCAATGTCATTTTATTTTGCTTTGCTTGCTGTTTGAATACAATACCAAGATCTGATATTCTTTAATGTTAGAGAGTCTTCACATAGTTGCACAATTGTTCGACTACTCATTGATCTTTACTTATATCATTCGGAGTAGTTTGTCATTTGCTCTAGTGCATCACTTATATATTTTAGAGCACGGCGGTGGTTATATTTTTTTAGAAATTGCTAGTCTCTCATGCTTCACTTATATTATTTTGAGAGTCTTTTAGAACAGCATGGTATTTGCTATGGTTACAAAGTTGGTCCTAGAATGATGAGCATCCAAGTTGGGTATAATAAAAACTATCATAGAAGTGAATTGGATGCTATGATCAATTTGATGCTTGATAATTGTTTTGAGATATGGAGGTAGTGATATTAAAGTCATGCTAGTTGAGTGATTATGAATTTAAAGAATGCTTGTGTTGAAGTTTGTGATTCCCGTAGCATGCACGTATGGTGAACCACTTTGTGATGAAGTTGGAGCACAATTTTATTTATTGATTGTCTTCCTTATGAGTGGCGGTCGGGGATGAGCGATGGTCTTTTCCTACCAATCTATCCCCCTAGGAGCATGCGCGTAGTGCTTTGATTTCTGATGACTTCTAGATTTTTGCAACAAGTATATGAGTTCTTTTGACTAATGATGAGTCCATGGATTATACGCACCCTTTCACCCTTCCACCATTGCTAGCCTCTCTTGTATTGTGCAACTTTCGCCGGTACCATATACCACCATTTACCTTCCTCAAAACAGCCACCATACCTACCTATTATGGCATTTCCATAGCCATTCCAAGATATATTGCCATGCAACTTTCCACTGTTCCGTTCATATGACACGCATTACTTTGTCATATTGCTTTTTGCATGATCATGTAGTTGACATTGTATTTGTGGCAAGGCCGCCTTCATAATTTTCATACATGTCGCTCTTGATTCATTGCATATCCCGGTACACCGCCGGAGGCATTCATATAGAGTCATATCTTGTTCTAGCTTTGAGTTGTAATTCTTGAGTTGTAAATCTATAAAACTGCGATGATCTTCATTATTAGAGCATTGTCCTAGTGAGGAAAGGATGATGAAGACTATGATTCCCCCACAAGTCGGGATGAGACTTCGGACTTTACAAAAAGAAAAAAAGAGAAGCAAGAAAAAAGAGAAAGGCCAAAAAGAAGAAAGAAAAAAGAGAAGGCCAAAGAAAAAGAAAAAAAAGAAAAGAAAAAAAGAAAAAAAAAAGAAAATGAGAGAAAAAGAGAGAAGGGACAATGCTACTATCTCTTTTTCCACACTTGTGCTTCAAAGTAGCACCATGATCTTCATGATAGAGAGTCTCCTATGTTGTAACTTTCATATACTAGTGGGAATTTTTCATTATAAAACTTGGCTTGTATATTCCAATGATGGGATTCCTCAAAATGCCCTAGGTCTTCGTGAGCAAGCAAGTTGGATGCACACCCACTTAGTTTCTTTTGTTGAGCTTTCATATATTTATAGCTCTAGTGCATCCGTTGCATGGCAATCCCTACTCACTCACATTGATATCTATTAATGGGCATCTCCATAGCCCGTTGATACGCCTAGTTGATGTGAGACTATCTTCTCCTTTTTATTCTTCTCCACAACCACCATTCTATTCTGCATATAGTGCTATGTCCATGGCTCACGCTCATGTATTGCGTGAAAGTTGAAAAAGTTTGAGATTATTAAAGTATGAAACAATTGCTTGGCTTGTCATTGGGTTTGTGCATGATTAAATACTTTGTGTGATGAAGATAGGGCAACAGCCAGACTATATGATTTTGTAGCTTTCTTTGGCCATGTTATTTTGAGAAGACATGATTACTTTGATTAGTATGCTTGAAGTATTACTATTTCTTATGTCAATATGAACTTTTATTTTGTATTCATTTGGATCTGAACATTCATGCCACAATAAAGAAAATTACATTGAGAATTATGCTAGGTAGCATTCGACATCACAAATTCTGTTTTTATCATTTACCAACTCGAGGACGAGCAGGAATTAAGCTTGGGGATGCTTGATACGTCTCCAACGTATCTATAATTTTTTATTGTTCCATGCTATTATATTACCCCTTTTGGATGTTTATGGGCTTTACTTTACACCTTTATATCATTTTTGGGACTAACCTATTAATCGGAGGCCCATCCCATATTGTTGTTTTATTGCCTGTTTCAGTATTTCAAAGAAAAGGAATATCAAACGGAGTCTAAACGGAATGAAACCTTCGGCAGCGTTATTTTTGGGAAGAATATGATCCTGGAGACTTGGAGTTCAAGTCAGAAGATCCTCGAGGACTCCACGAGATAGGAGGGCGCGCCCCCCTACTAGGTTTGCCCCCTGTCTCGTGGGCCCCTCGAGCACCTCCCGACCGACTTATTTCGCCTATATAAGCCTACGTACCCTAAAACCATCAAATACGAAGATAGATCGGGAGTTCCGCCGCCGCAAGCCTCTGTAGCCACCAAAAACCTCTCGGGAGCCCGTTCCGGCACCCTGTCGGAGGGGGAATCCATCACCGGTGGCCATCTTCATCATCCCGGCACTCTCCATGACGAGGAGGGAGTAGTTCACCCTCGGGGCTGAGGGTATGTACCAGTAGCTATGTGTTTGATCTCTCTCTCTCGTGTTCTCTCTCGTGTTCCCTCTATGGCACGATCTTGATGTATCCCGAGCTTTGCTATTGTAGTTGGATCTTATCATATTTCTCCCCCTCTACTCTCTTGTGATGAATTGAGTTTCCCCTTTGAAGTTATCTTATCGGATTGAGTCTTTTATGAGAACACTTGATGTATGTCTTGCCGTGCTTATCTGTGGTGACAATGGGATATCATGTGCCACTTGATGTATGTTTTGGTGACCAACTTGCAGGTTCCGCCCATTAACCTATGCATAAGGGTTGGCACACGTTCTTGACTCTCCAGTAGAAACTTTGGGGCACTCTTTGAAGTACTTTGTGTTGGTTGGATGAATCTGAGATTGTGTGATGCATATCGTATAATCATGCCCACGGATACTTGAGGTGACAATGGAGTATCTAGGTGACATTAGGGTTTTGGTTGATTTGTGTCTGAAGGTGTTATTCTAGTACGAACTCTTGAATAGATTGATCTGAAAGAGTAACTTTGCGGTGGTTTCATACCCTACCATAATCTCTTTGTTTGTTCTCCGCTATTAGTGGCTTTGGAGTGACTCTTTGTTGCATGTTGAGGGATTGTTATATTATCTATCTATGTTATTATTGTTGAGAGAACTTGCACTAGTGAAAGTATGAACCCTAGACCTTGTTTCCTACCATTGCAATACCGTTTACACTCACTTTTATCATTAGTTACCTTGCTGTTTTTATAATTTCAGATTACAAATACCTATTTCTACCATCCATATTGCCCTTGTATCACCATCTCTTCGCCGAACTAGTGCACCTATACAATTTACCATTGTATTGGGTGTGTTGGGGACACAAGAGACTCTTTGTTATTTGGTTGCAGGGTTGCTTGAGAGAGACCATCTTCATCCTACGCCTCCTAAGGATTGATAAACCTTAGGTCATCCACTTGAGGGAAATTTGCTACTGTCCTACAAACCTGTGCATTTACAGGCCCAACAACGTCTACAAGAAGAAGGTTGTGTAGTAGACATCAGTAGGGCACATAGAAGAAGATAGACAATCTCGTGGTAGAATCATATGTACACTGTACTCCATCTACAATCAATACAAACAAAATTAGAACATAGGGTATTATCTCTTCAAGAGAGCCCAAACCTGGGTAAAACATTGCGTCAACTATTACCATCGTGTCATGGTTATCATCTTGGGACCCCTCCTATCTTAGATTTGCCGAATCGACTTTGACATTGGTGGCCCATGCATGCCCCCAATTATGGTCACCAGCATCCGATGGGAATCAACATAGGTGAGCAGATCAGATCAGGCATGACCTTTGTGTCGGGCCAAATCGTTGTCTTCGGTAGCATCATTCTTTTCACTGACTTGACCATACACCTAGGCCTAGTCAATAACCTTGCTCTTGACCAGATCATGTGATTTGGCAACTTAGAGTATGCCTCGAATTCCCGTGGAGAACTCAGCCTCTCAAGCTGGGTGTTAGACTAGATTGAGGAACAGAAAGTCATGCCCGTCCCGATGTTGATGTCAGATCAGATCAAGGGCGAGGGAAATAATTTCACATTGAATCAAGGTCAAGGGCGAGGTAGTATTTGGGCGAAATGCTACCTAGGGATGAAAAGGGAGTGAAAGCTTTTCATTTTCCAAAATAAAGAGGATATAAAATGGAAATGGAAATGAAATTTTTTATGCGAAAATGGAAACAAAACGGAACGGTGTTTTCCGGTGGAACATGCGTGGAAACAAAATTTTCTATTTCCGTGAATATGAAATTTCCATTTTTAGAATAGGCTTATGGCTGCTTTGTAGCCCAGCCACCAAACAACAGATGATGACACACTCAGCAAAACTGATGATTTGAAGCCCAACTTCTACTACCACATATATACTCAACTAGGCCTTATATGCAATTGTCGAGTACTACTACAATACTACGCTAAGTTGCTAACATAATCATTTTATTTTGTAGCCATGGTAACATTTCATTAAATTTGTTAGCTTTTGTGTTTATTTCTCTATGACTCAAGGGGTTTTATGTTCCTGACAACGCTCACTTCTGTTTTCGTGTTTACTTTGTATACGCCCCCTGTCTGTTTCCAGTAGTATCTGTTTCCTTATTCATTTCTGGGGTTTCTGTATTTGTTTCTGCTTCTGCAAAAAAATGAAAACAAATGCGGTAGCACCCAATTCCGTCTGTTTCTGCTCTGTTTTCATCCCTAATACTACCCTCGAAGACTGTGGTGATCCTCTATACTTTTGGGTCATCAGTCCATCAATTCCGGACTTGCCCCCTGATAATCCCCAAGTGCAGGGAATCATCGTACCAATTCCCAAAGGTGTAAGTGATAAGTATGGAGTGTCGAACCCACAAGGAGCAAAAGGTAAGATCAATATTCTCTCAAGTCCTATCTGCCACTGATACGACTCTACGTACACCGAATGTTTGCTTTCAACTAGAAACGAGAAAGAAAACTATGTTGTGGGTATGAAGTGGATAACTTTGCATGACATCGGAGAGCTAAAACATAAAAGTAGGTGTTGTTATCATAAAGTTAGAATATATTATTAAATATTATAAATAGCGAGTGTGGAATAATGGTGGGTCGGTGTGCGGAATTATCCTAGGCAATTGTTAACAAGACCGGTAATCACTATTGCAATTTCATATGAGGGAGAGGCATAAGCTAACATACTTTCTCTTCTTGGATCATGTGCACTTATGGTTGGAACTCTAGCAAGCATCCGCAACTACTAAAGATCATTCAGGTAAAACCAAACCATAGCATTAACATATCAAGTCCCCTTTATCCCATACGCAACAACCCCCTTACTCGGGTTTATGCTTCTGTCACTCAAGCAACCCACTATAAGCGAATCATGAACGTATTGCAACACCCTACAGCGGGAATCCCTCATGCTTGCACGACATGAAGGGCACAATAGGACAACACCAAAATAAAACATAAAACTCTTACCAATTTAGATCATCGATCAACCCAAAGACAAAAGATATATAGTCAAAACATCATAGGATGGCAACACATCATTGGATCATAATATGTGGCATAAAGCACCATGTTCAAGTAGGTATTACAGCGGGGTGCGGGAGAGTGGACCGCATAAAAGAGATGACGATGGTGATGATGATGGTGATGTTGATGAAGTCGATCACCGCGGCGATGATTCCCCTCCCGATGGCACTCCGATGCCACCGAGAGAGAGGAGGAGTGGTTCTCCCCTTTGTGCTTCCTCCTCCATGGCATCCCCCCCCCCATGATGGGGAGAGGTTCTTCCTCTGGATCTTGGCCTTCATGGCGATAATGGCCCCTCCGGGATCCTTCCCCATGGCCTGCGGTGATGATGGCCCCCTCAAGCAAGGTGCCAGAGAGGGCCTAGATTGATTTCTCGTGGCTACAGAGGCTTGCGTTGGCGGAACTTCTGCTCTAGGTTATTTTCTGGAGGTTTGGGCATTTATAGGAGAGGTTGGCATCGAGAACAAGTCAGGGGGCCCCACGGAGAGTCCACGAGGCACAGGGGTGCACCCCAGGGGGGTGGGCGCACCCTCCACCCTCGTGGGGCCCATGGGACTCCCCTTCAGTAACTCTTTGTTCCAGTATTTTTTATATTTTCTAGAAAAAATCTCCGTTGATTTTTAGCGCATTCCGAGAACTTTTATATCTGTATAAAAACAACACCACGGTAGTTCTGCTGAAAACAGCGTCAGTCCGGGTTAGTTCTAACCAAATCATACCAAAATCATATAAAACTATTGTAAACATGGTAGGAATATTTCATAAATTATAGATACTTTGGAGACGTATCAGCATCCCCAAGCTTAATTCATGCTCGTCCTCGAGTAGGTAAATGATAAAAGAAATAATTTATGAAGTGTCAATGCTAGCAAGTGCTTAAGTTTGGTCAATGATAGTTTCTTCACTTTTTCTAGCATCATTATATATCGTAACAGTAGCTCAACTCATAAAACTTGTCTTGGTCAAGTAACAAGCTATTCACATGTTAAAGTACAGATCATAAACTTTCTTGAAAACTAACAAACCATGCTCTTAGTCATCAAACAATTGCAATTCATCTTATTTTCGGGAAGGGTCTATGTAAGAGCTTTGGTTTAGCAAACTCCACATACTCAACTATCATTTAATCTTTCACAATTGCTAACACTCACGTGATATTTATGGGTTCAAAGTTTCAATCAGACACAGAGAAAGATAGGGGCTTATAGTTTTGCCTCCCAACCTTTTACCTCAAGGGTAATGTCAACAATAATAATTTATGAAAACCTACATCCAAGTGGATATATATGTCCGGATCGCTCCAACACAAAGTGCTTGCCAAAGGAAAAAGTGTAAAAGGAAAAGTGAAAATCACCATGACTCTTGTATAGGGGTAGAAGGTAAAAGTAAAAGATAGGCCCTTCGCAGAGGGAAGCAGAGGTTGTCATGCGCTTTAATGGTTGGATGCATGAAATCTTAATGCAAAAGAATGTCACTTTATATTGCCGCTTGTGACAAAGACCTTTATTATGCAGTCCATCGCTTTTATTTCTTCCCTATCACAAGTTCGTATAAAGCATATTTTCTTCGCACTAATAGATCATACATATTTAAGGAGCAATTTTTATTTCATGCAACAATGACAACTTACTTGAAGGATCTTACTCAATCCATAGGTAGGTATGGTGGACTCTCATGGCAAAACTGGTTTAAGGGATGTTTGGAAGCACAAGTAGTATTTCTACTTGGTGCAAAGAATTTGGCTAGCATGAGAGGGAAGGCAAGCTCAACATGTTGGATGATCCAAGACAATATAACGTTTCGGATATAGGAAAACATAACCCATTAATATGTCTTCCTTGTCCAACATCAATTTTTAGCATGTCATATTTTAATGAGTGCTCACAATTACAAAAGATGTCCAAGAAGTATATTTATATGTGAAATCTCTCTTCCTTTAATATTCTTTCATGAATTGTTCAAGTGACCAATTCTGCGTTTGCTAACTTTCAATAAATTTACCACCTATACTTATTATGTGTGAAGTCATTACTCCCCATGGTATAAGCATATTAAACATATATAAATTCATATTTATGATATTCAATTCACTCAACCATTTACTCATAGGATATACGTGAAGCACGTGAGTAAATGACAACCTACTCCAAAAAGATATAAGTGAAGAACACTGAGTAGTCAAATAATTAACTAGCCATGGGAGGACTCTCTCATTCAAGATTTCAGACCAATGATTTATTCAAACAGCAAGTAAAATGAAAATACGCTCCAAGCAAAACACATATCATGTGACGAATAAAAATATAGCTCCGAGCAAGGTATACCGATAGTTTTGAAGACGAAAGAGGGGATGCCTTCCGGGGTATCCCCAAGCTTACGAGCTTGATTCTTCCTTGAATATTACCTTGGGGTGCCTTTGGCATCCCCAAGCTTAGGGTCTTTCCACTCCTTATTCTCCTCATATCGATATCTCACCCAAAACTTGAAAACTTCAATCACACAAAACTTAACGGAACTTCGTGAGGTGGGTTAGTATGATAAAGAGTAAACCTTTCACTTTGGTACTGTCAAAGACAAGATTTATAATTGTTCTCACACAATTCCTACTGTACCATATCATTTCTACAATTTATATTGAGAAATATAAGCTATAGAAACTAGAAAACAAGCAAACTATGAAATGAAAACAGAATCTGTCAGAAACAGAACAGTCTGTAATGATCTAAAAAAACAACCATACTTCTGCTACTCCAAAAATGATGAAATGAATTGGCGGATGTGTGGAATTTGTCTATTAATCCTGTGCAAAAATAATCAACTCAAAAGCACTCTTCTGTAAAAGATGACAGCTAATCTCGTGAGTGCAAAGTTTTTGTTTTTAACAGCAAGATCACATTAACTTTCACCCAAGTCTTCCCAAAAGTCTTACTTGGCACTTTATTGAAACAAAATCTATAAAACATGATTAATACAGTAGATTAATCATGTGAACACACAAAAATAGTAAGGGTAAATATTGGGTTGTCTCCCAACAAGCGCTTTTCTTTAATGCCTTTTAGCTAGGCATAATGATTTCAATGATGCTCACATTAAAGATAAGAATTGAAACATAAAGAGAGCATCATGAATAATATGACTACCACATTTAAATCTAACCCACTTCCTATGCCTAGAGATTTTGTGAGCACACAATTTATAGGAACAAGAATCAACTAGCATAGGAAGGCAAAACAAGTATAACTTCAAAACTTTAAGCACATAGAGAGGAAACTTGATATTATTGACAAGCATGTATTCCTCCCTCATAATAATTTTAGTAGCATCATGAATGAGTTCAACAATATACCATCACATAAAGCATTCTTTTCATGATCTACAAGCATAGAAATTTTTCTACTCTCCAGATAAGCAAAATTCTTCTCATTCGGAATAGTGGGAGCAAACTCAACAAAATAACAGTCATGTGAGGCATAATCCAATTGAAAATTAAAATAATGATGACAAGTTTCATGGTTAACATTATTCTTTATAGCATACATGTCATCACAATAATCATCATAGATAGCAACTTTGTTCTCATAATCAATTGGAACCTCTTCCGAAATAGTGGAATCATTACTAACTAAAGTTGACACTCTTCCAAATCCACTTTCATAAATATCACACTAAGATTCAACACCCTCCAAAATAGTGGGATCACTAATTCCTAAAGTTGACACTCTTCCAAACCCCTTTAGATGATAGTATTATTCAAACTCCAAAAGATATAAGTGAAGTTCATGGAGCATTCTACAATTAATATAGACTAACCAATATCCAAGCTCAAAATATATAAGTGAAGCACACAAAGCATTCTATAAAACCGTACTCAAAATATTTAAGTGAAGAACAAAGAGCATTCTATAAGGTCATACTCAAAATATTTAAGTGAAGCACATGAAGCATTCTGTAAATCGATGAAGGGCTATCTCATACTAGCATGGTTCTTAAAGAAAAAGAAAAACACAAAGGACACAAATCATGTGAAAAAAACAAAAACCAAGGTATACCGATAATTGTTGAAGAAGAAATATGGGATGCCAACCGGGGCATCCCCAAGCTTAGATGCTTGAGTATCCTTGGAATATTTACTTGGGGTGCCTTGGGCATCCCCAAGCTTGAACTCTTGCCTTTCTTTATTCTTCTCACATCGGTACCTCCTCGTTCTTCGAACACTTCATCCACAAAAACTTAACAAAAACTTTGTGAGTCCGTTAGTATACTAAAGCAAATCACTACCTTTAGGTACTCTTTATCTACTGTATTCCAACTTCACCATGGTTCATACCCCTCGATACTACCCATGGATTCATCAAAATAAGCGAACAACACACAGAAAACAGAATCTGTCAAAAACAGGACAGTCTATAGTAATCTGGAAATTTAGTAAAATTCTGTAACTCCAAAAAAATCTAAAAAATATGAAAATTTAAACAATTTGTACAGAAGTAATGTTCAAAAAGTTTTAGACCCATTTGACTTCCCAGTAAAAAATGTAAATTCACGCGCTACAGCGAGAGTTTCTGTTTTTGTACTGCACATAGTAAAAAAGCAATCTAATCATCCTAAAACCAAAGCTTGGCACATTATTTTTATAATACAATGATATAAACAAGGGGATAATTATTTTTAGAGAAATTTCCATGAAATGTTTTACATCATTTCCATGAGCATGAACACAAGTGTTCAAGGTCGACCCTCACTTCTCCAATGCATAACTTTCCAATCACTTCTCTTTTTGAAAAACTTTTTAGGCATATGAGGCAAATGCATCTTTTTGTATTTTCATTATTTTTTTTTGTATGTTTCACCCACAACTAAGCAAAACTAAAAAGGGGAAACAAAAACTACTTAGTGAAGAAAGCAAACAAGCATACACGAAAATATAAACCCCACGCTATCGCTCCCCGGCAACGGCGCCAGAAAAGAGCTTGATAATCCTCAAGTGTAGGGAATCATCGTAGCAATTCCGAAAGGTGGAAGTGATAAGTATGGAGTGTCGAACCCACAAGGAGCTAAAGGTAAGATCAATATTCTCTCAAGTCCTATCTGCCACTGATACGACTCTACGTACACCGAACATTTGCTTCCAACTAGAAACGAGAAAGAAAACTATGTTGTGGGTATGAAGTGGATAACTTTGCATGAAATCGGAGAGCTAAAACATAAAAGTAGGTATTGTTATCATGAAGTTAGAATATATTACTACATATTATAAATAACAAGTGTGGAATAATGATGGGTCGGTGTGCGGAATTATCCTAGGCAATTGTTAAGAAGACCGGTAATCACTATTGCAATTTCATATGAGGGAGAGGCATAAGCTAACATACTTTCTCTTCTTGGATCATGTGCACTTATAATTGGAACTCTAGCAAGCATCCGCAACTACTAAAGATCATTAAGGTAAAACCCAACTATATCATTAACATATCAAATCCCCTTTATCCCATACGCAACAACCCCTTTACTCGGGTTTATGCTTCTATCATTCAAGCAACCCACTATAAGCTAATCATGAACATATTGCAACACCCTACAACGGGAATCCCTCATGCTTGCGCAACATGGAGGGCACAATAGGACAGCACCAAAATAAAACATACAACTCATACCAATCTAGATCATCGATCAACCCAAAGACAAAAGATGTCTACTCAAAACATCATAGGATGGCAACACATCATTGGATCATAATATGTGGCATAAAGCACCATGTTCAAGTAGGGATTATAGCGGGTGTGGGACAGTGGACCGTGTAAAAGAGATAAGGATGGTGATGATGATGGTGATGTTGATGAAGACGATCACTGCGATGATGATTCCCCTCCCGATGGCACTCCTATGCCATCGAGAGAGAGGAGGAGAGGTTCTCCCCCTTGTACTTCCTCCTCCATGGCCTCCCCCTTGATGGGGAGCAGTTCTCCCTCTGGATCTTGGCCTTCATGGCGATAATGGCCCCTCCGGGATCCTTCCCCATAGCCTCCGGTGATGATGGCCCCCCTCCGGCAGGGTGCCAGAGAGGGCCTAGATTGATTTCTCGTGGCTACAGAGGCTTGCGGCAGCGGAACTTCTGATCTAGGTTATTTTCTGGAGGTTTGGGCATTAATAGGAGAGGTTGGCGTCGAGAACAAGTCAGGGGGCCCCACGGAGAGTCCACGAGGCACAGGGGCACGCCCCAAGGGGTTGGGCGCGCCCTCCACCCTCGTGGGGCCCACGGGACTCCCCTACTGTAACTCTTTGTTCCAGTATTTTTTATATTTTCCAGAAAAAATCTCCGTTGATTTTCAGCGCATTCTGAGAACTTTTATTTCTCCACAAAAACACCACCACGGTAGTTCTGCTGAAAACAGCGTCAGTCCGGGTTAGTTCTAACCAAATCATACCAAAATCATATAAAACTATTTGTAAACATGGCATGAATACTTCATAAATTATAGATACGTTGGAGACGTATCACCCCCACGCGGTCCAGACTTGGAAGCTGCTCGAGTCAATGACTATGGCTTCCCTTCTACAACCGTCGATGGATATCTGGGAGTGGGAGGCATTGTGATCAAAGCTCCTAGGGTGGTTGGTTCAAGCTTGCAATCATGAGAAGGAGCTAGTATTTAGGGGGGTGTCTATGAGTTGTGGCCTCTTGGAATAATGCAAAGAACAACTAGTGAAGACCCCCAAGATTATCATGCACAGGGTGTTGAGTGTTGGGGAACGCGGTAATTTAAAAAAATCCTACGATCACGCAAGATCTATCTAGGAGATGCATAGCAATGAGAGGGGAAAGTGTGTCCACATACCCTCATAGACTGAAAGCGGAAGCGTTTGGTTAACGCAGTTGATGTAGTCGAAGGTTTTCACGATCCAAGTACCGAACGTACGACACCTCCACGTTCAGCACACGTTCAGCTTGATGACGTCCCTCGTGCTCTTGATCCAGTTGAGAATGAGGGTGAGTTCCGTCAGCACGACAGCCTGACGACGGTGATGATGATGTTACCGGCGCAGGGCTCCGCCTAAGCACTACGGCGATATGATCGAGGAGTGTAACTGTGGAGGGGGGCACCGCACACGGCTAAGGCAAAACTTGGTGTGTTCTAGGGTGCCCCCTGCCCCGTATATAAAGGAAGGAGGAGGAGGAGGCCGGCCCTAGAGGGGGCGCGCCAAATGGGGGAGTCCTACTTGGACTCCCGGTCCAAGTAGGATTTGCCACCCCCCCCCCTTTCCTATTCCAACTAGGACAAGGAGGAAGGGGAAGAGGAGAGGAGGAAGGAGGGGGAGCCGCCCCCTCCTAGTCCAATTCAGACCAGCCCATGGGGGGCACGCGACCATCCCTTGCGTCCCCTCTCTCCTTTCCCCTAAAGCCCATTAAGGCCCATTAACTCCCCGGGGGGGTCCGGTAACCTCCCGGTACTCCGAAAAATACCCGAACTTCTCTGGCACCTTTCCGATGTACGAATATAGCCTTCCAATATACCAATCTTTACGTATTGACCACTTCGAGACTCCTCGTCACATCCGTGATCTCATTCATGACTCCAAACAAACTTCGGTCATCAAAACACATAACTCATAATACAAATCGTCATCGAACGTTAAGCGTGCGGACCCTATGGGTTCGAGAACTATGTAGATATGATCGATACATATCTCCGATCAATAACCAATAGAGGAACCTGGATGCTCATATTGGCTCCTACATATTCTACGAAGATCTATATCGGTCAAACTGCATAACAACATACGTTGTTCCCTTTGTCATTGGTATGTTACTTGCCCGAGATTCGATCGTTCGTATCATCATACCTAGTTCAATCTCGTTACCAGCAAGTCTCTTTACTCGTTCCGTAATGCTTCGTCCCGCAACTAACTCATTAGTCACATTGCTTGCAAGGCTTATAGTGATGAGCACTACCGAGAGGGCCTAGAGATACCTCTCCGAAACATGGAGTGACAAATCCTAATCTCGATCTATGAGAACCCAACAAACACCTTCGGAGACACATGTAGAGCATCTTTCTAATCACCCAATTACGTTGTGACGTTTGATAGCACACAAGGTGTTCCTCTAGTATTCGGGAGTTACATAATCTCATAGTCTAAGGAACTTGTATAAGTCATGAAGAAAGCAGTAGCAATGAAACTGTAATGATTATAATGCTAAGCTAACGGATCGGTCATGCCCATCACATCATTCTCCTAATGATGTGATCCCGTTCATCAAATGACAACACATGTCTATGGTTAGGAAACATAACCATCTTTGATCAACGAGCTAGTCAAGTAGAGGCATATTAGGGACACTATGTTTTGTCTATGTATTCACACATGTACTAAGTTTCCGGTTAATACAATTCTAGCATGAATAATAAACATTTATCATGAAATAAGGAAATAAATAATAACTTTATTATTGCCTCTAGGGCATATTTCCTTCATTGAGGCTATGCGAAGAATGGGAATCTATTCGTAGTAAGAACCAGATGATCAAGATCCGACAAGTTGAGAATGGATCCCTTCAGAGGTAGGATGGGTCAAGGCCAACACAGAGGGTGTTATGTCAAAGACTCGATTTTGGTGGTGGACAGACAGTTCTAGGGACCACCATGGAGCTTTTTGAGAGGGAATATGCCTTTTTTCCCTGCATCATGGATCCGGATCTGGCTGAACTCATGGCGTGCCGACGTGATGAAATTGGGGCCTGGAAGCTCATCCTAGATTCTAACTCTCATACAGGTGTCCACAAGATCAAGGTGGGGTGCTTGAGATCGCCTCTGCAAATGGACACATTATTGAAGAGGTGAAAGGACTTCTGCATGGTTTTGAGGAGTTAAAAGTTATATGGGTGCGATGTTCGGTGAATAAAGTCGATCTACAACTTACTAGCTAGGGAAGGTTGCTTGAATAAGCTTTGTAAAACTTGGCTGGAGCATCCGTTAGCACGTTAGTGGCCTAGGAGGCTGTCTAATTGAACACATTGAACACATTAACGTGTGGGAGAAGGGTGGCCAACCAGCATGGCCACGTGGCACATGCTGGTTGGCCGTGGCGAGCAACTTCATGAATTTTTTTGGAGATTTTTTTTGGAAGATGAAAGTGAGATTTTTTTTTTCTTTTGAGAAAAGATTTTTTAGATTATTTTTAAAAGATGAAAATGAGACTTTTTTTCTTTTTCCTTTTGAGATTTTTTAGGCTTTTCTTTTTCTGTTTGAGATGGACGTGATGTCCACGTGGTGCGAGAAAGTTTTTCTCTTAATTTTGAGATGAAAGTGAGAAATATTTCTTCATTTAAGAGGGAGAAATATACGCACAACTTCCTTTCAAGAGGCCCGCAATGGCGCCCAAACCAACAGTAAAATGCAACAATTTCAACTAAAACACACAGCCCACACGCGCGCGCACACACACATTGTAACGTTGAAAGAAAATTCACTGGATGAACTGTACTTCCACTATTTGGCCGCCCAAGACACTTTATTGTCACTATTACCAAATCAAAGCAAAAAGAACTAGTTTTACAGGCTTTAAACTCCTTGCGAACTGTAACCACTTCGGACTTAATCGGGCGCGCCGCGTACTTAATCTAGCAGTTTGTGCGAAACGTGTCCTACAATAATTTTTCCTTTTTTTGGCTTGAGAAAAGAAGCACAAAATTTCGCCACTTGGTGCGGATGACGATCGATCGGGGATTGCGTCCTCGCCGGAGGGCCGGCCATTTGGTGATCATGCGAGTCCGACGAGCTTCTCGCTGAGCTCCCATACCTTCCTGGCCTTCTCGGTGTCGCTGGCCTCCTCGGAAAGCTGGTTCTCGAAGGACGCCGAGTTCTTGTTCCAGCTCCAGTAGACGCCGGACTTGGTGAGGCTGGGCTCGCTGACGACCTGCGCCAGCCTTTTGCCGGCCTCCTCCTCGGACACGTACCCCTTGGTGATGTACTTCTGGAACGGCGGGAAGAGAAGGCGGAACAGCGGGATGTGCTCACGGAAGAGCCCCGTGGTGGCGATGCACCCCGGGTAGAGCGACGCGAAGGTCACGCCGGTCTCCTCGTGGTACCGCCGGTGGAATTCCTGCATGGTCAGCATGTTGCACACCTTGCTGTCCTTGTATGCCTTGGCGCCGTCGAACTCCGCGCCGTCGATCATGGCAGCACTGCCCACGCCGTTCAGCCCGGCCGCCAGGCCCCTCAGGTCCCCCAGGTTGGCCTTCGGGGGCACGTTCCCCGCCAGAGTGTTCGTGTTCCCTGCACGCAGAAATGAAGGTCACAGTCTGAAACGACGACGACCACGACGAAAAAGAAACAGAGGATCGCGCATGTATATGTTACCGGTGATGGAGCCGACGATGATGAGGCGCTTGGAGGGGTAGTCGGAGGCCTTGAGGTCCTCGAGGAGCTCGCGGGCAAGGAGGAAGTGGCCGAGGTGGTTGACGCCGACGCTCATCTCGAAGCCGTCTGCGGTGAAGGAAGGCTCCTTGGCGGTGGGCTGGTACACGGCGGCGTTGCAGACGACGACGTCGATGGGCATGTCGAGCTGGCGCACGTTCTTGACGAACTGGCGGACGCTGTCGAGGGAGGCCAGGTCCAGGTGCACGATGGTGTAGCTGCCCTTGGGCATGCCGGCCGCCCTGGCTGCGCGCGCGGTCTTGAGGTAGTCGCGGCACGCCATGATGACGTGCCACTTGCCTGACTCCGCCAGGGCCTTGGCGGTGGCGAGGCCGAGGCCCGACGACGCGCCCGTGATGATCGCGTTGCCCGTGCGGACGGTCTTCTTGCCGGACGGCGACGCCGGGGTCGCGGTCGGCGCGGACACCGCCGCGGCCTGCGCGCGGATGGCCACCGACGACGTGTTCACCCTCTGCGTAGGTTCGTGACACGCGTGTCGGTCAGAACGAGCAGCGACTAACAGAGCACGGTCCAGAGTCTAGCCCAAGTACCCAGCTAACTAATCACAATTCGGCACTCCATTACTCGACTATGTTACTAGCTGCAATTCCCCAAATAATACTACGCAACAACAAGCAGCAACTTGCTAGGCAGAGTGCACACATGCATCGACCCAAATGCAAGGATTTGAGCTCACCTTGGTGCGCAGGCCCAGGGAAGTGGTGTCGAATTTGAGGCCATCGGCGAGACGAACGCCGAAGAAGGCAGAGTCCTTGGCCGCTCCCTGCACACGGACCACACAGCCACGAAATCAGCACCAAAGATTGGCACCAGACGTGAACTCCCCGGAGAAGTTGAGGAAATTAAGGGGACCTCCTTGCGCGCGGAGAGGGCCGACGGGAGGAAGGAAGTGGCCGCCTGAAGAGCCATCTGGGCCGGCGAGCAACGCAGCGACGAGTGTATCAGATAGTGCGGATGGCAGTGAGCTTCTCTTGGAAAGGCTCGGGAAAGCGAAGGAGCGGCGCCATTTATGCTAGCGGGGACGATAAGGTGATAGGGGGAGGCGGGCCGATGCCAGATGGCGCCGACCTGGCAGTGGCGCGGCCAATGGGGTCCTCTGGCTGGATTCCCGTCACGGGGGATGCTCGGCTGGCTGCTGCACAGAATGGAAGGGTTTTGAGGGAAATGTTTGTCGCTGTTGGCGTCCATGGTCGATCGGGACGGTTCTAGTGAGTTGTGCCTTGATGGGCTGGTTTTGTTCCGTCTCGCCTCGCCTGGGAGCAGGAGCAGGACCATGTTTCTCGAATACAACAGACAGATCTTGCTCTTTGGAAAATTTCCATTTTCCCCATTTCATCACAGTCCAATATTCGATTTATTTTTTGCGAGGACAATATTCTATTTTCTTACCATGAACCGGCCCACTTCTGGTACTTGGTGGTAGTATAGCATGTACATTCGTCATCCTCCTCCTCCATGGCTCCATTTTCATGAAAGAGTAAAATACACCAAAAGTCCTGAAACTATTTGAGGTGTGTTGAGTTAGTCCAAAAACTTCAAAACTGTAAATTTCGGTCACATAAAGTTTGTTACTTCTACTGTTCATTTTTATAATACCTTGAAGACATTTCAGACAAAGTATAAAACAACCCATTTTGAGCTATCTAAAATGACTTACAAAAGTGAACGGAGGGAGTAATAGAACATCACCGGTCCTAAACACCCTATAGAATGTTTTTGACATGCTTGTGTGGCGTGTTGACCGTTGTCATGTCAACATGGGTCCCATCAAGGACACCCAAGTAGAAAAATATTTCGCACAAACACCTAGGTTGATGCCGCTGGACACATAGGATGCAGACTACCTGAACATGGCTACCGATCTTTTCAGCTAGGTCAGCTTAGTGCATCTCCACTCGCCAACCAACAGCCCCCCCCCCCCGGCCCCTTTTTATCGCCGGCTCGAAAAAAAAAGGCTCACTCGCATGCCCAGGAGCCCAGATTTCATCGCGCCAAAACTTCCCGCGCCAGTTCCCCCCCCCCCCCACGTGGGTCCGCTAGTCATCCTCAGCGCCCCGTCTTGGCTCCTGCGCGAACCAATGCCAAGGCGGAAGTCAGCCTTCCATTGATCACGGGCGGCACAGTGAAGGCGAGCCGCCCCCGGTCCCGCCCATTCCCGCCACGCGTCCGCACTACTACCGCCTCCTCGCCGTTATAAAGCCGCCTTCCGTCGCCGCTGGCCGCACACTCGCCTTGCCACAACCATCTCTTTCTCGCCGCCGACCACCTTCGCTCCTTCGCCACCCTTGTTACCGGCCTCTCTCCTTTCCCCGTTAAGCCGACCGATGGCGGAGAGGTTCCCTGGCGACGGAGCGGCGGCCAACGGCTTCGTCCGCTGCCATCTGCACGAGTGGGGGACGCATCTTCTCCATGAGGCCAACTACCCAGCGCCGCCAGACATGCGCGTGCTGGGCTCGTGGAGGCTCGGTGAGGGAGTCCTGGATTAGGGGTTGTCCAGATGGCCGGACTATAGCCTTTGGCCGGACTCCAGGACTATGAAGATACAAGATTGAAGACTTCGTCCCGTGTCCGGATGGGACTTTCCTTGGCGTGGAAGGCAAGCTTGGTGATACGGATATGTAGATCTCCTACCATTGTAACCGACTCTGTGTAACCCTAACCCTCTTTGGTGCCTATATAAAACGAAGGGTTTTAGTCCGTAGGATGAACGACAATCATACCATAGGCTAGCTTCTAGGGTTTAGCCTCTCTGATCTCGTGGTAGATCTACTCTTGTACTACCCATATCATCAATATTAATCAAGCAGGAGAAGGGTTTTACCTCCATCGAGAGGGCCCGAACACAGGTAAAAACATCGTGTCCCTTGTCTCTGTTACCATCCGCCTAGACGCCGCGATTCGGGACCCCTAACCAAGATCCGCGGTTTGACACCGACATTGGTGCTTTCATTGAGAGTTCCTCTGTGTCATCATCTTTAGGCCCGATGGCTCCTCCAATCATCAACAACGACGCGGTCCAGGGTGAGACTTTTCTCCCCGGACAGATCTTCGTATTCGGCGGCTTTGCACTGCGGGCCAATTCGCTTGGCCATCTGGAGCAGATTGAAAGTGAAGGAAATATGCCCTAGAGGCAATAATAAAGTTATTATTTATTTCCTCATATCATGATAAATGTTTATTATTCATGCTAGAATTGTATTAACCGGAAACATGATACATGTGTGAATACATAGACAAACATAGTGTCACTAGTATGCCTCTACTTGACTAGCTCATTAATCAAAGATGGTTATGTTTCCTAACCATAGGCATGTCTTGTCATTTGATTAGTGGGATCACATCATTAGAAGAATGATGTGATTGACATGATCCATTCCGTTAGCCTAGCACTTGATCGTTTAGTATACTGCTATTGCTTTCTTCATGACTTATACATGTTCCTGTAACTATGAGAATTATGCAACTCCCGTTTACCAGAGGAACACTTTGGGTACTACCAAACGTCACAACATAACTGGGTGATTATAAAGGAGTACTACAGGTGTCTCCGAAGGTACATGTTGAGTTGGCGTATTTCGAGATTAGGTTTTGTCACTCCGATTGTCGGAGAGTATCTCTGGGCCCTCTCGGTAATGCACATCACTATAAGCCTTGCAAGCAATGTGACCAATGAGTTGGTTACGGGATGATGCATTACGTAACGAGTAAAGAGACTTGTCGGTAACGAGATTGAACTAGGTATTAGATACCGACGATCAAATCTTGGGCAAGTAACATACCGATGACAAAGGGAACAACGTATGTTGTTATGCGGTTTGACCGATAAAGATCTTCGTAGAATATGTAGGAACCAATATGGGCATCTAGGTTCCGCTATTGGTTATTGACCGAGAATAGTTCTAGGTCATGTCTACATAGTTCTCGAACCCGTAGGGTCCGCACGCTTAATGTTACGATGACAGTTTTATTATGAGTTTATAAGTTTTGATGTACCGAAGTTTGTTCGGAGCCCCGGATGTGATCACGGACATGACGAGGAGTCTCGAAATGGTCGAGACATAAAGATCGATATATTGGAAGCCTATATTTGGACATCGGAATCGTTCCGGGTGAAATCGGCATTTCTTGGGAGTCTAGGAGGTTACTGGAACCCCGGGGTTATTGGGCCTACATGGGCCTCGAGGGAGAAGAGGAAGGAGGCAAGAGGGGCGCGTGCCTCCCTTCCTAGTCCGAATAGGACAAGGGAAGCGGGGCGGCGCCCCCCTTTCCTTCCCCTCTTCCTCCTCCTTCCCCCCTTCTCCTTCTCCAACTTGGAAAGAAGGGAGTCCTACTCCCGGTGGAGTAGGACTCCCCCCTTGGCGCGCCCTCCTTGGCCGGCCGCCTCCTCCCCCTAGCTCCTTTATATCTGAGGCGGGGGCACCCCAAAGACACACAAGTTGATCTACGGATCGTTCCTTAGCCGTGTGCTGTGCCCCCCTCCACCATATTCCACCTCGGTCATATCGTCGCGGAGTTTAGGCGAAGCTTTGCGCCGGTAGAACATCATCATCGTCACCACGCCGTCGTGCTGACGGAACTCATCTCTGGAGCTTTGCTGGATCGGAGCCCGGAGATCGTCATCGAGCTGAACGTGTGCTGAACTCGGAGGTGCCGTACGTTCGGTTCTTGGATCGGTCGGATCATGAAGACGTACGACTAAATCAACCGCGTTGTGCTAACGTTTCCGCTTACGGTCTACGAGGGTACATGGACAACACTCTCCCCTCTCGTTGCTATGCCATCACCATGATCTTGCGTGTGCGTAGGAAATTTTTTGAAATTACTACGTTCCCCAACAAGAGCCCCCGCAATCAAAGAACAAGGAGACCACCCGGTCGGATAGACGACCCCATGGCAAACATAGAGCGGCAAACGGCGCCGCACACAAGCCGGCACGCGATCCGCTGCAGATTCACATCAAAAGATGGCCCGATTAGATCTATCTACGGGCCAAGAAAGCAAGCTCTAGTAAGCAATGCAACACATCAAGTATCCGAATATTACGGTACACCTAAATATAGGGTGCCACACACCCCTATGTTTCACCGATGAGGTTACGGATTATGAATTTCGGCGGGATTCAAGCCCGTAAACATAGAGGCATCTGACGGAACAACAGACCACGAGTGCGGATCGAGGATTACATCCTCCACATACACATGGCTAGAGGAGATGACCTCCACGCCATAAAATACTTACCCTCAAGCTCAAAGGGCCAGCCCGGCATTGGCTCAAAAGCCTCCCGAAAACACCATTGGAAGTTGGGAAGAGCTCGAGGATGCTTTTGAGCAAATTTTCAAGGGACCTATGTCCGACCTCCGAATGCGACGATTTAAGTCACATAACTCAACAACCCGGAGAGTCACCGAAAATTCGGAACAGATTCCTTACTAAAAAGAACCAAATAGTCGACTGTCCGGACGCCGAAGCCTTAGCAGCTTTCAAACACAACGTCCGAGACGAATGGCTCGCTAGACACCTCGGCCAAGAAAAGCCAAGAACAATGGCCGCATTAACAAGCCTCATGACCCGCTTTTGCACGGGAGAGGATAAATGGCTGGCAAGATTGAGTACCAGCAACCCAAGTACATCCGAAGTTAGGGATGGAAACGGGAAACCACGACGCAGCAAGGACCAGCGTCGGACAAAGGGAAACAGCCCGAAGAGCACGGCAGTCAACGCCGGATTCAAAAGCTCATGGCAGAATCATAAAAAACTGCCCCTTAAGGATAACAGGGACGAGCTATCTAACTTAAACAAAATCTTGGACAAGATATGCCAAATCCACATACTCACGGAAGCACGCAAACCATACCCACAGAGATTGTTGGGTCTTCAAGCGATCCGCAAACTCAACGCCGAACACAAGGGCTCAACACACCAAGCGAGGACGATGGCGAACCCCACAAGCGAGCATCGGAAAACAAAAGAATTTCCCACAAGAAGTCAAAACAGTAAACTCACTTTACGTGACAAAGGAAAAAAGCAGAATGGCGCCCATAGAGATACGCGCCATATGGCCTATCCTGAGGAGTCCCGCCATCTGGTTGTTAAAACCAATCACCTTCGACCATCAGATTACTCTAGAAGTATCCGGAATGCGGATGGACTGCCTTGATACTAGATCCGATAATCGACGGACTCCAATTTACACAAGTCCTAATGGACGGCGGCGATGATCTAAACACGCTATATCGAGGACACAATCCGCAAAATGGGGATAGACCCAACCAAAATTCGCCATAGCAACACTTCCTTTCAAGGGGTAATGTCAGGAGCATATGCCCATTGTACGGGCTCTCTACTGCTAGAAGTTGTGTTCGGCTCACCCAACAACTTCCGCCGCGAAAAGTTAACCTTCCACCTCGCCCCATTCACAAGTAGCTACCAAGCACTACTGGGACACGAAGCTTTCGCCCGCTTTAACGCAATACCGCATTATGCATCCCTTACACTTAAAATGCCCGGTCCGCGAGGCATCATCTCCTTAAAGGGAAATACCGAGTGTTCCTCGAGCGCGGAAGATTGTGTGACTGCCTTGACAGCCACACACTAAACCGGCTTCACCAATCAAAGCACCTAAACACGTCGTTCAGACCTCGTGTTGGGGAACGTAGTAATTTCAAAAAATTTCCTACGCACACTCAAGATCATGGTGATGTATAGCAACGAGAGGGGAGAGTATTGTCTACATACCCTTGTAGACCCGGCGGAAGCGATCACAACGTAGAGGAAGTAGTCGACGTTCTCCTCGCGATCCGACCGATCCGGCGCCGTTACTCGGCGTCCCGAGTTCTTGACACACGACAGCTCGATGACGTCCCTCGTACTCGATCCAGCCGAGTGTTGAGGAGAGTTTCAATCGACGACGGCGTGGTGACGATCTTGATGTTTCACGGCGCAGGGCTTCGCCTAAGCTTCGCGACGGTATGACCGAGGTGGAATATGGTGGAGGGGCACGCGACACGGCTAAGGAACGATCCGTAGATCAAACTTGTGTGTTCTAGGGTGCCCCCGCCCTGTATATAAAGGAGGAGGGGGAGGTGCGGCCGACCCAAGGAAGGCGCTGCCGAGGAGTCCTACTCCCAGGGAGTAGGACTCCCCTTCCTAGTTGGAATAGGATTGGGGGAGGGAAGAGGAGGGGCGCCGCCCTCCTTGTCCTATTCGGACTGGGGGAGGGCGGCCACCCCTGGCCGGCCTCTCCTCTTCTCCTCGAGGCCCACTAAGGCCCATTTACCTCCCGGGGTTCCAGTAACCTCCGGTACTCGATAAATTCTGTTTTCACCGGAACCATTCCGAACTCCAAATATAGGCTTCCAATATATCAATCTTTATGTCTCGACCATTTCGAGACTCCTCGTCACGTCCGTGATCACATCCGGACTTGAACTTCTTGGTACATCAAAATACATAAACTCATAATAAGCATCATCGAAACCTTAAGCGTGCGGACCCTACGGTTCGAGAACAATGTAGACATGACCTAGAACTATTCTCGGTCAATAACCAATAGCGGGACCTGGATGCCCATATTGGTTCCTACATATTCTACGAAGATCTTTGTCGGTCGGACCGCATAACAACATCGTTGTTCCTTTGTCATCGGTATGTTACTTGCCCGAGATTCGATCGTCGGTATCCAATACCTAGTTCAATCTCGTTGCACGCAAGTCTCTTTACTCGTTCCGTAATACATCATCTCACAACTAACTCATTAGTTGTAATGCTTGCAAGGCTTGATGATGTGCATTACCGAGAGGGCCCAGAGATACCTCTCCGACAATCGGAGTGACAAAACCTAATCTCGAAATACGTCAACCCAACATCATCTTTGGAGACACTGTAGTACTCCTTTATAATCACCCGATTACGTTGTGGCGTTTGGTAGCACCCAAAGTGTTCCTCCGCAAAGCGGGAGTTGCATAATCTCATAGTTACAGAACATGTATATGTCATGGATAAAAAGCAGTAGCAACATACTAAACGATCGTGTGCTAAGCTAATGGAATGGGTCATGTCAATCAGATCATTCTACTAATGATGTGACCTTGTTAATCAAATAACAACTCTTTGTTCATGGTTAGGAAACATAACCATCTTTGATTAACAAGCTAGTCTAGTAGAGGCATACTAGTGACATGTTGTTTTGTCTATGCATTCACACATGTATCATGTTTCCGGTTAATACAATTCTAGCATGAATGATAAACATTTATCATGAAATAAGGAAATAAATAATAACTTTATTATTGCCTCTAGGGCATATTTCCTTCACCTCGGACACAGCTAGACGAGTTTGGCGTAAACATACAAGGGCTTACTAGCCACATACCCCTGTACAAGGGGCTCCGCGCATGTACAACAAGAGACAATAAAGCTCAATTTTATTCATTTTTTGAATCGTACTTTGTTTATTTAATATAACGTACATTTTCGCATGATCTTTTTCAACTAAGTTCCTCTCTTTTACAGATGAACACCGTGCTACACCCGTCCAGGATACGGCACAACGGAGACATAGGCGCAGACGTGTAGTAGGGACCCGTGACAAGGATTCTTTCAGATTAAGACCCTGCGTAAACCTTTTTTGCTGTCTCTTGTTGATACACATCCCCTGGTTTCTTGCTATAACCAAGGAGGAGGCTGGCGTTTTGGCATGGGCCACGTCAGAATTTTGCGCATACCTGGACACCAGGGGCTTATTACCAAGGGCGTTGTTTGGCCCGTTTTCATAAAGACCGAATACCTTAGGGAGTGTTCGGCATCTCGAGTTAGGCCTTATATGCATCAGCTCTGAATCATGTCTTTGGTCAAATGTTGGGTTTGCCCGGCTCCTGTGTTTTGCTGCCTTACGTTCCGCTCTATCTGCTAAGGCGGCACCGGAGAACTCTGCGATTGTGCCCGGTTCGCCAAAGCGAGCACCTCGATGAAAGCAAAACCGATGTCATGATATAGAGTGAGACTGTCAACCACTCGATGACCGGCGGAATCTTTAGGATTCCTCTTCCTTGACGAAGGGCGTTTCGGTCGAGCACATACGCGCCCAATTCGGGTGGAGCGGTGCCCCTAGGGGCTATATAGTAGCCCCACTGTCAAACTCCTATGGCTAAGTGAAAGTGATAAAGCATTATAGTCCGATTGCCTAGTTTGCGCTACCACCTCCTTCATAGGACCAAGACATTGGATCAAGTGTGAAAATGCACTTTTGCAAACACCCCGCATTATATGCGTGAAATGAAGTCAAGACGCCATCTTCAAAGTTATATATACATATACATTAGCGGCCGCACAGGAGGTATTTTAATTCTTGAAAGGCACAAGTATAAAAAGCTTTTATATTCCATCGATACATTGTTTCACAATAATACATGTTATTCAAACATAATATCCTTCGAGCACTGCGTCTCTATTAAATGAGCGCCCTGCAGAATTTCCTGAAAATAGTGCTCGACAGGTACTCGGCTTCCGTCCGAATCTTGGGATGCAACATCGGCGGCCTTCATCTCCGCCCAGTATGTCTTGACACGGGCAAGAGCCATCCGTGCACCCTCTATGCATGCCGACCTCCTCATTGCATTGATATGCGGCACCGCACCAAGGAACTGCTGCACCAAGCCAAAATAACTCTTCGGCTCGGGCCTTTTCAGCCACAAAAGACTCACGACATCCTTCATGGCAAGTCCGGATAACCTATTCAGCTCCGCCCATTCGGCCAAGCGATCGGTTAATGGAAGTGGGCGCTCTGGATTATGGAATTGCGACCAAAAAACCTTTTCCATTTCGTGATCCTTTTGATCTCAGAAGTGTTCGACGCGTCCGCAGACTTGCCGCCAAGTCCGGATAAGCATCCTCCGCACTCCAGAGCCAGTCCAACTGAGCATATTTAGGATCCACGAATTTCCTCCACAGCAGAAAGGGCTTTCCAGCCGCGATATCTCTGGCCTGACGCAGCTCCTCCTTCATAGCTCTCATCGCAGAGCGAGCATCCTTGGCCTCGGTAGTGGCCTTCTTCAGGTCCTCTTGTACCGCTCGATCTTCTTTTTCAAGAAGCTTGCAGCAGTCGGCAGCATTCTTCAACTTCACGGCCATCTCGGCCATTTCCTTCTTGCTTCGGTAGTGAGCAGCCTGTTCGGCTTTTAGCTCTTCGGCCGCCTTTAAGGTAGACGCATCACTCTTTCTGGCCTGCTCCTTGGCTCGGGCGAGCTCCGCCCGAAGGTTCTCCGTGGCAGCGACACCATCTGCATCAAGCATACATGTTGTAAGGCATGGGCATCAAGCTCCCTTACCAGGTGTCCGCGGAGAAATTGCATACCTTGTGACTCGTCAAGTCGCTTATTGACAAGCGCGATGTCGGCATCCGCCACATCAAGTTGCCGCTTTAGTTCGGCAAATTCATCAGTCCGGCTAGCCACCGGACCCTTCGCCACCTACATAGGAAGGGCGGCATATTATACCTGGGATTATGATCCTCGGCGCGCTGTCATTTTTTTACAACACACCGAGCCTCATGGGCTACTATCTACACAGGGCGCATTTTATATGCGGAACTTTGAAGGTACATCATTTTGCGTGCCTCAAAACCTATCGATAAACTTCGGCGGCCGTGCAAACCGCTCTCGGCGGATGAAATCCTTTCAATCACCATACCCATTAACGCACGGTGATCTTACGAGATAGACGCCGCCGAGCAGATCCTTGACTCCTCCGACCGTACACGGTGGTGCCGGACTGGTCCGATGGCCTTTTTCAAGGCCGGACGCGAGGGCTTTGGGGGACATCGACGCCTTCCGGCCCGCGACTCGGAGAAACCCTCGCGACGACACCTCGTGGTCGCTTTGCCTGCGCAAGACGGTACGGCAGGGGAGGCGTTCGCTCTCCATCATCTCCGGACGAAGATCCTCAAGATGAGCTCTGCGAGAAGGGCTGAGATCCGAACTACAAGGTAAAATTTCGGTTATCTTCATCGAAATAGGGCAGGATATCCTTTATTTTAAAAACTCCCCTTTTACTCACGGCTCGGTGGAGGGCTGATCCCTTGGGGGCACAATGCGCCAAGGCATCTCTCGGCAGCAGACCCTCGATGAAGATTTCTTCCCCGCTTTGAGACCATGGTCTCCGGGTCTTGAGGCGTCCTCTTCTTCCCTTGGATGGAGGGATTCTCGATCCTCCTTTCTGACAGCCTCCTTCAGCGAGGCGGTAGCTTCCTTGTTGCCCCCTTCACCTTCTTTCGAAGGCGCAACCTCTAGCATCTGGTTAACACGGATCCGGCGTGGTCTCGGGGGGGGCGGACACTGATTAACTTTGCTTTCGCTATCCACTCCTGTTCAAGGGACAACTCAGGGCAAATTCATGATAAATATGGGATAGCGTGTCTGGGTACAGGGCTACTTACTTGAGTATCCGGGCGATTGCAGCTCAGACCTGCGTCCTCGGTCAAGTCCGGACACATCGCTTGTGATCCGAAGAAAAGCTTATACATCTCTACGGGCGTTGCACCCATAAAATGTCGGAGAGCTCGTGGTCCCTCCGGGTTAAATTCCCACATGCGGAGGGGGCGACGTTTGCAGGGCAGGGTGCGACGAATCAGCATGACCTGCGCTACTACGACCAGAGTGATCTCTCTCTAGGAGGTCTTGAATGCGGCCCTGCAACAAGGGCACGCCCTGGGCGCCCAGATCAAGTCCTTTATTGACCCATGATGCCAGCCGCGGTGGAGGACCCGAGCGAAAGGCGGGTGGCACCACCCATTTGGTGCCCCTGGGAGCTGTGATATAAAACCACTCTTGTTGCCATAGGCTGAGCTCCTCTTGAAAAGAGCCCTCGGGCCACGGAGCATCAACATTCTTGCTTATAATAGCCCCTCCGCACTCTTCCTGCTGCCCCTTGATCATCTTCGTCTCCACTTTGAAGGTCTTGAGCCACAATCCGAAGTGAGGGGTAATGCGGAGGAACGCTTCGCATACGACAATGAACGATGAGATGTGGAGGATGGACTCCGGATCCAAGTCGTGAAATTCCAACCCATAATAAAACATGAGCCCCCTCACGAAGGGGTCCGTCGGGAAGCCTAGCTCCCGAAGGAAGTGAGACGCGAACACCACGCTTTCACAAGGCTTGGGAGTGGGAATAACCTGCCCTTGGGTAGGCAGCCTATGCGAAATTTCGCCGGTTAGATACCTGGCGTCTCTTAGCTTTAGCATGTCTTCTTCCGTAACGGAGGAAGGCATCCACCGGCCTTGCAGGTCGGAGCCGGACATCATCGAAGGTCCGAAGCGCCTGAATCTGGAGCTTTGGGTGTTGGAACTCGAGGCGAGGGGCGAATTCGATTGAGATTGAAAGAAAGGAGTGGAGCCTTGGTCTCTTTATAAAGAGGTTGAATACCAAGAGCCTTCCCCGTGACCGTTCGGGACTTGCCTTCAGTAGAGGAGACGTGCCAACAGGCACGACTGGGTTACCCACGCCCGTATTAATGAGAATCCTGGAATAAGGGGACACGGTCTCTGCTTTGGCAAGACGTGCCAAGGAAACCGCCTCGCTAAACGCGCTAAGGTGGGACAGTAAAAACGATTCGAATAAAGGCTTGGCCGTGGTGTGATGTCACGCCATGGAATACGTCAGCAGATTGAATTTGTGTAAATATTATTCTCTCTACGGTGGTATGTGGAACTTATTTTGCAGAGCGGGACACTATCCTTGTGTTCAAACTCTTCTATGAAGTATTCGGAGGAGGAACCCGCCTTGCAATGCCAAAAACAATATGCGCATCGGACTCGTCGTCATTGAAGCCTGGTTCAGGTGCACGAGGAGTCTGAATTAGGGGTGTCGGATGGCGGACTATGGCCTTTGGCGGACTCTGGACTATGAAGATACAAGATTGAAGACTTCGTCCGTGTCCGGATGAGACTTTCCTTGGCGTGGAAGGCAAGCTTGGCGTACGGATATGTAGATCTCCTACCATTGTAACCGACTACGTGTAACCCTAACCTCTTCAATTGCCTATATAAACCGGAGGGTTTTAGTCCGAGGATGAGCGACAATCATACCATAGGCTAGCTTCTAGGGTTTAGCCTCTCTGATCTCGTGGTAGATCTACTCTTGTACTACCCATATCATCAATATTAATTAAGCAGGAGTAGGGTTTTACCTCCATCGAGAGGGCTCGAACCTGGGTAAAAACATCGTGTCCCTTGTCTCCTGTTACCATCCGCCTAGACGCACAGTTCGGGACCCCTACCCGAGATCCGCCGGTTTTGACACCGACACTTAGCGTTGGAGTCGTCCTTGTGCCAGCGCCGTCCACCGACGCCAAACACCGCCACGAGATCGCGCGGGTCAGGGTGTCCCTGCCGGAGGAAGCACGGCAGCTGCCGAAGTTTGCCCCCGACAATCACACCCTATGGACGACGTACTTCTAGCGCCACCACGCCGACCAGCTCCCTCCACCAACGGTGCTCCGGCGCCAAGGTGGCGCCACAACTCCGAGGGTCGCCACCTATGGTGGGGCGTCCCCGGACGCACGCTCCACGCCGTCCTCGAGCACCTTGGAGTACCCGGTGCCCTCGTCCTCGCGCCGGAGTGGCAGCTCGTGCCTGCCGAGGTGCATAGCGGCCTCCTCCTCCTCCTCCTCTGGCTCCCGCTCCTCCGGCACGACGCCGCTTGCCACCGTCAAGGCCGAGCTCCTGGAGACGTTGGAGCGCCGGCGCAGCCGCGGCGGCAGCCTCGTCGTAAACGAGGGCCGCCGCCAACCTTCACCTCCTCCTCGCGACCATCTTCGTCTGGTCAAGCCGAAGACGAAGCCAGCGACGCCCATCATCGTCAAGCAGGAGCACGTCGACATGTCCCGCTGACCTCGACACCATCCTGAAGTGGTCGCGCGACGACTATGTTCGAGAGGAGATGGAGCGTCAAAAACGCGCTCTAGAGGAGATCGCGAGGGGGGGGGGCGTCATCATCCTCGACAGCGACGACGACGAGGCGTCGACCAACCCCGTCCGCACCGGCGATCTGGGGCAGGGCTGCAGCAAGGACGACGGCGTGCAGGACGACAACGACGATGACGATGGCGGCGACTACACCACGTTCTACGAGCTCCTCGGCATGGACTAGGCTTGGGGCGCCGGCGGCGTAGTTATTTTTGAAGTTTTTATGTATTTCTTTAAATTTGTACAAATATGAATGAAAACACCTAATTTTTGTCCAAAATTGAGTCGTTTTTGCCTAATTCCAACCAATTTTTCATTTGAAAACGGCGTCTGGGGTGCCAACTTGGGGCGGCGGTTGGGAAGCCCAGCACCCCCACGCCAAATTTACCGCCTGTTGGCCCCAAGCGGCGCTATTTCACGCCCCTGGGGGCCGAATGGCTGCAGATTCTCTTATGGTCATTGCCGACCACTCTATCATGTGCAGCCTGACCTGCTGCTGCATCGCATCTCACCGGTACGGGACATAGTTGCATTTCGTCGAGGGATTGAAGTGGGGCGCACATATGTGTAGCCCGCGGGGAAGCCCAGTAACCACGTGTCGCGTCACACTGACATCATGTTTTTTTTCATTTTTCTTCATTTTTTATTTTCGTTTTTAGATATTCTAAATAAATATAATAATATATTACATAAACATTTTACATAACATTTAAAAAAAATCTTGCATTTAGAAAATAGTAAACATGTATAGAAAGTATTTCCGATGTACACGAAAATGTGTAATGTGAAGTAGAAAATGCTAATCATGTGTATGAAAAGTGTTTGTGACAATTAAAGAATTTAACACATTTTTCAAAAAAAAATGTATGCAACATTTAATAACATCTTTAGGCAATGTTAAAAAATTGTTTGTCTAATTCAAAAAATGTTTCATACATTAAAAATGTTACGTTACATTTTAAAAATCTTCACAAGTTTCAAAAATGTGTTCATGATATTTTTAAAAATGCCAGTACAATATACAAAAATGTTTGCATAGTTCAATGAAAATGTTATTTATCATTTAGAAATTATTTGACATGTATTTAATTTTTTAGCGCATATTTGAAAAAAATCATGTAAAAAATCAAAATATGTTTGGTAAAAAAATTAACATGTATTTGAAATATTAACGTGTATAATGCAATATTTTATATGTATACGTAAAATGTAGAACGTGTATGAAAAAGACTAGACATGTGTTCAAGGAAAAGAAAAAAGCGGACATGCTCGCTCCAGCGCCCGCGCAGAGGTTGGGAGATAGTCCAGGAGCGGATGCAGATTGTGGTCTGCATCGACGGCATCTGGAACGTGGAGAATCGTGTGTTGGGTTCGTGGATGGCAGGTATGGTTTTCTCCTTCGACATCTTAGTCGTGCAGGGGTGTCAGATTCGGAGTTTGATGACTTGTTCGAGGTGTTGCTTAGGTCTGGTTCGCTCAACCGTAATTGTTTCGCCTTAGGTGAGTTAACTTAGAGGTCCATCAAACTGCACATCAGCGATGAAGCCGCTTCGAGCTCGGGTGAGGAGGAATCCATCATTTTTTTTGATGGCATTGTGGTGGTGCTAGAGGCAGATGATGGGTGTTGGTGTCAAGCTTAAAGAATTCTTCCGTCTTAACTATAATTTCTTTCTTGGCTAGTGTTTTTTTTGCAAAGTCTGGCGTTCTTGTGCCTTTACAGATTTGTCAAGTGTGTTTACGTGGCTTTTATTATGAACTTTATGATATAAATGAGACATGTAACCGTATAAACAGAAGAAGAAAAAAAGAAAACTAAAGTATAAAGAAGAAACAAAGAAAAAAATGAAGAAGACTGCAGAGAAAACAAAGAAAACCGAGACTCAAAGAAAATCCATGAAAATTAACAAAAAAGAAAGAAAAAAAGGAAAAAAACGAAGAAAACCAGACCAAACCGATCGAACACAACTACCGAATGTGGACGAGCGAAGGCAGCGGATGAATATAGCTAAGGGCATATACAATGGCGCTATCTTAGAAGTGACACATATGATAAATGATGAGGTGGAGGAGAGAGAACCCATAAGAAAAAGGATTATCTTCTTATTTAAGAGAAGACAAGAGATGATCTCTTAGCATAATATGTCTCAGCACATTTTTAGGAATGACTAGTTATTGAAGATAAGACTAAGAGATGACTCATTATAGACTTTTTTTCATCTCTAATTACATGCAAGACTTAAAATAAGACTATCTTATCAACCACTGTATATGCTCTAATGGCTCGGCTCAACAGTCGTCCTCCCGCATGTGTCCTAATAGGAATCAGTACATAATACTTTTTGCAAAGACCACTCCCTTCTTCCCATGTTACGACAAATAACGCCGTATGTAGCGTGTCACTTGTCGCAATCTGATAGTTTTCTCTTTTTTTATATACTCGTTTTTCTAAACGTTTTATCTCTTAAACCGTGCGTCCAAATCTCGAACCGTTTTCCTTGCATTGAAATCTTCAAAACTTTTCCATGTGTGAAAATTTCGACTAACCTTTTCACAAAGAAAACCGAACCAGGAGCACGTTTTTCTCTTTCCGAGAGGCATGATCATGCCCGTCACGAAAGCAAATCAGTGCCTCCACGAGAAGTAAATTTGTTTTTTCCTTTCCGAGAGGCACGCCGTTGCCTCTGGCGGAAGTAAATCCGTGTCTCCACGAGAAGTAAATATATGCCTCTCGCGCAAGAAAGAAAAGAAAACACGTTATTTCGCGGAAACAAATCCGTGACTCCACGAGAAGTAAATATGTACCTCTTGCAGAAGAAAGAAAAAGAAAACAGATTTTTTTTCGTTTTCAAAAGGCACAAATATGTGCCTTCCACGAGAAGGAAATTTGTACCTTTCGTAGAAGGCAAAAAAACTCTTTTTTTTTTCTTTCCGAGATACAAGACCGCGCCTCTCGCAAAAATAAAATCGTGCCTCCATGAGAAGTAAGTATGTAGAAACGCGTTTTTTCTAAATTCTTTTGGGTCCAAATCCTAAGATAAGCATGAGAAAAGGCAAAAAAGGAAAAGTATCTAAAAGCTGAAAACACGTATAGTAAAATAAAATAAAATCTGAAGGAAGCGCCCAAAGCGCGACACATGGCGTCGGGTGAGAGCACTTCAAGTGACGCGCTCCCACCGCCGCCCCCTCCTCCCTCAAGTGATCCTTGCGGGGGCTCCCAAGGAGTATTCCTTTATTAGTTGCTCTTGCAATTTGAAGTTATCGAACGATTCATGTCCTATTTGTACCGGGGCCCAAGCATGCGAGTCTATTCTCTTTCTTTCTCGGTTTTCTCATCGAAGTAGGTTTTTTGAGCCTGTTAGTTCATTCTTGGTGGGAATTGGTGCATCTTTCTTATTGGCCGCCCCTTAGAACGGGATGCCACGGTGTAATTCTTCTGGTTTTGGTACATTCTAGAATCTTCCTTTGCTCAATCTTTTTGATTTTTTCTTCTTATGTTGTTTCATCCTTTACTCAGTTTTCAGTTTTGTTTTTTATTTTTAGTTTTCTAGCTTTATATTTTCTTATTTATTAATTTTCATTTAAAAAAAAATTCTTGAACTTTTTCTTAAAATCATGTACTTTTTTCGAAATTCATGACGTTTTTTGACATTCAGGAACATTTTAAAAATCCGTGAACCTCTTTTGAATCTAAAACCTTTTTAAAAACTTGAGTTGTTTTTTCAAAATTTTAATCTTTTTTCCTTCAAGTATGTGTTTTTTAAGCAAATAATCTTTTTTAATCTATAAAAACTGAAATTGTTTTTTTGTTCTTTAAAGCTGCTGGGGCATAGCACTCAGGCTTATGGGCCGTGCCCACGTGGCTCCGCGCGAGCTCTGGCTACGGTTCGGGCGGAGACATTAAAAAAAAGATTATTACCTAAAAAAAAGCGCCGAGGAGGAGGTCTCCGATTGGCACCCAAGCGACGTTGGAAGCTTTTGGTTTGGTGCCAGACTTTCCTGCGTGTAGTAGTAGTTGTAATCGTTTTTTTACATGGAAGTTGTAATCATTACTCGAAAAAAAGCAGTTGTAATCAGGCATTGCTGCGTATTCCATGTCCAGAGAGACTCTAATCTAGTCCAGCTAGATCTATATACAGAATACAGAGCTGCTGTCGGCAGATGCACTTATTTGTATACGACTCGTGGCTTCCGTCCGCGTCCGTGCTGCTGTTTTGTTTTCTTCTTCATCTATCCATGTACAAATTCTTCAAGGCGAGGTAACTTTCGTTCTTCAATTATTATTTTTGGAATGCTGTACAATCATCACAAGCATCTCGCGGTCGACGGAGCCGTTGCTTAGCAATGGAACAATAAACCCATTAAATCTTGAATTAAGTCCATAAAACTGTGATCACCCATGCCAAGTATGAGCATGTCTGGGGTTTCAACACAAGTGATCTGATCATCTTACCCAGAATAAAAAAGCGATCATCTTTTTTTTTTGTTTGAGGCAGTAGAAAGAAAAGTTTGGCGTTCTTTTTATCTCCCATACTCCTTTTAGGGCTCTATATCTCTAATCGAATAAATTGATTTCATATAAGCATTTTATTGGCACCTATCTCTAATCGAATAAACTGACTTCGTATAAGCATTTTAATGGCAGCTATGGAGATAGTTGCTCTAGCTACAGTTTCAGGTACCCCTATATTTCAGAAAGTATACAACCTGATTTAACAATGGGCATCCATACGTGTTTCGGGGAACCCCTTCCCCAAGCCCATACGTGTTTCTATGAGTCTTAGTGTAGCCAGCTTGTTGGAAAATATACGTATTTATATTTTTCCATCACGACGTGCATATTATGTTATTGCTCTTCGCCCTGGTCCTATATGTCTTGTCACTGATCATCTGAGTGATAAGGAAAAGTTTGTATAGTCTACATAACTATTAAACACTGCGTACTTACTTCGATCTATATAATCATGCACGTGCGAGAGTGCGCTGGAGTTGGAGCTCTCAGCTTGTAGAGAAAACATAGACCTTGCCTTACATAGGACTACAATGTCTATCATTGTTGAGATGAATAGTGCGGAGGCTGTGGCGATGCTCAAAGCGCCCACAATAGATAGATCGCAGGACCGGTATCTCGTTGAATAGATTAGCAGCTTGGCAGCCCTTCAGTCTAGAGAGCTTGTATTCGTGCAGTGTAGCTGTTGACAGAACAACGCTAGTCATGTGTTGGCCGTGTATGGCCGTAGTACCCCGTACGGCAGTCTGGTTCGCAGGAGGACCGGACTTTCTTATAAACTTGGTTAAGGCTGAGTGAGAGGCCTTCTTGAGTAATGGAATATTTTTCCTGAAAAAATGTCCATGTTGATTGTCGATGATTTAACATGGATTGGTGGGAGTATCACATTTCGGTCGTGTAGCTGGGCTGCGCATTTGTACCTTGTCGGCCCATTCTTTCGCCGCGTGGCCGGTGGACTTTGTCATCCGCGGGGCCCACTTCTCCCTGTCCTGACACGTCACCTACAGGACCCACGGGACGCAGCAGCAGTTACGGTACAGCTAGCATCATACCTCGTCGAGCCGAACAAATGCAGCAGCAGCATATCTCATCGAGCCCAAAACAGACCGACGACTCGGGTCACAGCGCGAGAGAGAAGGAGAGACAGACGACGACGACGAGGAGGAGGAGGCGCTAAACCCACCGGGCCGGTGCCGAGGAGACCCGAGGCCAAGCCGCATCCCGGGCGGGCGGCCGCGCGCGCGCGATGGCGAGCAGGACGGCGGGGCGGGGCGGGAGGCCGCTGCTGGGCGGCGGCGCCGGGGGCGGGAGGCGCGGGAAGCCATCCAAGGCGATCATGGCCGCGCTGCTGCTGGCGTCGGTGGCGCTGCTGCTCCTCCTGGCGCTCGGCGCTCTCTCGCTGCCGGCCGGCTCCGGCCGCGGCGCGGTCCTCTCGCTCCCGCGCCCGCGCTTCCGCAGATCCGCGTTCGAGTCGTGCGTCCCCGCCTCCCCCTCCGACGTCCACGGCCTCCGTGATCTGCCGTGTTCGTTGCCCGCGCACGCTGTCCCCTTTTCCCGAGATTGACGTGGTGCTTGTTGTTCTCCGTTGTCGTTGTGCAGGAGGCTGGAGAAGCGCGGGGAGAAAGGGGAGCCGTGGACGGAGGTTCTGTCGTGGGAGCCACGGGCGTTCATCTACCACAACTTCCTCGTGAGTCTCTTGCCCCATTCTGTTTTTTGGTTTTGGCCGAAACGGCTGCCTCTTTATTCTTTACGTGCTTTACTGGTTCTAGGATGCGGGTTGGGAGATCTCGAGATCTTTGTCGGTGATTTTAGGCGACTGTTGAATTCCAGATAAGAGCTCGTTGTGAACATTGGCCCATCCGTACCAGATTAGAGTCGTTAAGTAAAATCCGAAATGCTTGTACTTCAGTCGCAAGATTGCTAGTTATGATGTGAATTAGGTACAGAAAATTGCGCATGAAGGAAACAGATGTGAGCTGGACGCCACTGGCATTTCACTGTAGAGGGCTTGTACATGCAGCGCGCCCGGACATGGCTCTTGTTGAGTTCTACATGTGTATTATTCATCTAGGAATCCTCATATATATAGTCACACATAATTTGTGCTTCGAATCTGCTTGACCTTCAAGCCAGGGGCTCAAACTCAGAAGTTCAGGCACATGGGCTTTGGACAAAGAAGTAGATGATAAATATCAAGACTGGCATTAGAAACTTGGCACTGTGATTATTACTATCCAAAATGCCTTTGGAAGGTGTTTACTTCTGATGACATTGCATAATAGGAGATGAAGAAATGTCATGTGTATTTGTTGTATTTATTACACCTGGTTGGTATTACCGCAACTATTTATCATCTATGTTAGTTCGCTTCAAATAGCGATCAGGGTATGACTTGACTTTACTGCTGCTCTCAGTCCAAGGAAGAATGTCAATATTTAATTTCATTGGCAAAGCCTCACATGAAGAAGTCGACTGTGGTTGATTCTGCAACTGGAGGGAGTAAAGATAGCAGGTTTGGACACTGCAAATTCTTCTTTCTATTGGAACTGTTACGGGACCTGATGCCCACTTACGCTTAATGAAATGTATTCAGGGTGCGAACGAGTTCAGGAACATTTCTTAAAAGAGGCCAGGACAAAATTGTTCGCACCATTGAGAAAAGAATATCAGATTTCACCTTCATACCTGTAGGTATGGCATACCTACCAATATCATGGATACTTGAATGTTTCTTTACCTTTCTATGTTTTTGCTAGTATGCCTAGGGAAAAGATTACTGCTGAACTTAAGGTCTGAATATATTTTAAATACACTGCATTGTTCATTTGAAGAACTTTTCAGCTTTAATTCAGCATAAATGAATTGAACACCACCTCAAATTATCTATAAGTGTCATTTTGTTTTACTCAAAAGTTATAACTATAGCTGCTCTTCCAAATCTGAACTGTAATTTTGTAAACTTCATTTTTAGGCTGATGCATTAGTCTTCGTCATCGTATAATTTCAAAGTTTTGATTATCATGCAGTACTGTGTGTCATTGATTCACCAAAAGTGCACTGGCTTGCGACTTAGTTTGAATAGTTCATCATGGAGTATTAAGTAACTATGCAAAGTAATGTATTAGTACATTATGGAGTGCAACCGCAGTGCGTTTCGGTGATCTGGTGTTTTCACAGTTATGTTCAGCAAGAATTATCAAGTCTATACCAATTGGCAGCAAGGATTCCACTAGGAGTATTAGCTTGGAACGTACTGGCAGTATGTTCAAGTTTACATTGCCTTGTCCTGATACTAGGTGACACTTGCGCACCCAATTGTCTGAGACCCTCATTTGATAAATAGAGTTACACATATCAGTAGAGAAAAAAGAGTTTTTGGTTCTTGGATTAGCTTTCAAACTATCTTGTTCTTAAGTTAGCTTAGATGCTAGGTACTTGGTTGAGTTAAACATTTGTTTCTTTGAGCCAGCATGCTTCTGACCTTGTCATGGACCACAGACCTGGCTCTGTGTCTGCCATTTTCCCAACAAGGTCATTGCCAATAATTTCAATTTTTATAGCATACCAAGTGTAGAAGACAAAAATTTAAAATTGTGCAAGGGCACCAAGTATTGGACATGGCACACTGTACCAAAATTGTTAACCGAATTCACAGTTGCACTTGAGACAGCGCTCATGCATGCAGAGCATGATATCATACATGTTAAAGTCAAATATCTCATATTTAACTAGACAGTGCATGTGCACTCATACAAAAAATAATATAAAAAGGATACACACACTAAATTATGCACTCCACTGTGTTTAGCACATCTTTGAAACTTCTTTATGGTTTGTAAAGCAGTACATTGTGTAATTGTTAGTTACTTTTGGGTAGTTTGAAATATTGCACATTTGAATGAAATAAGACATTGTGCATGCCTAATAACATAAGGTACACGAGCTGTCTTAACTCCAGTTTATGCAAAAAGAAAAATAATTAGTGCATTGCAGAAATATCACATTGCCAGCGCTAAATGGCTGAATGTCGATCTGCCTAGTTCAACGTTTCACCACATGAGAGTTGCACAAATAAATTATATATTCTACCTACCCCTTTTGAGTTCTTGAATGTTTCAATGTTGAAACATCGAAGCACTACTTTTTTCATTCCGTAGCTGCTTATATTTTCTCTGGAAGTTTGCTTCAAATTTGATGTCAATTTCTCGTCGTTTTTATTCATAATCTGTGCAGAAAACGGAGAGGGCCTTCAAGTTCTCCACTATGAGGTTGGACAGAAATATGAACCTCACTTTGATTACTTCCATGATGATTTCAACACCAAAAATGGGGGCCAGCGTATAGCCACTGTTCTTATGTATCTGTATGTACTACAAAGATATGCATTTTTTTTACATATAACATGCAACATAGATGATCCAATTGACTTTTCTTTTCCAACTGATTAATTAGTTCGGATGTTGAAGAGGGCGGTGAGACCGTGTTTCCTTCTGCTAAAGTTAATAGCAGCTCAATACCATTTCATAATGAGCTGTCTGAATGTGCAAAGCGGGGTATATCTGTCAAACCGAAGATGGGAGATGCATTGCTTTTCTGGAGCATGAGGCCTGATGGAACCCTGGATCCCACAAGCCTCCATGGTGAGATTCTAATACTTGATGCAATGACAAAATTGTTTTCCTTAAAATGGTCGTGCAACAATATATTGACTCTTCTGTTTACCTGCAATTTCTTTTAGGTGGTTGTCCAGTGATAAAAGGTGACAAATGGTCATCTACAAAGTGGATTCGTGTTCATGAGTACAAAGTTTAGGCATAACAGAACCAGGCACTTAAGGTACTAGTTAATTATGCTGTACAGGTTTTTGGTTTGCCAACTACCAGGAGTAGTGGACCTCTACTCCACACTATCAAGCGCATTTTGGATTTATGTGAGGTCTTTTGTTTCTAATTCTTTGCAGGTCATGCACCAGTTACTAAATATGTGGACGTTACAGCACATGATGAGGTCTCCAGTTTTCCATAGAGGATCGCCCTACATTTTTTTTCTACCTTAACCAAGGCTTGGTCTTGGTCACCTTGTTGTACATTAACTTGTTAATTAGGCTTATGAACCATGATCGCTCAGAGAAGATGTATTTGTTGAGTGTATAAATAACCATTGCCCTCCTAACGCAAATCGAGATGAGTGCCTGATAGTTTGATATGTGTGAAAGAGCATTCCTGTTCTATTAGCTCAAAGCCTAATTCAAATTGAGATTTAGCTGTTACTCGTTCTATCCCTATTTACATGGTGTCTATGTATTTCGAGGTGTAATTTCCCATATTTATAGGTCGAATTGATGGTCAAAGTTCAACCACGAAATTTGACAAGAAAGTTTGATCCCACATGCTAAGTGACATAACAGGAGCATGTTCTTTTCTTGTAAAACGAACCCCTGTCTTTCAAACATTTAAGCAGGCCTTTGTTTGAAGTTCGTAAGATGGTAATTCTATATATTTCAATAATAATTCTACATTTTCACTGGAATTATTGGACCATATAGAAGTTTGTAACTACTAGTGTATCAACAAGATAATCACTCCATCATTGCCTCTCCCCCCTATCCGTAATCTTCTGTAAGATAATACCCATCCATTCTCCAAACAGTCAAAGAGTCTTTATCCATAGATCTCACGCTTTACTTTTGGTTCCCAAGAAACGGAAGTAGACTCCTTTGGAATTGGTGCATGCTCTTTCTTCTTTCTTTAGAGTCGGTGCATATTCATTCTTCTTCCATGGATTGGCAGCGGTTCTCTTTACTTGAGCTGGGAACTGTATCATGGCTCATCTTCTGCTCCGACTTGAAGGAGTCTCAGCTGAATTCTTGTATGTTCAGAGGCAACCATCGGTCTCAAGCCTCAACCTCCTTCATTGGAGGCCCTGAATGTGCTCTTTGGATGCACATCCTTGGCACACAGGTATTTGACGTTTCATCATCTTCTACAAGGAGGCCACCGCCCGTGCAAGGAGATCATTCCTCTCCGACACATGTTGTTCTACCATATCCTCGTCGTCGGCGAGCTATTTATCATCTTCATCCTCTTATAGGTGTCTGACAAATCATCTTCGTCACCGACATGTTGGAAATATTAGCAATTTCCCGACTAATCTAATTCACGAGTAAATGATAAGCATGGCAAATACGGTATGCATCTCATACCAATACCTAAGTATGTGAGCACGTATAGTACATAGAAATGAAACATCTATGCACAACATATATACGGCCAACACATGAACGATCAGATAGGGGATGAACGAGTCATACCCTCCGGTTGGCCAGGCCAACGCGGCGGCGACAGCAGCAGCTTCGGCATCAGCCAATGCCTTCTTCTTGGCGACTTCATCGTCAACCATGGAGTCGATGTAGAGGAAGTAGTGGAAGCAGAGGCGGACGAAGATGGGGATGGATCGGGAGCAGTCGCGCCGAGACACTCCCGAAAAACCTTATTGTCGTTCTCCCGGGCAGGATCTCGAACGACAGGGTTCCGGAGACACCTGCTCTCCCGACCAACCGTGCACACGATCGTCGGGATGGGATCGTCGGAAGCAGCATAGAGAGAGGAACAATAGATGACGGCTAGGGTTGTGCGTGAGGGAGTGAGTGAACTGAGTTAGGGTTCACTCCACTGGCCAACGCCTTCTTATATAAGTCGTCGGGTAGATGGGCCTGGGCTTAGGCCCATGACCGAGTCCGTGAACAACCCACGATCCAACGTCTCGGACAGTGGGGCTTCCGTAAGCGACTCGTTAGTTAATTAACCATTCCTGACCGGCAAAAATAAGCTTCGGCTTGGCTCATTCCTGCAACCGGCGGCGCGCGCGTCGTGACGAGGCGAGGTGTGGCGAGGCGAGGCGGGCAACGAAGGAGGAGGAGCGCACGTGTACAACTCCTATTCCCAAGCTCCCAATCGCAAGTGGTAGAGCAGCCCTTATAAAGATGTTTCACTCTTCTTGCTTTAGCAGTATGGTACTAAACTTCCCACACTTTCCACCACTTGCCGTACACATGCATGAGCCTTAGAGTTTAACTAGGGATTATTGTCTTCTATGGGCCTAAGCCCATCCATAATCCATCAATCCCCCACCAGATCTCGAGGCACATAAGTTTGTCAATTGTTCCAAACGATGTTTGAATTTTCAGTGGAGACTGTCAAGTTGAACTTCCACCTAGAGCAATAGGATTAGACTTCTTCACAACTGAACAATGGACTATGCCTTGAATTATCAGTTTGGCGTGCAGAAGTTTCGCTTATTGTCAGCTGATACGTGGCTGCCAAAGGCTAAACCCCACGGATGGAGCTTACTAGTCATACTCTGTACCTTCTCATGAGCTTCCTAGAGATCACCCAATCTCATAGACTGTGACCAGCAGTCGGGCTCACATAGGTGTGTTCCTCCAAAGAATGCTTTGTAGGTTAGCATCTTGCTTACACAAGCTTTGGAACACATTAAGACAAAAGTCAGTCTGCCTTACAAAATTGAGAGTATTATTGCATCTCCAACGGAGTGGGTTAGGTAAGGATACTCTCCTCATTTGACCGTTGGATTGTTTTCACAGCCTAATTCACGGGATCTCCGATCACATAGGTTGGGTTACCCCCATGGCAACTTACGTGGGTCTCATGCCCATCTCCCTCGATGCATTTTCTATCACGATCCATGATAGCCCTTTTGTAAAAGGGTCTGCCAGATTTTTAGCAGTCTGAATATAATCCAATGCTATCACTCCGGAGTTTCTTGATTTTCTGACAGATTTCAATCTTCTTCTTATGTGCTTTGTGGATTTCATATTGTCCTTTGAATTCTTAGCCTTGGCAATCACAGTTTGATTGTCACAGTTCATAAGGACAGTTGGGACTGGTTTATCAACCACTGGCAAATCCATCAAAAGCTCTCGAAGCCATTCTGCTTCGACGCATGATGTGTCTAATGCTGTGAGTTCTGCTTCCATCGTCGATCTGGTTAAGATCGTCTGCTTGCAAGACTTCCAGGAAACCGCACCACCACCAAGTGTGAAGACATATCCACTTGCGGCTTTCATCTCATCAGCATCATATATCCAATTCGAATCACTATACCCCTCAAGTACCGTCGGGTACCCAGAATAGTGAATTCCATAGTTCATAGTACCTTGCAAATAGCGCATCACTCGCTCAACAGCATGCCACTGCACATCTCCCAGATTGGAAACAAACCGACTCAGTTTGCACACAACAAATGAGGTGTCAGGACGAGTAGCACAAGCTAGCTATATCAGTGAACCAACCACTTGAGAATATCTCAATTGATCTACAGCCCTGCCTTCGAACTTTCGAATCCGCACACTAGGATCATATGGTGTTGCAGAAGGTTTGCAGTCCGAATATCCAAAATGGCTCAAAATCTTCTCAACATAGTGGGATTGCAAAAGTGTGATTCCACCCTCAGTATCTCTTAGTAGCTTGATGTTCAAGATAACATCAGCCACGCCTAGGTATTTCATCTCAAAGTTATGAGATAGAAAAGCCTTGACCTCCTCAATGACTTTGAGGTGGGTCCCAAATATCAGTATGTCATCTACATACAGACACAGTATTACTCCTTCGACCCCACCATAGCGATAGCATACACATTTGTCAGCTTCCTTAACAAAAAAGCCAGCAAATGTCGAAGTTGTATTAAACTTCTCATGCCATTGCTTAAGCGCTTGTTTCAGGCCATACAAAGATTTCACTAGCTTGCACACCTTTCTTTCCTGACCATTTACTACAAAGCCATCTGGTTGTTGCATGTAAATTTCCTCGTCTAGCTCTCCGTTAAGGAAAGCCATCTTGACGTCCATCTGATGAACGAGAAGACCATGCGGGGTAGCCAAAGCGAGTAACACTTGAATGGTTGTCAGTCTATCCACAGGTGAGTAAGTATCGAAGAAATCCTCTTCTTCTTTCTGGGTATAACCCTTGGCCACAAGCCTAGCCTTATACTTATCAACAATACCATCGGGCCTAAGCTTCTTTTTGAACACCCACTTACATCCCAATGGTTGACAACCATAAGGACGATCAGTGATCTCCCATATCCCGTTAGCCAAGATGGAGGTACACGAGGAAATCATCACCAAAAGACTTTGCAGTCCTTTGGCTCTTGCTCCTAACAGGAGCTTCCTCATCATCCTCCGTGGAACTTTCATCACTCTTGCGTTCATAAACTTCCATCGGAATGGCAGGTTCAGGAGTCTCATCAGATTCTAGTCTAGAAGTGCTTTGCATATCTCTCATGGGGAAAATATCCTCAAATAATGTAGCACCCTTAGACTCTATAATTGTACCGACCTTCTGGTCAGGTACCTCAGATTTCACTACTAGAAATATATAGCCAACACTATTCTTAGCATAGACCAAATTAACGCAGTCCATGGTCTTTGGACCAAGCATACACTTTTTGGGGATCGGCACATTGACTTTCGCCACACAGCGCCAAGTGCGCAAGTAAGAGAGTGTAGTTCTTTTCTTTTCCTATTGCTTATAGGGATTAGTCTCATTATCCTTTGCAGCTACTTTATTCAGGACATGACATGCTGTCAATACAGCCTCCTCACCATGCCTTGGATAAACCTGAAGTATCTAACATGGCGTTAACCAAGTCTGTTAGAGTACGGTTTTTCCGTTCGGCAACCCCGTTTGACTGGGGTGAATAGGGAGGCATCCCCTCATGAATAATACCATGTTCCTTACAGAATAAATCAAACTCACTAGAAAAGTACTCTCCACCACGATCAGACTGGACTCATTTTCTTTTATTTTCAAGTTGGTTCTCAACTTCCGCCTTATAGATTTTGAAGTAGTGTAGAGCCTCATCCTTTGTATTTAACAAATACACATAACATAAGCTAGTGGAATCATCAATTAAAGTCATGAAGTATTTCTTTTCACCTTTAGTCAATACACCATTCATCTCACAAAGATCTGGATGTATGGGCTCTAACGGTGCCAGGTGTCTCTCCTTCGCAGGCTTGTGAGGCTTACGAGGTTGCTTAGCTTGCACACACGCATGGAACTTAGAGCCTTTGACTAAAGTGAACTTCGGGATTAAATCCATGTTAGCTAGCCGCGTCATACAACCGAAATTTATGTGACAAAGACGTGAATGCCAAACCTCAGGTTCGTTCACATTAGAATGAATTTGCTTCACGACTTTATTACAGAAAACCTCCAGGGAAAGGTGGAACAAACCACCACAATCATATCCTTTTCCAAAAAATAGTCCATACCAAGACACGACAACTTTGTTGGACTCAAATACTAACTTAAACCCTTCTTTACATAGAAGGGAGCCACTAACAAGATTCTTCTTGATGGCGGGGACATGCTGCACGTTCTTCAGTTGCATGATCTTTCCCGAAGTAAACTTCAGATCTACCGTGCCAACACCATGAACAGAAGCATGCGAGCCATTCCCCATCAAGATGGAACAATCTCGTGCGACCTGGTAAGAAGAAAACAAAGACACATCAACACACACCAATCGGTAGACTGACAAACTGAAAGTACGGTAAACAGATTACCATACCCAGATGCCCCATCATTGTTGCTCAGAGTGACATTGATAGACTTATAGTCCTGTCCTGGCTTCTTGTACTTGTTTGGGCACTTGTCTGCCTAGTGTTCCTCTGAACCACAAATAAAGCAGCCACCTCTCCTTTTGTCTTTCTTCTTACCCTTCTTCTTGAAGGTAGTATTCTGCTGCATAGAGTTCTTTCCCTTGAACTTGTGGAAATTCTTCTGCACCACATTGGCGCTAGAAGAACCCTATGCCCCTTTAATGTGTGAGTCCTTTGCTCTCGAGTTGCTCAACACTTAGATGACCGATGACATCCTCAACAGAGAATTCATGTATCAAGTGCTTGAGAGAAGTAGCAAAGTTCCTCCATCAAGGAGGGAGTTTTTGCAATAATGCAACCCGCGACAAACTTGTCCGGTAACTCACACTTCAGGAGCTCCAGCTCCTTAGCGGTGCATTGTATCTCATGGGCCTGGTCAAATACAGAATGGTTATCAACCATTTTGTAATCATTGAACTGCTCCACAACGTACAACTCGCTTCCAGCATCGGTTGCGTCAAACTTAGCTTTGAGCACATCCCACAAATTCTTGGCAACAAGCATATGGAGATGCGCATCAACTAGCTTGTCTCTGATCACAGTAAGAACGGCTCCCACAAAGATGGTGGTTGCCTTCCTAAACACATTCTCCTATTCAGGAGCAATCGTTACCGTGGGAGACACACCACTAACCCAGAACACGTTCATTGTTGTCAGCCACAAGGTAGTCCTCATCTGCCAACGCTTAAAATGCGTCCCGGTAAACTTTTTCGGTTTTAGAGTAGCAGCGAAGCCATGAGTCGAAAAGTGCCTAAAATAAGGTTTTTGGGTTGTTGGAAATATTAGCACTTTTTCGGCTAATCTAATCCACGAATAAATGATAAGCATGGCAAATACGGTATGCATCTCATACTGATACCTAAGCATGTGAGAATGTACAGTACATAGAAATGAAACATCTATGAACAACATATATACGGCTAACACATGAACGGGCAGATAGGGGATGAACGAGTCATACCCTCCGGTTGGCCAGGCCAATGCGGCGGCGGCAGCAGCAGCTTCGGCATCAGCCAAGGCCTTCTTCTTGGTGACTTCATCGTCAGCCATGGAGTCGATGTAGAGTAAGTAGTCGAAGCAGAGGCGGACGAAGACGAAGACGGATCGGGAGCAGTCACGTCAGATGCTCCCCAAAAACCTTATTGCCGTTCTCCCGGGAAGGATCTCAAACGACAGGGTTCTGGAGGCACCTGCTCTCCCTACCAACCGCGCACGCGGTCATCGGGATGGGATTGCCGGAAGCAGCACAAAGAGAGGAACAGTAGATGACGGCTAGGGTTGTGCGAGAGGGAGTGAGTGAACTGAGTTAGGGTTCACTCCACTGGCCAGTGCCTTCTTATATAAGCCGTCGGGTAGATGGGCCTGGGCTCTGGCCCATGACCGAGTCCACAAACAGCCCACGGTCGAACGTCTCGGACAATGGAGCTTCCGTAAGCGACTCGTTAATTAATTAAAAATTAATTAACCATTCCCGACCGGCAAAGATAAGCTTCGGCTCGGCTCATTCCCGCAACCGGTGGCGTGCGTGCGCGTCGTTACACGGCGAGGCGAGCGGCTGAGGAGGAGGAGGAGCGCCTCTGTACAGCTCCTATTCCCAAGCTCCCAATAGAAAGTGGTAGAGCATCCCTTATAAAGAGGTCTCACTCTTCTTACTGTAGCAGTATGGTACTAAGCTTCCCACACTTCCCACCACTTGCCGTACACATGCATGGGCCTTAGAGATTAACTAGGGATTATTATCTTCTATGGGCCTAAGCCCATCCATAATCCATCACAACATTCAAGTGGGGCTCTTGCTCGATGGTGATTGTCGTCGATGAGGCTTCAAGGTGGAGCAACGTCGGTCGTCTCTCCCAATGTTCGCTAGATGTGTGGCCCTCCACGTGCCCTCTCCCTACATGGTTGAGCGACACATATTATCTAGGACATTGTTGTAAATTGCCCTAGGCGGGGATTGTAGTCACTTCTTGTAATGGATGGCAGGTCTTTTATCTGCCTAGAAAAACAAGGACAAGTTTCATCGAAGTTATACAGGATTTTTGAGAATCACTAGGGAGGTTAGGAGGATGGTTGTACCCCTAGTCCACTAGGGATCAAACACCATGTTTGATAAGCAAGGTGCAAGTGATGCCTTTGTTAATTTCAATCTACAAGCTTAGGCCCTCTAGGAATCTACTATCTCATCCTTGATGTTCTAATGAGTTACTTGAAAAAAATTACGTGTTCGTAGTCTTCCTTATGCCCTGAAAATTTAGAAAAGAATTAAGAATTCTTTGAGGTGAGCAATTAATATTTTTAATAAACAAGATACATAATTTATAATTAATCAACTACTCCCCCCGATCGTGAAAAGAGCACATATATTTTTGGCTTGTAGATTAAGGAGGAGCACAATGCTAGCGAAACTTCTTAATTTACATTCATGTGACCATTTCATCCTTGCGCAACCATGTGCACAATAACTGCCTTGATAAAGAAATAGGTGGATAACGTGGAAGGGGTGTTGGAAATATGCCATGGAGGCAATAATATTGTATTACTATATTTTCATATTCATAATTAAGTGTTTATATTTCATGTTATAACTGCTATGATCCTAGAATATGCGATTAAGTGGAAAACTCATATGCATGTGTGAAATGATAAACAGATAAAATAAAGGTTCCTAGTCTCGCCTCTAAGACTAACTTAAGTGTTGTTGGTGATCATGTTTTCCGAATCTTATGATATTGTAAAGTGTAATGATAGTCCTAAAACAACATTGAAATTATGACGTTGGAAGAAGGATCATATTGAATCGACCCAAATTTGTTTGTTATGAAATGAGATAATATCGTCTGTAATCAGTTGTAGTAACACAGAGTGTTAACGTTTGGTTTTGCTCCTTAGACCATGAGAGTATCATAGTCACTTCTTACTATACTGTGGACTTTGGGGTTGCTCAAGCGTCAGGTGTAACACGGTGATCATAATGACAACTTACAGGCTCATCGGGAAGTTTGACAAGGGACTAGATAGCTCGAGAGTGGGATTTGCTCCTTCGATGATGGGGAGATATTCTTAAGGCCCTCTCTGTGTGACTGCATCATCATCGTCTATCCAGACACCGATGACTACGTCACGAGGATGTGATACGTCTCCAACGTATCTATAATTTTTGATTGTTCCACGCTATTATATTATCTGTTTTGGATGTTTTATATGCATTAAGATACTTATTTAGATCATTTTTTGGGACTAACCTATTAACCTAGTGCCCAATGCCAATTGTTGTTTTTCCTTTTTTTGGCTTTTTCAGAAAGGAATATCAAACAGAGTCCAATCAGAATAAAACTTTTGCGATGATTTTTCTTGGACCAGAAGACACCTACGTGACTTGGAGAGAGGGCAAGAAGAGTCCCGAGGAGACCACAAGCCCTCAGGGCATGCCCTAGGGGGGGCGCCCCTAGCTTGTGGGCCCCTCAGGAGTCCCCCAACCTTAATCTTTGCACTATAAATTCCAAAATATTCCCCAAGCATCAGAAGTGTCCACAAAAATACTTTTCTGCCATCGCAAGTCTCTGTTCTCGTAAGATCCCATCTTGGGGTCTTTTCCGGTGATCTACCCGATGGGGATTCGATCACGGAGGGCCTCTACATCAACCTTGCTGCCCTACCGATGATGTGTGAATAGTTTACCACAGACCTACGGGTTCATAGCTAGTAGCTAGATGGCTTCTTCTCTCTCTTTGATCTTCAATACCATGTTCTCCTCGATGTTCTTGGGGTTCTATCTGATGTAATCTTCTTTTGCGGTGTGTTTGTTGAGATCCGATGAATTGTGGATTTATGATCAGATTATCTATGAATATTATTTGAGTCTCCTCTGAATTCTCATATGCATGATTTGATAGATTTGTATTTCTCTCTGATTTATTAGTTGGTTTGGCTAACTAGATTGATCTATGTTGCAATGGGTTAGGTGCTTTGTGATGGGTTCAATCTTGCGGTGTCCTCTCCTAGTGAAAGAAGGGGCAGCGAGGCACATATTGTATTGTTGCCATTAAGGGTAAAAAGATGGGGTTTATATCATATTGCTTGAGTTGATCCCTCTACATCATGTCATCTTGCTTAAGGCGTTACACTGTTCTTACGAACTTAATACTCTAGATGCATGCTAGATAGCGGTCAATGTGTGGAGTAATAGTAGTAGATGCATAATCATTTCGGTCTACTTGTCACGGACATGATGCCTATATTCATGATCATTGCCTTAAATATCATCATAACTATGCGATTTTCTATCGATTGCTCAACAATAATTTGTTTATGTTGGAAATATTCCCTAGAGGCAATAATAAAATGGTTATTATCATATTTCCCTGTTCATGATAAACGTCTATTATCCATGCTAGAATTGTATTGATCAGAAACTCAGATACATGTGTGGATACATAGACAACACCGTGTCCGTAATGAGCCTCTACTAGACTAGCTCGTTGATCAAAAGATGGTTAAGGTTTCCTAACCATAGACATGTGTTGTCACTTGATAACAAGATCACATCATTAGGAGAATGATGTGATGGACAAGACCCAACCATTAGCATAGCATATGATCGTTTAGTTTATTGCTACTGCTTTCTTAATGTCAAAAACATGTTTCTTCGACCATGAGATCATGCAACCCCCGGACTATGGAGGAATACCTTGTGTGCCATCAAACGTCACAACATAACTAGGTGATCATAAAGGTGCTCTACAGTTATCTCCGAAGGTGTTTGTTGAGTTGGCATGGATCGAGGCTGGGATTTGTCACTCCGTATGACAGATAGGTATCTTTGGGCCCTCTCGGTAATACAACATCACAAGAAGTTTGCAAACAAAATGACTAAGGAGTTAGTTACGGGATGATGTGTTACAGAACGAGTAAAGGGATTTGCCGGTAACGGGATTGAACTAGGTATGGAGATACCGACGAGCGAATCTCGAGCAAGTAACATACCAACAGACAAAGGGAACTACGTATGTTGTCATAAAGGTTCGACCGACAAAGATCTTCGTGGAATATGTAGGAACCAATATGGGCATCCAGGTCCCGCTATTGGTTATTGACATGAGAAGCGTCTCGGTCATGTCTACATCATTCTCGAACCCGTAGGGTCCACACGCTTAACATTCATTGACGATATAGTATTATATGAGTTATGTATGTTGGTGACCGAATGTTGTTTGGAGTTCCGGATGAGATCATGGATATGACGAGGAGGTCCGGAATAGTCTGGAGGTAAAAGATTGATATATGGTATAATAGTGTTTGATCTCCGGAAGGGGTTTCAGATGTTTCCTGAAATGTTCGGATACGAGAACACTTTATTTGGGCCAAGGGGTAAAGCCCACGAGGCTTTTGGAAGGTGCAAAAGGCGGTTTTCTGAAGGCCAGGGGCAGACGCCATGGACCCTAGCATTTGGGGCCAGACGCCAAGGACCATGGGTCTAGTCCTGCCTTGCGGGCTAACCCGACTTTGAGGAGGCTCTTTATCCAAGTTACAACCCCAGGTCTCAACATATAAATAGAGGGGTAGGGCTAGCACCCGGAACACATCAAGATTCACCAAGCCGTGTGCCAGCAACCCCGCTCCCTCTAGTTTATCCTCCGTCACAGTTTTCGTTGTGCTTGCGAAGCCCCGTGGAGATTGTTCTTCACCACCACCGTCACCACACAGTCGTGCTGCCGGAACTCATCTACTACTTCGCCTCTCTTGCTGGATCAAGAAGGTGAGGAGATCATCGAGCTGAACGTGTGCTGAACGCGGAGGTGCTTTACGTTCGGTACTTGATCGGGATGGATCATGAAGGTGTACGACTACATCAACCGCATTGATAAACGCTCCCTATTAGCGATCTTCAAGGGTATGAAGACGCTCTTCCCCTCTCGTAGTTATGCATCTCCATGGATAGATCTTGCGTGTGCGTAGATTCTTTTTCCATGCAACGTTCCCTTATAGTGGCATCATGAGCCAGGTCTATGCGTAGATGATATGCACGAGCAGAACACAAAGGAGTTGTGGGAGGTGATGTTCATACTGCTTACCACCAACATCTTAATTTGATTCAGCGGTATTGTGGGATGAAGCGGCCCGGACCAACATTACATGTCCACGTACATGAGACTGGTTCTACCGACTGATGCAACTTGTTTTGCATAAGGTGGCTACGGGTGTTTGTTTCTCTCACTTTAGTTGAATCAAATTTGACTACGACCAGTCCTTGCAGAAGGTTAAAACATCAAACTCGATAATTACTGTTGTGGTATTGCGTAGGTAAGAACGGTTCTTGCTAGTTTCCCATAGCAGCCACGTAAAACTTGCAACAACAAAGTAGAGGACGTCTAACTTGTTTTTGCAGGGTATGTTGTGATCCGATATGGTGAAAATGTGATTTGATATACGTTGTTGTATGAGATGATCATGTTTTGTAATATCGACAACCTGTAGGAGCCTTAGGGTTGTCTATTAATTATTGTATGAAATGCAAGCGTCATGTAATTGCTTTAGTTTATCGCTATGCATTAGCAATAGTTGTAGAAGCAATAGTTGGCAGGACGACCCCGACGCTACGATGGAGATCAAGGTGTCGAGCCGGATGGAGATCATGCCTATGCTTTGGATATGGAGATCAAAAGCACAAGATGATGATGGCCATATCATGTCACATATTTTGATTGCATGTGGTGTTTATCCTTATTGCATCTTATTTTTCTTAGAACAACGGTAGCATTATAAGATGATCCCTTCACTTAATTTCAAGATAAAAGTGTTCTCCCTGAGTATGCACCGTTGCTAAAGTTCGTCGTTTCGAAGCACCTCGTGATGATCGAGTGTGATAGACTCTACATTCACATACAACGGGTGTAAGCCAAATTTACACACGCAGAATACTTGGGTTAAACTTGACGAGTCTAGCATGTACAGACATGGTCTTGGAACACTAGAGACTAAAAGGTCGAACATGAGTCATATAGTAGATACGATTAACATGGAGATGTTCAGCATTGATGACTACCCCATCTCACGTGATGATCGGACATGGATTAGTTGATTTGGATCATGTATCACTTAGACAACTTGAGGGATGTTGATTTAAGTGGGAGTTCATTAGTAATTTAATTATTTGAACTGAAATTTATCATGAACATAGTCAAGATGTCTTTGCAAATTATGTTGTAGATCAATAGCTTGCAATGTAGCTCCCCTGTTTTTGATAGTTGCTAGAGAAAACTAAGTTCAAAGATGATGGTAGCAATAATGCGGATTGGGTACGTGATCTGAGGATTATCCTCATTGCTGCACAGAAGAATTATGTCCTTGATGAACCACTAGGTGACAGACCTGCTGTAGGAGCTTATGCAGACATTATGAATGTTTGGCAAGCTAGATCTGATGACTACTTGATTCTCTAGTGCGCCATGCTTTACGACTTAGAATCGGAGCTCTAAAGACGTTTTGAACGCCATGGAACAAGTACTTTGCCTACAAGATGGAGGAGAATAGCTCAGTAGTGATCATGTGCCCAGAATGTCTAGGTACTAAAATCGCTTGAATCAAGTGGGAGTTAACCTTCCAGACAAGATAGTGATTGACAGAGTTCTCCAGTCACTATCACCAAGCTACCAGAGCTTTGTGATGAACTATAATATGCAAGGGATGACGAAAACGATTCCCAAGCTCTTCGCGATGCTGAAATCGACGGAGGTAGAAATCAAGAAAGAGCATCAAGTGTTGATAGTTAACAAGACCACCAGTTTTAAGAAAAAGGGCAAGGGAAAGAAAGGGAACTTCAAGAAGAACAGTAAGCAAGTTGCCGCTCATGTGAATAAGCCCAAAGCTTGACCCAAGCCTGAAACTGAGTGCCTCTACTGCAAAGGAAATGGTCACTGGAAGCGGAACTGCCCCAAATACTTGGCAGATAAGAAGGATGGCAAAGTAAACAAAGGTATATTTTATATACATGTTATTGATGTGTACCTTACTGGTACTCGTAGTAGCCCCTGGGTATTTGCAAATACCGGTTCAGTTGCTAAGATTAGTAACTCAAAACAAGAGTTGCAGAATAAATGGAGACTAGTTAAGGGCGACGTGACGATGTGTGTTGGAAGTGTTTCCAAGATTGATATGATCACCATAGAACACTTCCTCTACCTTTGGGATTAGTGTTGAGCCCAAATAAATGTTATTTGGTGCTTGCATTGAGCATGAACATGATTAGATCGTGTTTATTGCAATACAATTATTCATTTAAGTCAGAGAATAATTGTTGTTCTATTTACATGAATAAAACCTTCTATGGACATACACTCAATGTGAATGGTTTATTGAATCTCAATCGTAGTGATACACATATTCATAATATTGATGCCAAAAAGATGCAAAGTTGACAATGATAGTGCAACATACTTGTAGCACTGTCGTTTAGGTCATATTGGTGTAAAGCGCATGAAGAAACTCCATGCGAATGGACTTTTGGAATCAGTTGATTATGAATCATTTGATACTTGCGAACCATGCCTCATGTGTAAGATGATAAAAACTCTATTCTCCGAAACAATGGAGCGACCTAATGACTTATTGGAAATAATACATACCGATGTATGCGGTCCGATGAGTGTTGAAGCATGCGGCGGGTATCATTGTCGGATTCAAAGCTCCACAGACCCAAGAAAGGTTCGAACTCTAGGGCATGTGCGAGGAACTCAACCTATCCAACCTACCAGCATGTTGCCCCATAGCCTAACCCGACTTGCGTGAGCAAGGGAGAAGATGAATATAACAGTTTACCCAGGTTTGGGCCACCTTGCGGTGTAACACCCTACTCCTTCTTTGTGGTGGGTTGGCCTCATGAGGAGGTTTGGAGATGAACTAGTACATTGATTGAGCTGCCTCGCGAGGGATCGGGGGAGAGAATGAGTCGACCCACTCTATGGTGGTGGCTATCCTATATTTATAGTGGCCTCGGTCCTCTTCCCACAAAACTTAGGCAGGAAGGGATAGGGATCCCACAATGGCCAATTTTAAAGGGGGAAAGAAGTACATCTTATCCTGATGAAAGGTGGTCTTCGCCTGCAAAGCTTTTGGCGTGACGCAGCGGTGGGCTTGGCGATGACATCCGTCCTGCCGTCCTGGCGATCTTGGTCTTGTTGCACCGAAATGGAAACCTTTGCCACATTCCTTGGGAACCTACTTCTGTCCTTGCCTCCTTAGCACTAAAGAGGAAACTGCCTCTTTTGCGCCCGTTGGAGCCCGCCTGCCTTGGTCATCATGGCTTGCGTCATCGTAGCCTCATGAGGCTGGGTACCTCCATAGAAATCTCCGCTCCTCGGGAGGCAACCTGGAGAGGCCGCTCCTTCGGAGGTCTTGGTGTCATCCCCCTCGCGAGGCTTGGCCCCTCTCGAGGGTCTTGTCTTGATGGTCTTGAAGGTGGTCCGTACCCTGCCGTCGAAGGAGCAATGCCGTGGGCCACGGGCAGGCAAGTTTGGGTACCCTGGTTCCCAGAACACCGACAGTAGCCCCCGGGCCCATGGCGTGGTCGGACTTGGCTTCGAGGCGAAGCCAAAGGGCAAGGGCAAAGTGCCGCGGGCCCCAATCACCTGCGGGCCAGGCCGATGCGTGGCGCTTGATAGGACATGGGCGTCTCCACTTCCCATGTTGCCTCGGCAACTGCTCAGGCTGACAAAAGACTGGCGGCCACTACCGTGTCATCACTGCTTGCCCTTCGTCTTGCTCTAGATTCCCTTTCTCCCAGCCAAGAGCATCTCCAGATCTGGCCGTGTCCCTCCTTCATCCTACACCTCTTCCTCCAAGATTCTGCGAATGGCGTTTGGGAAGGCAAAACCTGCCGCGCAGGCGGCAAGCTCATCCTCCTCTCCCGCGCCGGCCCTTGGCGCGTCCTCATCACCGAAGAGAAGCACCTTACTCAACGAATGGGGCGAGACCATTCTCCTGGCCGGCTCCACCAAGCAAAGGACCTTGGCGTAGATGGTTTATCCCTTCTTCCTCTACAATGTCTACACGGGGCTCGTCCCACCCTTCTCCCAGTTCTTCGCCGCCGTCCTCGACCACTACCAGGTCCAGACCCTGCACTTTCAACCCAACTCCATCCTCCTCCTATCCATCTTCTCCTTCTACTGGGAGGCATTCATGGGCGTGAGACCCTCTGTGCCATTCCTCCGACACTTATTTCTGCCCGTGGCTGCACGGTCCGACCCAGCGCTCCGGCTGCGTGTCCTTCATCACGATCCATAAGAACAACATGCTCATGAGGGCCGTAAAGAAGGTAGAGAGCCTCCGACGCCGGTGGGTCTTCATGGACACCAAGGGCCTCCACGCGCGGCTGGAGTTGCCAACCAAGTTGCTGGAGAAGCTGGAGGTGGGGTCATGAGACGTTCTCCGACCCCCAGGCAGTGCCTGTCTTGAGGATTATGACCGTAGACATGGGGTGTTGACGAGGGGCATGCTCGTGAAGGAGTTCCTGACGCAGTGCCTGGGCCCGCTCCAGTCGCACACGTGCCCCATATGGGAGCTCCAGGGCGCAGAGTACAACATAAGGTTGTGCCTGGGGAGCCTGAAGGGCGAGGAGCTAGACAAGGCCATGAACACCCTGCCCAAGGGTGAGCCATGGTACCTACACCCCGCTATACTGCCATGCCGACAGGGAAGCGTTGATTGCTCCCATGCCAGTCTTCAACGAGTTGGGTTCGCGTCGCTTGAGCGCCTCAACTCCCTAGTGTCGGTGTCCTCCGACGACAGCACCGGCGAAAAGGGTGAAGAGGAATCGGAGGCGACCGAGGAGATGTGGCGGAGATCTCTCCCCCGTCCCAAAGCAAGCTCCTTCGCGGCCTGACAGATGACGACGACGCCGATGAGCCCCCGGCCGCGGAATCCCCTCGCTCCACCGGGGTCCTCACGAGGTCCGGGCCACTCCTCAGGCCCTGCGAAGGTCAAGCCAAGCGACCCCAAAGAAGAGCGGGGTGGCACCCCCTCCTCAGGATGACACCTCCGCCCTGTCGGGTGTCAGTGCTGCACCGAGGCCGGCCAAAGAGCGCCCTGCCAACCCCCAAAGCGCGACAAAGGCCATGCCCAGGAAGAGCGGAGGCGCCCCAGCCCCGGCCAGGAAGAGGGCGTACATCGACCCCGATGAGTAAGTACCTTACCTTGTTTTGTTTGGCACTCTTTAGCACCATGCCCACAACGCTCCCCTCCTAAGGACCAGGATGGGCGTCATGGTGAAGAAGAGGAAGGAGGGAGCCGGGACCCGGAGGCGCCACCCCTTGCCATTGCCGTAACGGTTCTGACACGTGTGGAAGAGGCCGTCTGGCGTCCTCTTATGACACAGCAGGCCCCCAAGACATGGTGGTGCAGCCTCGAGAAGAGCCTATCTTCGTGGGCCAGCAGGCCACGAAACCATCCATCCCCTTCGTGTCTGAGGGGGGCCTGGAGCCTCCGGTGCCCCAAGCTGTCCTCGCTACTGCTTCTCCGGCGATGGTGCCAGCCGGCGGGCTGGTGCCGCCTCCTTCCCAGGCCCTTGCACGGATGGTCCGCGGCCCTCTCTCCATGCGAGGCGCTCTGGATGATGCCCACGCTACGCTCGAGCAGCTCCGAGCCGACCTCCAAGATACGGATAGGTGCCTCGCGAGGGAGCGCCTCCGGCTTATATTAGGGTGGCTCCAGGTCGATGCGTCCGCCAAGACGGCCTAGGGCCGGGCCGAGGCCACCACCGCGGAAGGCAGAAAGGAGGCCGCCGAAGCCAAGGAGGCTCGCGACGCAGGGTTGGCTAACAATGCGTCCACCAAGGAGCACCACGCCAAGGCAAAGGCCAAGCTAAAGGCCTTCCAGGAAGAGCAAGCCATGCACGCCCAACGGCTTTAGCAGCAGGAAGAGGGTCTGAAGGCCTGTGAAGCGGAGTTCGCCGATTGTGATGCCAAGCTAAAACAGGTGGCTGCCGACCAACCTGCGAAGCGCGGCCGCTTGGCCAAGCTGAAGGGGGAGGTGGATAAGGCCCAACCGTCCCATGCTCATCACATCTCCGAGCCGACTGCACAACTGGAGGCCAGTAAGAAGGTGCTTGCCGCTGCCGAGAAGAAGGTGGCTGTAGGTCGTGAGGCCTTGCTCTCTCTTGAGCCTGGATCTCGCAAGGCTCTGCGCTCCATCCACGAGGGAGGGTACGAAGAGCCGCTGGCGACCCCCGAAGATGGCCTTGCATGGCTCTTCCCTAAGCTGGCCAAAGGGTTGCTGAAGTGGACTCCTTCTTGGAGGCGGAGTGTCACTCGCTCTTCAACATGGTTGTGACGTGTGTCTTCAACCACCTCCACCTCTAGGACCCAGGCTTCGACCTCAGTGCACTGATCGAACCGGTGGGTCCTGAGTCCCATACTACCACCGCTAAGGCCGTGAAAGGGCAAGTGGATGCACTGCTGGAGAAGTTCCTCTATGTTCTCGACCCCAAGGTCACGGCGGCTGGGATCGGCGGCGGCAAAGATAGTGGCATCAATGTCAAGGATAGGATCCTAGCGACCAGGACAAGCGGTGGCTATGGCCAAGGCGGTGGTGGCGCTTCTTCCTGATTTTATTCTTGCAATTGTTTACCGTGCCTCGTGGAGGTGTAAACCTTCTGCTTGAATTTGTGAAATACTGGGTGTTTTGTAATAACTACTAGAACTCCGTGATTTCCTTCTCTTGCCTGGTTTCCTTCATGTTTGCCTTGGCATTCCGCGTCGGCAAGGCCCAGCCCCACACATGACTCGACCGCCGTTGGGGCGTCCGGATCACCAGGACAAGACCAAGGGGCAAGGGGCTACGTGACTAGTGAGGCCCATGACTCGTGATGCTTAGGGGTCCCCCTTAACGTACGAACGACCTTAATGTTCTGCATCGGCAGGGCCCAGCCCCGGGCATACCTCGACCGTCATTGGGGCGTCCGGATGTAACACCCCAAAAATTTAACGAAGCTTTTGATATTAAAACCTTGCCAGGAGTTTTAAAATTTTGCATTCTGGATTTTTTTTGTTGATTTCAGAACTCCTCTTTTATTGTTAAGGAGTTTTATCTTTTTCCCAAGTGGAGCTTTCCAAAATATATTGGACTTCTATGCTCTCTATATAACATTTTCTCAATCAGTAGATTTATTTATTAAATTATTTCATCCTGAGCTTTATTCATTAAAATGACTTTCTTTAAGTTTTGGAGCTCTTTTTGAACTGCAACCATTTGATATATTTATCTAAAAATCCAACCAAAATTTGGAGATATCATGTGATGTCTCTAAATCACTTTTGTGCAATAATATAATTATTTCATTGCATATTTTGAGTTCTACACCTGTTTTTCAAATCTGGTCCAGTGAACACTTTTGCACTATAGCCTAATTAAATATTTCCCTAGAGCCTCCACCAAAATTATGGGATGTCAGTGGTTGCATGCCATCCAACTTTATGCAAAAACCTAGTGTTGTTCTTTGGAAAAATTGAGTGAACCAACCTCTTTTTCATTCTGGACTAGACTTGTGTTTTCTACCGCAACCCTATTGATTCTTACTCTAGTGACCTTGTGTTTTCTCATGCTTGTAGTCAGCCCTGCAAAAACCCCTAAGTCCAGGAGCATGCACTCTTTGGAACAATTTTGGTCCATGAAATGATGCCATTTACTCCCTGTCCAGAAGTGTAGTTTTGCAAAACTTGCACCAGCAAGTTTCTCCTTTTTGCAAACTAACTTCACCACCCCCTGTTTCTCCTAAAGAGACACCACCCTGGGAGATTTGGCCACCCCAAGAACTGCCTAGGTGCCTTTGGCATTTTGTCAAACACCCTGGGTGCATAGCCAGTTTTGGCATGATTTCAAGTTTACATTGTGAACTTGAGCCCCTGACCTATCTAGAATGTCTCATGGATTTGCCCTAGCCTATAACCCCTTTCTGCTAACTCTCTTGTGGTTTGGAACCCTCTAGGCTGCCCTGGCATTTCGTCGAGCATGTCCCGGGCGTGCACTGGGCGCGCCCAGAGCATGCGTTTGGCATGCACGTGCGCCCGAGTCACCGCGTCCCACCCCACACCCAATTCGGTCCGTGACCGACCGCAGCCAGCACGCAGTGTCCCCTTCTGCACCCACCAACCCCGCAGCTCTCGCCACGTCTCCGGCAGGCCAGCCGCTAGCCGCCACGCCGCCCGACCGCTCCTGCGCTAGCCAGCGCCGCCCAAGCCGCCAGCGCTTGCCACCTGCCTCCTGGAGCAGTGCGTGCTCATCCACAAGCGTGTCCCCTAGCGCTCGTCGCCGCCACGTCGCCCAAGCTACAACATGGCGGTTCGCCGTCGTCCTTATCACCGGCCGCCTCGGAACCGACCTCCATCGCCTATATAAGGAGCCCCGAGCTCATCCCCGCACGCAGGCAGTCCCAAACCATCTCCCTAGGAACCCCAATGGCAGCCAATCAACTCGGGGAGGCCTCCTTCCCCATCTCCGGCAACCACAGCCGCCGCCATGGTCCCGACCATTCCGGCGCAACCAGGGCCTCCCCCTCTCCACTCTCTCCACCAGGAACACTCTCTCCCTCCCGTGAACCTTTCCCCCTACTCGATTTCGATCGAGAGCCACCGCAGCCCCAAAACCACTTTGCACCCAAGGCCTCCTCCGCCGCGTAGCTCATCGTCGGCGACTCCCTCCACCCCCGCCGACCCGTCGACCACCGTGAGGACCACCCCGCGCGGAGCAGCCGTTCGCCGGAGTTGATCGCCGTCGCCCCGCCTCCGTTCGGGCGAAGGAGGAAGAAGGAAGGATGGACTGGTCAAACCTGACCAGTGGGCCCCCTGGACCCACTGTCAGTGACCCCGCCCAGTCCATGTGGGTTAAGTGGAAGCGCATTTCCAAAATGCGCCTTCGACGTGTACTTATATTTCGAAACGTTTTCCTTTTATGTTTTTAATTAAATAACAGATTTTTGACAAAACTTTGACCGGCTGTATCCTTTTAAATACAGCTCCAAAAGAATTAATTCCTTTTCCTACCTCTCTCAAATATGGTCTAGTTTATTTTAAGATTTATTTGAAAAATTTTCAAAACAACTTTTTGTGCTGTTTTGATTTTGTGTGTTAATTCATATATATTCTTTTTAATAGGATTTTTGAAGAATTCAAGATGTTTTGGATGCACCCTTCTTTCCTATGACCTGAAGGCAAGCATTCTGAACCCTGGTGTAATTTTTGTGTGTGTTGTTTGACTCGGTGACAACACCACCCCGACACGAGCATACGTCATTTTATGTGAGGATGTGATCCTATTCATAAGTGCATATTAATGAATTTCATGCAAATGGAGTTGACATGATTTGTGATGGAAATCACCGTCATACGCCTTTCATGCATACCGGAAGGAATGCTGGGAAGGCCTTTGTCTTGGGTAGCACGGTCTTATCCCTAGTCCTCTGTCGAGACGGTCGTGTCCGGTATGGCATGATGGTGTATGTTGTGTGGTGTTTCTATCTGTTGGTTGAAGTATATGCATTGTTATGCTAATCTTGCAGGAAATATTACAACCTCCTGAGTCGACCGTAGATCGAGTCTTGTTCCAGTAACCCCCATACTTGCTTCGTACTACCACTCATCTCTACAACAAGTAGAGTACGGTTCAGAAAGTTGTCAACCTCTTTCTAGCACACACCGTACAAAGAGGCCATGGTGGAAGATACCGGTTGTAGCTGGTAGGCAGGCCACCTGGTCCAGGGGCATGGGTGTTTCCGGTTGAGACCGAGAGGGGAGGCCACCCTTAGAGCGAGCAATATAAATTTGATCCCATGCTACGCGAGGTTGTAGCCTCTCCACTTAGAGTTTGCTTGACAGGTGTCGTGGGTGATTCCAGACACGTGTGAGTTAAGCTGGTGTGTGCAAGTTAGGTGTGTTTTCAACAAAAAGACCGTAGACGGAATTAGTCCCGATGGACTAAAGGAATCCGTTACTCGTGGATAAAGAGTACACCCTCTGCAGAGATTAAACCTATTCGAATAGCCGTGTCCATGGTTAAGGACTACAATCTGGGATGGGTCAAGTGTCGGTCTTAGTGTCGGTCTTCGGAGGTGAAACTGTTAAACCAGAACTGGAATTACTACTTGTGACTTGCGATAATTATGATTACTATTACTGTTAACTAACCCGTGATATTATTGTTATTGTCGAGTATCTCTGGGATGGTTCTACCTCCGGGATATTCACTATGATTGTTTATTTTAAAGCCCTTTATGTGGTGTCGCTTAGACGCCCGACTGTGGCATTTCTTTTAAAGCCCTTTATGTGGTGTCGCTCAGACGCCCGACTGTGGTATTTCTTTTAAAGCCCTTTATGTGGTGTGGCTCAGACGCCCGACTGTGGCATTTCTTTTAAAAGCCCTTTATGTGGTGTCGCTCAGACGCCTGACTGTGGCATTTCTTTTAAAGCCCTTTATGTGGTGTCGCTAAGACGCCCGACTGTGGCATTTCTTTTAAAGCCCTTTATGTGGTGTCGCTAAGACGCCCGACTGTGGCATTCCTTTTAAAGCCCTTTATGTGGTGTCGTTAAGATGCCCGACTGTGGCATGTTTGTTATTTATTTCATAATTTTTAATACTACTGTGTTATTGCATATTCATATATAACATGCTTGCACGCATCAGAGTTATATTCATCTTTTGTGACTGACGTCATGAGTATAAAATACTTTCAGCACATCGTTTTTATATTATGCCTGTGTTCATAATGTTTGCGAGTACATTCAAAGTACTCACTGGCTTGTCCCTGGCTATTGTCTTGGCCAGATTTTTCTTGCGCGGAGATGAGCGACCGTGGCGACAGTCCCGGAACCTAAGCAGCAGTGATAGCAGCCTCGCGGAGATAGGAGTTAACCTGGTCAGCTGTTCCTGTGGAAATTGGAATCCCATAGACACTGATGATCCACAAACCGGTTCCGCCATCAACCATTAGAAACCAATTGTTGTACTCACAGGCCAGAATGGTCTTGTAGTGCATATTTTGTATTTTGCTTGGAATTTCTGTATCAAGTTGGTGCCTCATCAGCTAACAGTTATCCTGGGGCTGGTGAGCACACATGCCATTTTTTGGAATTTAATACCCGGAGAATCGGTCCCCACAAACTTGGTATCAGAGCCAGGCTGACCATTGGCTAATCCTATCTTAGCCAGGTCAATAAACTTAGGCAAACCAGCCTACCAGACCCTAACCAAAACCCCAGCCAAGCTTCCCGTGCAAGATAGCCACACAGTAATCCCGACACTTTTGGCAGTCGGTGCCCAACCTATCAGCCTAGCCTGTCGATCGCACACTAGTGACCGATGGCAAAAATGTCTCATTCGCAAGCATGCGAAGGAAGACTCCGTTCCCTTTTCTATAAAAAGGGCACGCTAGCCTCAACCCAGCACAGCACAACCTCTTCCCCAACCTAGCCACAATGCCTGGCCCCATAGTGCACAATGAGACCACAGCAACCAATCATGGAGGTTTCGTGACCATACTCGCAAACCTCACCCGTCGTGCCTATGCGTTAGAAGAGCCCCCAGAATATGTTGTGTACCAAGGACCCATGAGCGGTGAGGACCGCCAATTCTGGGCCACTATGCACATCTACGGTAGGGGTCTGTCGCCAGAACGCCCCTACAGGCTCACCGGAAGAACAACTTCCTTCGAGCCACAAGCCATCCAACTAGCTGCTCGAGAGGCTATAGTTCAACTCCGGCAGTTGTCGCCCAGAGTTAACTGTTGCTCGTTCTACTACTACCCCAGGCGTGAAGGGTATGGTAGACCACCCCAAGTCGCCAACGGAGATCACGAGGCGGATCCCGCATTGTTGCACCTAGTGCGCTATGTAAGTGCACTAGAGGCATTGTTCGATCAAATCACTATTGATCTGATCGCAACTCGAGGAGAGCTGGTTTGCAGAGCCCCGACGAGCAAGGAAAACGAGCCCGACACCGACAACCTAGTCGTGCTGTTTGGACACCCGATCGAGACCCTGAGGTCAGCTCCAGCCAGCGGACAAGGTGTCTTGATGACCCCAGAAGTGCTTCGTCACCTTTTGGGAGCACACTCCAACGGCATTGTGGCCAACAATCCCCGCGATGGTCATCATCGCTACCCCGACCCTGCAGTTCCTCCGCCATCTCCGACTAATCCCGGTAGTGAGACACGTGGAGAAGCCTCGACATCCACCAGGCACGCCCATTTAGACATAAACGAGGTAGACTAAGCCGTACGAGTAGTACCGAGTCTTAGTGTATCCTCGCTTTGTAATCATGCGACCGTGTATATTCACGCAGCCTGTCGTTGTGCCTCTGCTTTAATGGTAGCCTTACGTATTTTTGTCAGCGCATAGTTGCACATTTTCCGGGCACAACTACCAAAACCAACCCCGACGACACCTACAGTAACATGTCTCTTTATGAGATATGTGTATCTCTCTCACTGACCCCGACCTTTGGAGGTGATCTGGCAGTTTTATTACCTTTCACCACGGTAAATAAACCAGCCCAGATGCTATATAAGAAGGCCACCTTGTGACCTTACCCAGCAACCCTCACCTCGTGCACCACTCTCACAACCATTTCTTACTATGCCGAGCCCTAGTATTTATCGGAGAACCCCAGATGCAACCCCAGGTAGCTTTGTCAAAATATTGTGGGACTTTACCTGCAGTACCATGGGTTCTACCCAGCCACCCCAGTACGAGCTGTTCAAATCTAGAATCACCCCTTCCACCTCGGAATATTGGGCAGCAGTACACATTCCTCCCGTAGACCCCAACCAAGATCCAACGGAGGTTTCCTTCGTGGGGAAATCTATGCCGACCCCATGCTTGGCCATAGAAGCTGCTGCGAACGAAGCGATTGCTCGTCTTCGATCCGCAGTACCATATGCCCGCGAGTGAGGATATTATTATTTTCCGAGCCGTGCAACACCCGGAGGAGTGACATCTTTTCCTGGTGGACGGATTGAGAGAGACCCAGTGCTAGCCAACCTTATCCAGTACATCATCGCTCAAGAGCATTTGAACCAACGAGTGATGGATTATCTCCAGAGTCTCACTGATCTGAATCCTCAGATTGCCATCGGCAGGCCATTGAGGCCCGATCCGGAGAGACTCATACATCGACTGGTCAACCCACTTCCTCCGACAGAAGAGGAGTGTATTCCATTGCCAGAGACTTTTCCTCGAGACCCTGTCCAGTTACCATTCTCTTTTTAGACGTCACTGCTATATTTGTTATTTCAGCATTTATTATTACGTTGTAACATATGCATGGTACCTCAGATTTGTGTGGCGAATCAAATTTTAGTTTCTACTTATGTGAGTGGTTGTCTTCGTGAGTAACCTGTGTAACCGCGAAAATCCCAGAATGAGATTTCTTTTTCCAGAATTGCTGCAATCTTTTATCCTCTCACGACATGGATTATTTTTATTCACGCAGCACCACGGCAGCAGACTCACAACCGCTTGTACACATATGGAGTATTTGTTTTTCACAACGACTCTTAGCAAATCTCGAGGACGAGATTTTTTTCTTAAAGGGGGGTAGTAATTGTAACACCCCAAAAATTTAACCAAGTTTTTGATATTAAAACCTTGCCAGGAGTTTTAAAATTTTGCATTCTGGATTTTTTTCTATTGATTTCAGAACTCCTCTTTTATTGTTAAGGAGTTTTATCTTTTTCCCAAGTGGAGCTTTCCAAAATATATTGGACTTCCATGCTCTCTATATAACATTTTCTCAATCAGTAGATTTATTTATTAAATTATTTCATCCTGAGCTTTATTCATTAAATTGACTTTCTTTAAGTTTTGGAGCTCTTTTTGAACTGCAACCATTTGATATATTTATCTAAAAATCCAACGAAAATTTGGAGATATCATGTGATGTCTCTAAATCACTTTTGTGCAATAATATAATCATTTCATTGCATATTTTGAGTTCTACACCTGTTTTTCAAACTGGTCCAGTGAACACTTTTGCACTATAGCCTAATTAAATATTTACCTAGAGCCTCCACCAAAATTATGGGATGTCAGTGGTTGCATGCCATCCAACTTTATGCAAAAACCTAGTGTTGTTCTTTGGAAAAATTGAGTGAACCAACCTCTTTTTCATTCTGGACCAGACTTGTGTTTTCTACTGCAACCCTATTGATTCTTGCTCTAGTGACCTTGTGTTTTATCATGCTTGTAGTCAACCTTGCAAAAACCCCTAAGTCCAGGAGCATGCACTCTTTGGAACAATTTTGGTCCATGAAATGATGCCATTTACTCCCTGTCCAGAAGTGTAGTTTTGCAAAACTTGCACCGGCAAGTTTCTCCTTTTTGCAAACTAACTTCACCACCCCCTCTTTCTCCTAAAGAGACCCCACCCTGGGAGATTTGGCCACCCCAAGAAATGCCTAGGTGCCTTTGGCTTTTTGTCAAACACCCTGGGTGCATAGCCAGTTTTGGCATGATTTCAAGTCTACATTGTGAACTTGAGCCCCTGACCTATCCAGAATGTCTCATGGATTTGCCCTAGCCTATAACCCCTTTCTGCTAACTCTCTTGTGGTTTGGAACCCTCTAGGCTGCCCTGGAATTTCGTCGAGCATGTCCCGGGCATGCACTGGGCGCGCCCAGAGCGTGCGTTTGGCACGCACGTGCGCCCGAGTCGCCGCGTCCCACCCTGCACCCAATCCGGTCCGTGACCAACCGCAGCCAGCATGCAGTGTCCCCTTCTGCACCCACCAACCCCGCAGCTCTCGCCACGTCTCTGGCAGGCCAGCCGCTAGCCGCCACCGCCGCCCGACCGCTCCTGCGCTAGCCAGCGCCGCCCAAGCCGCCAGCGCTTGCCACCTGCCTCCTGGAGCAGTGCGTGCTCATCCACAAGCGTGTCCCCTAGAGCTCATCGCCGCCACGTCGCCCAAGCTACAGCATGGCGGTTCGCCATCGCCCTTATCGCCGGCCGCCTCAGAACCGACCTCCATCGCCTATATAAGGAGCCCCGAGCTCATCCCTGCATGCAGGCAGTCCCAAACCATCTCCCTAGGAACCCCAATGGCAGCCAATCAACTCGGGGAGGCCTCCTTCCCCATCTCCGGCAACCACAGCCGCCGCCACGGTCCCGGCCATTCCGGCGCAACCAGGGCCTTCCCCTCTCCACTCTCTTCACCAGGTACACTCTCTCCCTCCCGTGAACCTTTCCCCCTACTCGATTTCGATCGGGAGCCACCGCAACCCCAAACCACTTTGCACCCGAGGCCTCCTCCGCCGCGTAGCTCACCGTCGGCGACTCCCTCCACCCCCGCCGACCCGTCGACCACTGTGAGGACCGCCCCGGTCTTGTGGATCCATCCCGACTCTCTGAAGCCCGCGGGGAGCAGCCGTTCGCCGACGTTGATCGCCGTCACCCCGCCTCCGTTCGGGCGAAGGAGGAAGAAGAAAGGATGGACTGGTCAAACCTGACCAGTGGGCCCCCTAGACCCACTGTCAGTGACCCCGCCCAGTCCACGTGGGTTAAGTGGAAGTGCATTTCCAAAATGCGCCTTCGACGTGTACGTATATTTCGAAACGTTTCCTTTTCTGCTTTTATTTAAATAACAAATTTTTGACCAAACTTTGACCGGCTGTATCCTTTTAAATACAGCTCCAAATGAATTAATTCCTTTTCCTACCTCTCTCAAATATGGTCTAGTTTATTTTAAGATTTATTTGAAAATTTTTCAAAACAACTTTTTGTGCTGTTTTGATTTTGTGTGTTAATTCATATATATTCTTTTAAATAGGATTTTTGAAGAATTCAAGATGTTTTGGATGCACCCTTCTTTCCCATGACCTGAAGGCAAGCATTCTGAACCCTGGTGTAATTTTTGTGTGTGTTGTTTGACTCGGTGACAACACCACCCCGACACGAGCATACGTCATTTTATGTGAGGATGTGGTCCTATTCATAAGTGCATATTAATGAATTTCATGCAAATGGAGTTGACATGATTTGTGATGGAAATCACCGTCATACGCCTTTCATGCATACCGGAAGGAATGCCGGGAAGGCCTCTGTCTTGGGTAGACGCGGTCTTGTCCCTAGTCCTCCGTTGAGATGGTCGTGTCCGGTATGGCATGATGGGGTATGTCATGTGGTGTTTCTATCTGTTGGTTGAAGTATATGCATTGTTATACTAATCTTGCAAGAAATATTACAACCTCCTGAGTCGACCGTAGATCGAGTCTTGTTCTAGTAACCCCCATACTTGCTTCGTACTACCACTCGTCTCTACAACAAGTAGAGTACGATTCAGTAAGTTGTCAACCTGTTTCTAGCACACACCATACAGAGAGGCCATGGTGGAAGATACCGGTTGTAGCTGGTAGGCAGGCCACCTGGTCCGGGGGCATGGGTGTTTCCGGTTGAGACCGAGAGGGGAGGCCACCCCTTAGAGCGCGCAATATAAATTTGATCCCATGCTACGCGAGGTTGTAGCCTCCCGCTTAGAGTTTGCTTGACAGTGTGTGGGTGATTCGGACACGTGTGAGTTAAGCTGGTGTGTGCAAGTTAGGTGTGTTTTCAACAAAAGATCAGAGATGTAATTAGTCCCGATGGACTAAAGGAATTCGTTACTCATGGGTAAAGAGTACACCCTCTGCAGAGATTAAACCTATTCGAATAGCCATGCCCATGGTTAAGGACTACAGTCTGGGATGGGTCAAGTGTTGGTATTAGTGTCAGTCTTCGGAGGTGAAACTGTTAAACCAGAACTGGAATTACTACTTGTGACTTGCGATAATTATGATTACTATTACTGTTAACTAACCCGTGATATTATTGTTATTATGGAGTATCTCTGGGATGGTTCTACCTCCGGGATATTCACTATGATTGTTTATTTTAAAGCCCTTTATGTGGTGTCGCTCAGACGCCCGACTGTGGCATTTCTTTTAAAGCCCTTTATGTGGTGTCGCTAAGACGCCCAACTGTGGCATTTCTTTTAAAGCCCTTTATGTGGTGTCGCTAAGACGCCCGACTGTGGCATTCGTTTTAAAGCCCTTTATGTGGTGTCGCTAAGACGCCCGACTGTGGCATTTCTTTTAATGCCCTTTATGTGGTGTCGCTAAGATGCCCGACTGTGGCATTCCTTTTAAAGCCCTTTATGTGGTGTCGCTAAGATGCCCGACTGTGGCATGTTTGTTATTTATTTCATAATTTTTAATACTACTGTGTTATTGCATATTCATATATAACATGCTTGCACGCATCAGAGTTATATTCATCTTTTGTGACTGACGTCATGAGTATAAAATACTTCCAGCACATCGTTTTTATATTATGCCTGTGTTCATAATGTTTGCAGTACATTCAAAGTACTCACCGGCTTGTCCTCGCTATTGTCTTGGCCAGATTTTTTTCTTGTGGAGAGGAGCGACCGTGGCGGCATATCCCGAACCTAAGCAGCAGTGATAGCAGCCTCGCGGAGATAGGAGTTAACCTGGTCAACTGTTCCTGTGGAAATTGGAGTCCCATAAACACCGATGATCCACAAACCGCTTCTGCCATCAACCATTAGAAATTAATTGTTGTATTCACAGGCCAGAATGGTCTTGTACTGCATATTTTGTATTTTGCTTGGAATTTCTGTATCAAGTTGGTGCCTCATCAGCTAACAGTTATCCTGGGGCTGGTGAGCACACATGCCATTTTCTGGAATTTAATACCCGGAGAATCGGTCCCCACACCGGATCACCTAGACAAGACCAAGGGGTGAGGGGCTACATGACTAGTGAGGCCCTTGAGTCGCGATGCTCAGGGTTCCCCCTTGACGTACGAACAACCCTCATGAAGGAAAAGCGAGCAGTCATCTAAGCTAATCCAGAGTCCTCCATACCTTTGCTCACCAGCTTTCGCCTGGGGGTGGGGGTGGGGGGTGGACGCGAGAACACTAGGTACCCAGACCTGGTAGGGTGGCGTGTACCAGGCTTGGCCTAAGCACAGCCCCCGTGTCCAGCCCCCTCGCACGATCCTCCCGAGGGGAAAGCTGTGAGGTGTTACCGCGCAAAGAGTCGAGAGGCTGTCCTGAGGTTGGTGCGGCCATGAGGGCGCTCTCAGTTGTTTATTCACCAGCGCGGATCATGGTGCTTCCACTTTAGCATGGGCATAGCTGCTCCTAGGCCGTGTCATCCGCTAGCACGGAGCATGGGGCTTCCACTGGTGCGTGGGCATAGTTGCTCCTTGACCGTGTCGTCCGCCAGCGCGGAGCATGGGGCTTCTACTGGTGCGTGGGTGGGAGTTCCCTCTGGGGGATTCTTCGGGGCATGTACAACCCTGTTCGTATGCGTGGCTTGCACGACAGAACTGGAGGAGGTCTATCTGGATACTTGTGAGCCAACACGGGACTCACGAGGCCCTACCTAAAGGCGGGTTGCACCTGTAAGACACCTGTGGGGCAATGGGGGGTCCTGCACTGAATGCCCCTCTGGAGGTTATTGCATGAGAAGGCTGGACACCAATGACCCCAGGAGGTGATGTGAACGGAGCCGGTCCGTCTGACAGAGCTTAACCGTTAGTTTTATCGACGTTGTAGGGACGGACCTGAGCACAGATGTCGTGCCAAGTCTTCTCATGCAATGATCCCACGAAAGAATAGCCGGTGCATGGCTCCCACTGCGGTGAAGCGCTGAACTGCGGTTGTACAAACGAGGCCATGCGCCCTTACTTGCCCACACACGATTAGCTCATGCGAGAACAAGGCACCAAGGACCACGAGAGGTGACGCGCACGGGAGCTGGCCCGCGGGACAGAGCTCGGTCATTTGGATTTGTCAACGCTGCAGGGACGAACCCGAGCACAGACACCATGCCAGTCCTTAATCATGAGGCAGTCGCAGGCGGGTTTGCAAGGGCACAACGACATCATGGTGACGAAGCACCAAACATGTAGTTGAAATACTTATGAAATTCATGAAGGCAAAGCCAGGTCTGATACATGCGCAAAAATGATACAGCTGTGGGGTTTAGCCCTGGTAGCCTAAGGATGATGCATCTCGAGGGGTGCCCTCAGTTAAACAAACTGTCAGTGTCAAAACCGGCAGATCTCGGGTAGGGGGTCCCGAACTGTGCATCTAGGCGGATGGTAACAGGAGACAAGGGACACGATGTTTTTACCCAGGTTCGGGCCCTCCCGATGGAGGTAAAACCCTACTCCTGCTTGATTGATATTGATGATATGGGTAGTACAAGAGTAGATCTACCACGAGATCAAGGAGGCTAAACCCTAGAAGCTAGCCTATGGCATGATTGTTGTAATGGATGTTGTCCTACGGACTAAAGCCTTCCGGTTTATATAGACACCAGAGAGGGCTAGGGTTACACAGAGTCGGTTACAATGGTAGGAGATCTACATATCCGTATCGCCAAGCTTGCCTTCCATGCCAAGGAAAGTCCTATCTGGACACGGGACGGAGTCTTCAATCTTGTATCTTCGTAGTCTTGGAGTCCGCGGACGATGATAGTCCGCTGTCCGGACACCCCTAGTCCAGACTCCTCAAGAGTCTCGAACTCGCTTCAATGACGATGAGTGCGGCGCGATAATGTTCGGCATTGCAAGGCGGTTCCTCCTCGAATAATCCATAGAAGATTGTGAACACCAGGATAGTGTCCGCTCGCAAAATAAGTTCCACATTCCACCGTAGAGAGAATAATATGTGCACAAGTTCAATCTGCTGACGTATTCTGCGGCATGACGTCACACCACTAGCAAGCTTTTACTTGAATCATTTTTTATTATACCACCTCAGCGCGTTTAGCGAAGCGGTTTCCTTGGCACGTCTTGTCGAAGTAGAGATCGTGTTCCCCTTATTCCGGGATTCTCATCAATACGGACGTGGGTAACCCAACCGCGCCATTGATGGTGGCGCTTGGGAGATAAGCGAGTTTTACCAGGCCGGTGGGGACGTATAGTCTTTGTCCGCCTATATATAGGGGGATAAGGATCCGCCTTTTTACCTACGCCTTCTTCCTCCTTTGCTTATCCATCTCCGCCAAGACTCGAGCTCCAAATACCAAGTTCAAGATCTCATCTCAACCTTCTCCGACCATGTCCGGAGCGGGAGGTAAATGGTTGGCCTCCACCGTTAAGGAGGAGCACATCGCCAAACTACGCAGCATCGGATACCTTTCTAGCAACATCGCGCACCGGCTGCCCGACAAGGGGCAGTTCATCCCCAACCCCAGGCCCCATGAGAGGGTCGTATTTCTCCCCCACTTCCTCCGCGGACTGGGCTTTCCACTTCACCCTTTTGTCCGGGGGCTCATGTTCTACTACGTCCTAGATTTCCATGATCTGGCGCCAAACTTCATCCTCAACATCTCGGCGTTTATCGTCGTGTGCGAGGCCTTCCTCTGCATCCAGCCCCACTTCGGCTTGTGGCTCAAGACCTTCAACGCTGTCAAGGTAGTGAAGGGCACGCAGCGGAGTGCGGAGGCGCCATGTTGGGCAAGATGCCCAACGCCCTCTCGTTGAAGGGCCTTCGTGGAGTCCGTCAAGGGGTGGCAGTTGGGGTGGTTCTACATCACCGAGCCGCGCGACCCTAAGTGGGCGGCGGCCCCCGAGTTCAGATCTGATATCCCTGTGCAGCTCACCTCCTGGAAAGAGAAGGGCTTGCTATGGGGTAGTTCGAAGGAGCTGACGGGACTCCAAGCCTGTATCAAGAAGCTGGTGAACAAGAAGCTCAGGCTTGTTAATGTGGTCCAAGTCATGGTCGTCCACCGGATTCTCCCATGCCAAGAACGGGCATTCAAGCTGTGGGAGTTTGATCCGGCACAGCACCAGGCGCTGAGCGGGCTCTTCGACACGACGTACGAAGGCGCCTGGAGGGTGCTGTTTAAGGGCGCCGAAGCCCCGCATCCGCGACGGAAGATCGCGGATTTCACTTGCAGCGTCCAGCTGATGAGGTAAGTGATTCTACCCCTTTACGGGACACTTGTTGTTAATAGTTCGACCCTAAGCGGGTTTCAATCTTCCTTTTCCTTTGACAGGAATGGATGAAGAAGGCCGAGTAGCTCATCTGCCCGACCAACATGCCAGAAGACCCAGTGGACGCCCGTCTAGCGGGGCTGCTGGTTCCGGCACCGCACGTGGTGCCGGAGAAGAAGGCCAAGAAGGTGGCCACGGGTACTCGAAAGAGTTCCCGTTTTCAGGTGTGCGACGACTCCGAGGCGGATTCCTCCCCCGAAGATGAGGAGGAGGAAGAAGACTCTCTCCCAAAGGAGGGAGAGAGAAAGAGGAAGGCCTCCCCAACAGGGGAGGCCGAAGGGTCCAAGAGGGGAAGAACTATTCCCCCGGACAGCTCCGCCAACACCAACGTGGGCGATGAAGAGTGGCCCTCAAGGGCCAGGCCTCCGGCGAGATCGTAAGTATCTGGATTCCTGAATAATCTATAATTTCTTTTGTGTCACATAGTGACTTCTAATGCCGCATACTGCCTGCAGTCCGGCCGACGATGATCTCCCTGCTTCGTCGAGCGGGTCGTTGGCTCCATCGGATGTGGATTCCATTCCGACTGCCTCCACCCCTCGCGCCGCTGAGGACGCGAGGTGGGATCCCGGGAAGGGACCCATCAGGAGGAGGCTCCGGAGGCGCCGCAAGGCAGCCTCCCGGACTTTTGCGCCGACTCCACGCCGAACCCGCGATGGTTCCGAGTCCGCAAGCGCCCTTCGCAAGAAGGGCAAGACCGTGACACCGGCGTCCCCCATCCAGCCGGAGGCACCGGACAACTTGTTGGAGGCGCTCAAAGGCGCTTCCATCGAGGAAGAACACCGCACTATCATGAGTGCGGTGATTCAGAAGGTTTAGCTCGCCAAGAGCGGGCTGACCGAAGCCTGCAGCAGCCTTCTAACAGGCTTTGAGGTAAAAAGTTAAAATATGTAATGTAATACCGCATAGACAGTAGCCCCTGATGCTCGGTTCGGTGTTCGGAAAGAAAAGCGGGTGAGGATCTAAAGAAGATATACGCAGGTTGCTAAAATTATGTCAATATGGGTTTGCAGGCTGCGCCGCCGACCTCGCCAGACCGATCATGGAGGTCGGTGCATTGAAGCAGGATCTCGAGCGGTCCGAGCAAGAGCTCGGCCGTGCCAAGAAGCAGCTCGAGGACAAAGAAGGTGAGTAACACCACTTTGAGTAGTTACCTTACAGAAAAGGATTTAGGTTGCAATAAAAATAACAAGGATAACGTGGGTACTGCAGGGGCCACGAACGAGGTGGCAAACCCTAAAGGAGGCTGTGTCCGCGGCCGAACGCAGTGCGGCCGCGGAATGGGCAGAGCGAGAGAAGTAGGAGGCACGGGTGGCGGAAGTGCGGCAAGAGCTCCAGGATCTCATGGAAAAGCATGAGAGTTTGGAGCGCGACTCAAAGACTCGAGAGTCCGAGCTTGCCTCGGCTCTCGAAAGTGCCAAAGCCGCCAAGGCCGAGGCCCATAAGGCCCTTCAGGAGGTTGAGGATGTGAAGAAAATAGCGGCGGGTAAGGCATTTTTCATGCAAAGCAAGCATGTTAATGTAAACTACCTGACACTTACCCTAATTCGGAGCTCTCCAGGGGCGTTTGCAGATCTGTCTTGTAGTGTATTCGATGCCGCCGCATTCTACCGTGGCAAGGAGGGGAGCTCAACGGAGAAGGTCTTCTAGTCTCAGTACGCTGAGGCCGGCCTTCCGGTGCCCCCTAGCAACCAGCTGAAGCAGCTGGTCGAGCTCCACAAGGTAGCCGAGCGGGCCATGAAGGGCCTTATAGTCCGGCTGTGGCCTGGAGAGGCCATGCCTGGGAGTTACTTCGGCCTCGTGCGGCGGCTGGTGGATGTGTGCCCCTTGTTGGAGGTCGTCAAGCTCTCTGCCTGTATTGAAGGTGCTCGTCGGGCCCTTGCCCGCGCAAAGGTGCACTGGGGCAGGCTGGATGCGGAGAAGCTTATCACTGACGCGCCGCCAACGGGCAAGGAGTATCGTACGCCCGAGATGCACTATAAGACTGTGCTGAAGGGTGCCCGCAAGATTGCATATGAGTGCCCCAGAGATGTAATTATTGAGTAGACTCGCTATGTATTATCCTGTGCGCTGAAAACTTTGTTCATATGCGCTAAGCAACGCTTGTTTGATTTAAAATATTACCTTCTGTGCGGCCGTTTATAAAATCTGAGAGATGGCAAGTCGTCGGCTTCAGCCCCCAAGCCATGAGCGCTGGGGTTTTCGGGATAAACTTGAGCACTCTTGTTCCCATTCTTGGGTCCATCTAGGGAGGCGCTCAACACAACGAACAAGGCAACCGGACTTATAATGCATGAACACTCTCACTTAGCCATAGAATTCTATAATTTTAAATTTCGGCGAAGCCCCTAGTATTCGGAAGACCGAGTTGGGGGCGCTATCCACGCCTTGGCCGGACATTATCCGGTTCTTCGCTTGACGCGGCATAAGTCTTTAAGGACTTGAAAAGACCTCTCGAACAGCGACCAGTCTCTCGCCTAATCATGACAGTCAGTTTTAGCTTCTCCACTGAGGCGCTCACCCAGCTCAACCGGGGCGCAATCGCAGTGGTTCTCCCAGTGCCACCATAGCTGACATAACGGAATGTAAGGTACCAAAACGTGGGAGCCGGGCAAACCCAACTATTGACCCAAGACATGATTCGGAGCCGATTCATATAATGCTATAAGTTCGGGGTGCCGCACTTGTGAAAGTGTTCGGACTTATCACACCATAATGCGGGGAACATAAGCCCCTGGTGTGTTCGGCCATACCAAAATATACGGGTGCAGGATGTCATTAGTGAACATATATTTAAAGTAATGCAATTACAGGCAAAAAGTGCTGCATTATTTATTCAAGGAATTCTGCTATGAGTGCGGAATGATACAAATAGTGCGGTAAGCAAGGGATTGGACTAATTAAACATGTCCCCCTCCAGGGGTGGGCTGCGAACTGGTGTATATAATCGAATTTAATGCTCGTAATGGAGACCACTTGAGTGTTCGTCGCAGCCTTCTTCCCTCCCTGGCTGTTGCATCGTGAGTTCGGCGGGTTCACCGCCGGACAGGGCCTCTGGTAAACAGAGTCCTATGTATACAAAGAAGGAAAATAATAATAAAAAAGAGTGACACACTTGTGAGCCCCTGGTGTGGTCGAGCCGCAGTCTGGGTCTGTTGTGGTTGTGCCCCTCCCCCTAGGCCCATGGTATCTCCAGAGCGTAATGATGTACGCGGAGGGTTGGTCTTGCAATCATGCAAGGGATGGGGTTGGGGCCGCATTGCTACGCGTGCTCGGAACGTGCCAGGTGGTCTTGGTTGATGTTGCTCCGGGCGCATTTGGCCGTGTCTGGCTGTTTAACGGCCGGACTCAAAAATTGCCTTAAAAGGCTACTCTGTACTTCTGCCGCAAGAGCCGCTCTATGTTCCTACGTTCGGAGGGAGCGTTCCGTATTTTTGTTGACCGTGATGACTCCACGAGGGCCTGGCATCTTGAGCTTGAGGTATGCGTAATGCGGCACCACGTTGAACTTTGCGAACGCGGTTCGTCCGAGTAGAGCATGATAGCCGCTGCGGAACGGGACTATGTCGAAGATTAACTCCTCGCTCCGGAAATTGTCCGGGGATCCGAAGACCACTTCGGTGTGGTCGAGCTCGCATAATTGGCCTCAACACCGGTATGACGCCTTTGAAGGTCGTCTTTGTAGGTTTAATCCTTGAGGGTCTATGCCCATCTTGTGCATCAGTATCCCGATAAAGCAGGTTCAAAGCTCGCCGCCATCCATCGGGACTCGTGAGGTGAAATCCGTCGATGATTGGGTCTAAAACTAATGCGCGAATCCGCCATGGCGGATATCGGTCGGATGGTCTCTTCGATCGAAAGTGATCGGGCAAGAGGACCATGGATTGAACTTAGGGCGATCGCTCCATCGCATATACGCCCCTTAGTGCGCTTCCGCTCCCTCTTGGGTATATGGGTTGCGTATATCATGTTCACCATCCGCACTTGTGGGGGGAAACCCTTCTATCCTCTACTGTTCGGCGGTCGGGTCTCTTCCTCGTCGTCGCTGTACAACCCCTTGTCGTTGTTTTCAGCAATTAACTTGCCTGCCTGCTTAAATACCCAACAATCTCTATTGGTGTGGTTAGCTGGCTTTTCGGGGGTGCCATGTATCTGGCATGAGCGGTCGAGTATTCGGTCCAAATTGGACGGACCCGGAGTGGTTCTTTTGAATGGCTTCTTCCGCTGACCGGGTTTAGAGCCTTGGAATCCGGCGTTAACTGCCGTATCCTCCTTGTCGTCGCTGTTAACGCGGCGTTTATTTTTGCTTCGACGCGACCTGCCATTGTGGTCCTTAGTGTCCGGACTACCAGCATTCTTGCTGAGGTTGTTGCTGCGAGCTAGCCAGCTATCCTCTCCCGCACAGAAGCGGGTCATTAATGATGTGAGGGCTGCCATGGATTTTGGCTTTTCCTGTCCTAGGTGCTGGGCTAGCCACTCGTCGCGGATGTTATGTTTGAAGGCTGCGAGGGCCTCTGCATCCGGACAGTCAAAGATTTGATTTTTCTTTGTTAAGAACCGTGTCCAAAATTGTCTGGCCGATTCGTCTGGCTGCTGGATTATGTGGCTTAGGTCATCGGCGTCTGGTGGTCGCACGTATGTGCCCTGGAAGTTGTCGAGGAATGCGGCTTCCAGGTCCTCCCAACACCCAATTGACTCAGCGGGCAGGCTGTTAAGCCAATGCCGAGCTGGTCCTTTAAGCTTGAGCGGGAGATATTTGATGGCGTGGAGATGCGTCGCGCGGGCCATATGGATGTGAAGGAGATAATCTTGATCCAAACCGCGGGTCTGCGTGCCATCGTAGGATTCAATGTTTACGGGTTTAAACCCTTCGGGATTTGGTGATCCATTAATTAAATCGCTGAAGCATAGCGGGTGTGCGGCGCCTCAGTATTGAGCAATATCACGACGTAGCTCCGAGGAGCGTTATTCGCTGTGTTCGCCCGCCGGAGTTATTGTATCCGCTCGACGTATTAAATCGTGGGTCGTGGGGCGCCCACGTGATCCATAAATAGATCTGGATTGTCTTACCTTATCCTCCAATATATCCTGCAAGTCCGGCGCGTTCCCCCGTGGCTTCGTACTTTTCGAGCGATGCCGGGGTACGGTCTTGGTGGAAGGCCTAAATGCCTCTCTGTCGCGACCACGGGGTGGTCGGTCGGCCGTATTGTGCGCTGGTGATGAAGGTATGTATGCTTCCTCTTCTAATCGGGGGAGCAACTTGCATTTTGGGTAGCTCTTGGAGGGGCGTTCGAGTTCATACTCTTCGGCCGCGAGGACCTCGGTCCATCTGTCGGCCAGCAGGTCTTGATCAGCTTGAAGCTGCTGCTGCTTTTTTTTAGGCTATTTGCTGTGGCCATTAGCCTGCGTTTGAAACGCTCCTGTTCGACAGGATCCTCGGGCACGACAAATTCGTCGTTGTTGAGGCTTGCCTCGTCTCCGGAGGAAGGTATGTAGTTATCATCCTCGACCTCTTTGTCTGCCGCTCTCTCGTGAGGGCTTGCTTCTGCATCCTCCTGCGCTGAATCTTGCAGGAGGGGATTGTCTTCGACACTCTCTGGGGCGTTATTATCCCCTGTGCCGGAATCTCCATTCTTGCTGTGGCGGGATTTAGAGCGGCGCCGCTGACGTCGGTGCTTGGGCTGTTTCTTTAAGGAATCTGCCTCCGCTGCTTCTTCTCCGTCCCCATCTTTTGGGGTGTCCACCATGTATATGTCATATGACGATGGTCTTCCAGTGCCCCGTAGGCACTGGTTCTTGTTCCTCTCCGGCATCGTCGTCCATACCATCTATGTCTACGAAGTCATAGTCTAGCATGTCGGTTCGATCGTCGACAGTGGCTACAAAGTGGGTGGTGGGTTGGGTTTGAATTTCTTCGTCGTCCGCATCCCAAGCATCCTGGCCATAGTCCGGCTAGGGCTCTCCAGATAGCGAGAGATGCTTTAGCGAATTTAGGATGTCGCCAAAGGGTGAGTGCTGAAAGATGTCCGCAGCGGTGAACTCCATAATCGGCGCCCAATCGGATTCGATTGGCGGGGGCGCAGGAGGTTCGGAGTCCGGCAGGGAGTCCGGCACCTCAGAGTCACGAGCTTTATAGGGGACAAGGCCAGTGTTTGGCTCCATCGCCGTGGAAGTCGCAGCTCCCGAGGAGGTGTCCGACCACTCGTCCTCGATCTACGCGATCGGCTCCGAACTACAGGTCGGAGCGGATTCATGTGCGGCGTCAAAGGCGCTGTCCAGCGGCAGAGCTAGATCGTGCCCATCGCGACAGTGCGGCGCGCTCGGCTGTGGATCGGATCCATCGAAGATCAAGTCTCCACGGATGTCCTCCGTGAAGTTTAGGTTTCCAAATCTGACATGACGGCCAGGGGCGTAGCTTTCGATCTGCTCCAGATGGCCAAGTGAATTGCCCGCAGGCGGCCGCCGAATCTGAAGATCTGCCCAGGAGAAAAGTCTCACCCTGGACGGCGTTGTTGTTGATTGAAGAAGCCATCGAGCCCATTGGTGACGACACAGAGGAACTCTCAATGAAAGCACCAATGTCGGGTCAAAACCGGCGGATCTCGGGTAGGGGGTCCCGAACTGTGGTCTAGGCGGATGGTAACAGGAGACAAGGGACACGATGTTTTTACCCAGGTTTGGGCCCTCCCGATGGAGGTAAAACCCTACTCCTGCTTCATTGATATTGATGATATGGGTAGTAAAAGAGTAGATCTACCACGAGATCAAGGAGGCTAAACCCTAGAAGCTAGCCTATGGTATGATTGTTGTAATGGATGTTGTCCTACGGACTAAAGCCTTCCGGTTTATATAGACACCGGAGAGGGCTAGGGTTACACAAATTCGGCTACAATGGTAGGAGATCTACATATCCGTATCGCCAAGCTTGCCTTCCACGCCAAGGAAAGTCCTATCCGGACACGGGACGGAGTCTTCAATCTTGTATCTTCGTAGTCTTGGAGTCCGGCGGACGATGATAGTCCGGCTGTCCGGACACCACCTAGTCCAGGACTCCCTCACAAACCAAGAAGTCACCTGGTACCATCATTGAAGAAGCGTTGGAGTAGCGGAAGATACGCGATGCACAGATCGCTCCTCACGAGCCAACTGGCTCCTGAGGCTCGGGAGGCTTTGGAGGTCCGGGGGGCTCGCGAGGGTCTAGCAGCTCCTCCGTCAAGGCCGCCTAGAACCTGGCCTCGTGAGCCGCCAAGACACCCTGCATGTAGCACTGGTACGAGGCGGCCGCGTTCGACAGGCCAAACGGCATGCAGATGTGGCTGCAGGGGTAGCCCCCACTCTGGCCGACGCGGGGCGACAGAGAGGTTCTGCGAAGCAACCCTGTTGAGGCTTGGGATGTCGACAAAGACGCGCAGCCCGCCGCCCATATCAGGGGCCACGGCTGCACTTGGTGGTGCGGGGCGACGCTTGCCATGTATGGCTCACGCCTCCTAAAGCTCTTCGATCGCCTTGGTGATGAACTATTGTGCGCCTGGTGTCGTGGTACTAATTCTGGCAGTAAGTATAGGGGGTACGTATGGAGAGGCAAGGTCTTAGCTTTGGCAAGGTTGTACGTGAGTGTTTACGAGTTCAGGCCCCTCTCGGAGGAGGTAAAAGCCCTACATCTCAGAGCCCGGAGGCAGTCGACTGGATTATATGCGTGTGTGTGTGTGTTACAGGGGGTGCGAACCCTTGTGCCAGAGGAGGGGGTGGCTTATATAGAGTTTGCCAGGACCCCAGCCATCCCCTGTTACAGAGGGTTCAATGTACATAAAGATTGAGGCGTTACTGGTAACGCCAGCCTTAAGTGCCTTTAATGACCTTAAAGACTACGGAGTGAATTCTCGCCCGTTGCTATTCTGAGTGACTTCTGGTCTTCAGCACGTCGAGTGATTTCTTGTATGGTCGAGTGGTTGACTGGTCGTGTGACTTCGGGAAGGAGGGGGTACCCGAGTGGTTCATTGGTCGAGTGGATTGCACTCGACACCTTTATTGGGTACCCTTTGTTGTCTCTTGAGCTTCTTTGCTTGTAGGGTAGTGACCTTGGGTAGGGCGTATAGGTCAGGCCTATGACCCTACCCTAGGTCTGTATCCTCATCACCTGGCGCCTCGCGCCTTGCGTCTTGCTCACGGAGGTGTGCATCAAAGCACGCCTCCATGTGGTGCCCGAACACCTCCCTCGTCATGCTGGTCAGGTAAGAGGCCCTCCAAACAAGAGCCCCCGAGCCCGTCCTGAGGGGTCCTCGAGCGCGCCTTCCTATGCGAGAGGGAATGGCGCCCCAGCAGCGGGCGTGTGGCCTGAGGCACCATCGGCTGGCGCCCTAGCCTCTTGACGGCCCTTGAGGAGGAGCTGCTTCTTCTTCTTGGGGACGGCCTCAGGAGGCAGGACATCACCCTCGCCATCATAGTTCTCGACCGCCGCAGTCTGGTAGGCACGCTCGAGGGAGCACACCGCATCCTTTTTGTCGCAAGCGACTGTCCTGCCACTTCCTGGCATCTTGAGGACATTGTAGCCATGATGAGTTGCTGCCATGAACTTGGCGAGGGCCGGATAACCGAGGATGGAATTGTACGGGAGGCTGATGTGGGCGATGTCAAAGTCGATGATCTCGGTGTGGTATTTGTCATGCTTGCCGAAGGTTACTGGAAGGTGCACCTGCCCTAGGGAACGGTGAAGCCATCGGTCACTCCCGAGAAAGGCTTGGTGGGCAGAAGCTGATCGTAGGGCACTTGGAGCGTTTCAAATGTCTCGATGGAGAGAATGTTAAGCCCCGCGCCACCATCGATGAGGGTCTTGGTGACGAAGACGTTGCTGATGGTTGGCGTGCAGAGCATCAGGAGTGAGCCAGCGGCGGCTGAGCACTTGAGTTGGTCCATGGAGTCAAAAGGTGATGGCATGCTTGGACCACCTGAGGGGACGCGATGCCTCAAGCTTGGGATGAGAGGCGGGAGCCTGAGCACCACCCAAGATGCAGGCGATCACGCGAGGCTATTGGAAGCCCCCAGCCCCATCGTCTTGCCAGTTGTCGTCGTTTCTCCTTGGCAGCAGCGGCAGCGGAGAGAGGCCGGCGTTACCCTTAGGAGGGTCCTCACGAGACTGGTCCCACCAGGGGGCATCACGAGGCTGGCCTTGCCAGTGGTCCTCATGGGGCTGGTCGCGCCAATCCTGGCGGGGGTCGTGGTTATCCCAGCGGCCTCCACCGCGGCCTCCCTCACGGTCGTAGCCACGGTCCCCGCTCTCGAGACGGCGGCCTAGGCGTCCGTCTCGGATTGCCCTGAGCTCCTGGCAATCGTTGGTGTTGTGGTTGTGGACATTGTGGAAGATGCAGAACGGGCGGTTGCCTCTGGGGGCTCGTTGTGGTCACGACCGCCTTCATCTTAGGCTCGGCCGCAAGCATAGTAGACCCTTGCGCTTTGCCTCCTTAGCCTTGGCCTTCTTGTCTTCAGGATCGGCCTCCGGAAGTTCCAGGAGGGAGAGGCGGCCTTCCTCTGCCCTTGCGCACCTGCTCGCCATGTTGAAGATCTCGCCATGTGGATGGTGAGCTCCTCCTTCATATTGACATCCTGGACGCCATTAGAGAACGCTGAAATGATGGCCTCGTCCGACACCTTTATGATCTTGAGGCAAACGTTCGTGAAGCATTGTATGTAATTGTGCAAGGTCTTGCCCTGCTACTGCTTCACGCGCCACAGGTCGCCTACTACAGGAGCGCGGTCGTGACTACCCTGGAAGTTGGTGATGAAGCGCTCGTGAAGCTCGTCCCAGGAGGAGATCGACCCCATCGGGAGGTTCAGGAGCCAGGAGCGTGCGTCGTCCTTGAGGGCCATGGGGAACCAGTTGGCCATAACCTTGTCATTTCCGTTCGCTGCTTCGATGCTCAGCTTGTAGAGCTGGAGGAATTCTACGGGGTCGGGAATGCCACCATAGCATGGAGGTAGATCTGGCTTGAACTTGTCGGGCCAGATGACGCGGCGCAGCTCCGGGGTGAAGGCACGGTAGCCCGCCGCACTCACAGGCACAAAGCGCGCAGGGGAAGCTCGGTCTTGACGCCCACATGCCAGAGGCTCTGGCCGTGCGAGGTCTTGGTGCTAGTGCTGAGGCGCCGGGAGCGTGTGCGCATCAACCTGTGGCTGTTGCACCACCTGGCAGCTTGCCTCATCGCACACCGGTGCCCTGCTCAGCGGGTCGCATTGGGGTGCATCACACCTGGGCTCGGGGTCGATGCCGCGCAGAGGAGGAGGAGGGTGTGAGTCGTGAGCCACATCTCCCGCCTGGGAGAGAATGAGTCGACCCCCTCTATGGTGGTGGCTATCCTATATTTATAGTGGCCTCAGTCCTCTTCCCCCAAAACTTAGGCGAGAAGGGATCCCATAGTGGCCAATTTGAAAGGGGACAAGAAGTACATCTTAGCCCGACGAAAGGTGGTCTTCTCCTGCAAAGCTTCTGGTCGTGAGGCAGTGGTGGGATCGGCGATGACATCCGTCCTGCCGTCCTGGTGATCTTGGTCTTGTTGCACCGAAATGGAAACCTTTGCCAGATTCCTAGGAACCCACGTCCGTCCTTGCCTCCTTAGCACTAAAGAGGAAACTGCCTCTTCTACGCCTGCTAGCGCCCGCCTGCCTTGGTCGTCATGGCTTCCCTCATCGTAGCCTCATGAGGACGGGTACCTGCATAGAAATATCTGCTCCTCGGGAGGCAACTTGGAAAGGCCGCTCCTTTGGAGGTCTTGGTGTCGCCCCCCTCGTGAGGCTTGGCCCCTCTCAAGGGTCTTATCTTGATGGTCTTAATGGTGGGCCATACCAGGCCATCGAAGGAGCCCCACCATGGGTCGCAGGCAGGCGAGTCTGGGTACCCTAGTTCCCAGAACACCAACAATCATTATTTTCTAACCTTCACAGATGATTTGAGTAGGTATGGATATATGTACTTAATGAAACACAAGTCTTAAACATTTGAAAAGTTCAAAGCATTTCAGAGTGAAGTGGAGAATCATCATAACAAGAAAATAAAGTTTCTACGATCTGATCGCGGAGGTGAATATTTGAGTAACGAGTTTGGCCTCCATTTAAGACAATGTGGAATTGTTCCACAACTCACACCACCTAGAACACCACAACATAATGGTGTGTCCGAACGTCATAACCATACTTTATTAGATATGGTATGTCATATGATGTCTCTTACCGATTTTCCAGTATCGTTTTGGGGTTATACGTTAGAGACAGCCGCATTCACGTTAATACGACACCATATGAACTATGGTTTGGCAAGAAACCTAAGCTGTCGTTTCTTAAAGCTTGGGGATGCGACGCTTATGTCAAAAGGCTTCAGTATAATAAGCTCGAACTCAAAGCGGAGAAGTGCATCTTCATAGGATACCCTAAAGAAACTATTGGGTATACCTTCTACCACAGATCCAAAGGAAAGATTTTTTTTGCTAAGAATGGGTCCTTTCTAGAGGAGGAGTTTCTCTTGAAAGAAGTGAGTGGGAGGGAAGTAAAACTTGATGAGGTAGTTGTACCATCTCTCTAATTGGAAAGTAGTACATTAGAGATAACCATTCCCATGATGCCTACACCAACCAGAGAGGAAGCAAATGATGATGATCATGAAACTTCAGATCAAGTTACTACTGGACCTTGTAGGTCGACCAAAACACGCCCCACACCAGTGGTACGGTAATCCTGTCCTGGAAGTCATGTTGTTGGACAACGGCAAACCTATGAACTATGAAGATGCTATGATGAGCCTAGATTCCAAAAAATGGCTTGAGGCCATGAAATTTGAGATAGGGTCCATGTATGAGAACAAAGTGTGGACTTGGTGGATTTGCCCGATGATCGGCAAGCCATTGAGAATAAATGAATCTTCAAGAGGAAGACGGACGCTGATGAGCTCGATTTGTCGCAAAAGGTTTTTCAACAAGTTCAAGGGGTTGACTACGATGAGACTTTCTCACCATAGTGATGCTTAAGTCTGTCCAAATCATGTTAGCAATTGCCACATTTTATTATTATGAAATCTGGCAAATGGATGTCAAAACTACATTCCTTAACGGGTTACTTAAGGAAGAGTTGTATATGATGCAACTGGAAGGTTTTGTCGATCCTAAAGGTGCTAACAAAGTGTGCAAGCTCCAGCGATCCATCTATGGACTGGTGCAAGCATCTCGGAGTTGGAATAAAATGCTTTGATGAGGTGATCAAAGCATTTGGTTTTACATAGACTTATGGCGAAGCTTGTATTTACAAGAAAGTGAGTGGAAGCTCTGTAGCATTTCTAATATTATATGTGGATGACATATTGCTGATTGGAAATGATATAGAATTTCTTGATAGCATAAAAGGATACTTGAATAAGAATTTTTCAATGAAAGACCTTGGTGAAGCTGCTTACATATTGGGCATCAAGATCTATAGGGATAGATTAAGACGCTTAATAGGACTTTCACGAGGCACATACCTTGATAAGATTTTGAAGAAGTTCAAAATGGATCAGTCCAAGAAGGGGTTGTTGCCTATTTTGGAAGGTGTGAAATTGAGTAACACTCAAAGACCGACCACGACATAAGATAGAGAGAGAATGAAAGTCATTCCCTATGCCTCATCCATAGGTTCTATACGATATGCCATGTTGTGTACCACACCTGATGTGTGCCTTGCCACATTTCTGGCAAAAGGGGATACAAGAGTGATCCAGGAGTGGATCACTGGACAACAGTCAAAATTATCCTTAGTAACTAAAGGAAATATTTCTTGATTATGGAGGTGAGAAAGAGTTCGGCATAAAGGGTAACGTCGATGCAAGCTTTGACACCAATCCGGATAACTCTGAGTAGCAAACCAGATACATATAATGGAGTAGTCATTTGGAATAGCTCCAAGTAAAGCGTGATAGCAACATCCTTAGTATGACATAAGGATTTGCAAAATACACATGGATCTGAATGTTGCAGACCCGTTGACTAAAACGTCTCTCACAAGCAAAACATGATCACACCTTAGAACTCTTTGGGTGTTAATCACATGGTGATGTGAACTAGATTATTGACTCTAGGAAACTCTTTGGGTGTTAGTCACATGGCGATGTGAACTATGGGTGTTAGTCACATGGCAATGTGAACTAGATTACTGACTCTAGTGCAAGTGGGAGACTGTTGGAAATATGCCCTAGAGTTAATAATAAACTGGTTATTATCATATTTCCCTGTTCATGATAAACATCTATTATCCATGCTAGAATTGTATTGATCGGAAACTCAGATACATGTGTTGATACATAGACAAGACCGTGTCCCTAGTGAGCCTCTACTAGACTAGCTCGTTGATCAAAAGATGGTTAAGGTTTCCTAACCATATACATGTGTTGTCACTTGATAACGGAATCACATCATTAGGAGAATGATGTGATGGACAAGACCCAACCGTTAGCATAACATATGATCGTTCAGTTTATTGCTACTACTTTCTTAATGTCAAATACATGTTTCTTCGACCATGAGATCATGCAACTCCCGGACTCCAGAGGAATACCTTGTGTGCCATCAAACGTTAGAACATAACTGGGTGATCATAAAGGTGCTCTACATGTATCTCCGAAGGTGTCTGTTGAGTTGGCATGGATCGAGACTGAGATTTGTCACTCCGTATGACAGAGAGGTATCTCTGGGCCCTCTCGGTAATACAACATCACAAGAAGCTTGCAAGCAAAATGACTAAGGAGTTAGTTACGGGATGATGTATTATAGAACGAGTAAAGAGACTTGCCGGTAACGAGATTGAACTAGGTATGGAGATACCGACGATCGAATCTCGGGCAAGTAACATACCAACAGGCAAAAGGAACTACGTATATTGTCATAAATGTTTAACCGATAAAGATCTTCATGGAATATGTAGGAACTAATATGGGCATCCAGGTCCCGCTATTGGTTATTGACCTGAGAAGCGTCTCAGTCATGTCTACATCATTCTCGAACCCGTAGGGTCCGCACTCTTAACGCTCGTTGACGACATAGTACTATATGAGTTATGTATGTTGGTGACTGAATGTTGTTCGGAGTTCCGGATGAGGTCACGGATATGACAAGGAGCTCCGGAATAGTCCAGAGGTAAAATACTGATATATGGGATAATAGTGTTTGATCTCCGGAAGGGTTCCAGAGTCCCGAAATGTTCACATATGAGAACACTTTATTTGGGCCAAGGGGTAAAGCCCACGAGGCTTTTGGAAGGTGCAAAAGGTAGTTTTGCAAAGACTAGGGGCCAGACGCCAGGGACCCTGGCGTCTGGGGCCAGACACCAAGGACCCTGGCGTCTGGTCCTGAAGTTCGAGAAGGACTCTTTCCTTGCAGGCTAAACCGACTTTGAGGAGGCTCTTTCTCCAAGTTACAAAATCAGGGCTCAACATATAAATAGAGGGGCAGGGCTAGCACCCGGAACACATTAAGATTCACCAAGCCGTGTGCTGGCAACCCCGCTCCCTCTAGTTTATCCTCCATCATAGTTTTCATTGTGCTTGGCGTAGCCCTGCGGAGATTGGTCTTCACCAGCATCGTCACCACACGTTCGTGCTACTGGAACTCATCTACTACTTCGCCCCTCTTGCTGGATCAAGAAGGCGAGGATGCCATTGAGCTGAACTTGTGCTGAACGCAGAGGTGCTATATGTTCGGTACTTGATCAGGAAGGATCATGAAGGAATACGAGTACATCATCCGCGTTGATAAACGCTTCCTCTTAGCGATCTTCAAGGGTATGAAAATGCTCTTACCTCTCGTAGCTATGCATCTCCATGGATAGATCTTGCGTGTGCGTAGAATTTTTTTGTTTTCCATGCAACATTCCCCTACTGTTTACCCACCATATGCTTTATTCAAGAGAGAAGCCTCGAGTGAAACCTATGCCCCTGGTCTATTTTCCATTATATATTTTCAGATCTATTAAACCAAAAACCCAAAATACCTCGCTGAGTTTTATTTACTTTTATTTCTTTTATATCTATCTCTATCAAATCTCATCCTTGCAATTGACCGTGAAGGGATTGACAACCCCTTTATTGCGTTGGGTGAAAGTGTTTGATTTTTTGTGTAGGTGCATATATTGGAGACTTGCTTGTACCTCCTACTGGATTGATACCTTCGTTCTCAACCGAGGGAAATACTTATCTCTACTTTGCTGCATCACCCTATCCTCTTCAAGGGAAAAACCAACACAAGCTCAAGAAGTATTAGGAAGAATTATTGCACTATTGCCGGGGAGGTTCTACACCAAGCCTACCAAGTACCTATCATAAACTCTCATCTCTTGCATTACATTATTTGCCATTTACCTCTCGTTTTCCTCCCCCCTTCTATTTTTTAGATAAACAAAAAATATTTGCCTTTTTATTCGCCCTCTTTCCGCTCATCTCTCAGTATGCCTTTTTGCTTGCTTGCATCTTTGCTTGCTAAAACTCTATTGATATGGATCCACTTAAAGTTTTCTACTTGGATCATCTTAGATCCATATGTTCTCGCACTAAACCCCCAACTAGTTTGGTTGAGGGAAAATCATTAGATGAGTATGATCATTTTGTGCGCCACCGTTTCTCTCAAAAAGGGGGACTCTTATGGAATGAAATAAATTGTTTGCTATGCTATGCTTGGAATCTATGTAAATTTATGATTATACTTGTTGCTCGGAGAACCTGGAAAAACACCTTCCCTACCTATGCGAGTTTAATGATAATCAAATATTATATTCTTATGCCAATGGTGTTTATAGTTACTATGATATCAAACAAATTGAAGAATTTGTTGCTTTTAAGGGTGGTTATGAAGTTGCTTCTTTGATTGAAAAGTATGATATTACTCTCTAGAAATCTGAAAACTTTGATATACTTAAATATTGCTATGAAAACTATGCTCATAATGCCTATGTTAAAGAATTTATTGAGAGAATGTCCGCTGCTTTGGAAGAAAATAATGATATGTGTGAATCTATAGATAATTATGATTTCATTGATTTGATTGAAATATCCCTTGATGAACATGATGTTTGCTATTCTTATGGCCATGATGCCAATATTAATTATGCTTATGGAGATGAACTTGCTATAGTTCCTTATGTTAAACGTGAAATTATTGCTTTTTGCACTCACACTCGATAGCCCCTTGAATGAAAAGCATGATTGTAATGATGTTATTATAAATTCTATTAATGCCAATTGTGTTAATGATATGCAAAACCCTAAGCTTGGGGATGCTAATTTTGCTATGTCCACTACTTGTCGCAATGATCATGATTGGGGTGATTCTTCTTATGATCTTGAAAATTTATTTAATCCTCATGATGAATATGAGATCGATAATAGTGTTTGCAATAATACTGAAAGTGGGTTTGGAAGAGTGTAAACTCTAGGTAATAATGATCCCACTACTTTGGAGAATTATCAATCTCATGAATTTTTTGATAAAAGTGGGCTTGGAAAGGTCATGACTTTATTTGATGACAATCCCACTATTTTGGAAGAGTGTCAACTGTGCATGCACGAGGATCGTGAATTTGAATATGATCCCACATGCAATTATTATTAGAGATGAAAATATGGTTGTAGAAATTTTGATGTTACTAAATTACCTCCCTTCATGTTGAGATTGTCTATGTTTTATTATTCTTCCTTGCATATACTAGATATTTCTTGTCATGATAATTTGGTTGCCTACAAAATTCCTATGCATAGGAAGTAAGTTAGTCTTAAATGTGTTTGTCACCTGTTTTATTCTACTCTCTTTGTGCTTCAATTCTTGTCTTTCATGTGAGCATCATTAAAAAATTCAATGCCTAGCTAAAAGGCTTTAAGGAAAAGCGGTTGTTGGGAGACAACCCAATATTTTTATTTTATGTTTTAAATAAATATATCATCTAGCCTTTGATTAGAGGTGTTTTCATGTTTTAATTAGTGTTTGATCCAAGTAAGACCTTTGGGATGATCCATGGTGATAGTTGATTTGATTTTGCTAAAAAATAGAAACTTTTGCATCCAGTAGCAGAATTTTAATAATTCAGACAAGCGAGATCTCGTTCTGATTTTTTTACACAAGACTGATATACAAATTGCTTAGGTTGTCCTAATTTTTCAGAATTTATGGAGTTACACAAGTATACGAAGTTTCCTGATTGCTACAGACTATTCTGTTTTAGCCAGATTCTGTTTTTATGTGTTGTTTGCTTATTTTGATGAATCTATGGGTAGTATCGAGGGGTATGAACCATGGAGAAGTTGGAATACAGTAGATGTAACACCATTATAAAATTACAATGTGTTCACAACAGTACCTAAGTGGTGATTTGATTTTCTTATCCTAATGGATCTTATGAGTTTTCTGTTGTGAAGTTTTCAAGTTTTGGGTAAAGATTTGATGGATTATGCAATAAGGCGTGCCAAGGACCTAAGCTTGGGGATGCCCAAGGCACCCCAGGGTAATATTCAAGGACAACCAAGCATCTAAGCTTGGGGATGCCCTGGATGGTATCCCCTCTTTCGTCTTCAATCCATCGGTAAATTTACTTGAGGCTATATTTTTATTCACCACATGATATGTGTTTTGCTTGGAGAGTCTTGTATGATATGAGTCTTTGATTTTTAGTTTGCCACAATCATCCTTGCTGTACATGCCTTTTGAGAGGGACACACATTAATCTTGAATTTATTAGAATACTCTATGTGCTTCACTTATATCTTTTGAGCTAGGCAGTTTGCTCTTGTGCTTCACTTATATCTTTTTAGAGCACGTCAGTGGTTTTATTTTATAGAAATTGATGAACTCTCATGCTTCACTTATATTATTTTGAGAGTCTTAAACAACATAGTAATTTTCTTAGGTTATGAATTTAGTCCTAATATGATGGGCGTCCAAGAGGGATATAATAAAAACCTTCATATAAAGAGTATTGGATATATGAGAAGTTTGATTACTTGCATTTGTTTTGAGATATAAAGATGGTGATATTAGAGTCATGCTAGTGAGTAATTGTGGATTGGTAGAAATACTTGTGTTAAAGTTTGTGATTCCCGTAGCATGCGTATGGTGAACAGTTATCTGATGAAGTCGGAGCATGATTTATTTTTTGATTGTCATCCTTTGTGTGGAGGTCGGGAGCGCGCGATGGTTAACTCCTACCAACCTCTCCCCTAGGAGCATGCGTGTAGTACTTTGTTTTGATGGCTAATAAACTTTTGCAATAAGTATTTGAGTTCTTTATGACTAATGTTGAGTCCATGGATTATACGCACTATCACCCTTCCACCATTGCTAGCCTTTCTAGTACCGCGCAACTTTCGCCGGTGCATTAAACCCACCATATACCTTCCTCAAAACAGCCACCAAACCTACCTATTATGGCATTTCCATATCCATTCCAAGATATATTGCCATGCAACTTCCACCGTTTCGTTTATTATGACACACACCATCATTGTCATATTGTTCTCATATGCATGAGGATTCATATAGAGTCATATCTTTGTTCTAATATTGAGTTGTAATTCTTGAGTTGTAACTAAAGAAAAGTGTGATGATCATCATTATTAGAGAATTGTTCCATGTGAGGAAAGGATGATGGAAGCTATGATTCCCTCACAAGTTGGGATGAGTCTCCAGACTTTAAAGAAATAAAAGAGGCCAAACAAGCCCAAATAAAAAAAGAGGCCAAACAAGCCCAAACAAAAAAATGAGAGAAAAAGAGAGAAGGGATGATACGTCTCCGTCGTATCTATAATTTTTGATTGTTTCATTCCAATATTATACAACTTTTATACACTTTTGGCAACATTTTATATGATTTATTTGGACTAACATATTGATCCACTGCCCACTGTCAGTTCCTGTTTGTTGCATGTTTTTTGTTTCACTAAAATCCATATCAAACGAAGTCCAAATGCAATAAAAATTTATGGAGAATTATTTTGGAATATTTGTGATTTTTAGGAGTTGGAATCATCAGAAGTGGGGGCCCACAGTGAACACAACCCACCGGGGCCCATGTGTCTTATGCCCACCTTGTACGTCGGTTGGAGATCTACTTCTGGTGCAAGAAAGGTAATTTATGGAAAAAATCGTGTAAAAATTTCAGCGCAATCGGAGTTACGGATCTCCGGGAATTTAAGAAACCGTGAAGCGCCAGATCTGGGGAAGACGAAACAAAGGAGAACCGAGAGGGAGATCCAATCTTGGAGGGGCTCCCGCCCCTTCGCCGCCATGGAGGCCATGGACCAGAGGGGAAACCCTCCTCCCATCTAGGGGTGAGGCCAAGGAAGAAGAAGAAGGAGGGGGGCTCTCCCCCCTCTCTCCCGGTGGCACCGGAGTGCCACCATGGCTAGGATCATGACGTCGATCTACATCAACAACCTTACTACCGTCAACACCAACTCTCTCCCCCTCTATGCAGCGGTGTAACACTCCTTCTCCTCGCTGTAATCTCTACTTAAGCATGGTGCTCAACTACATATATTATTTCCCAATGATATTTGGCTATCCTATGATGTTTGAGTAGATCCGTTTTGTCCTATGGGTTAATCGTGATCTTGGTTGGTATGATTGTATATTTTATTTATGGTGCTGTCCTACGGTGCCCTACGTCTCACGCAAACGTGAGGGGCCCCTCTATAGGGTGTTGCAATATGTTCATGGTTTGCTTATTTTCAGTGTTGCGGGGGTGACAGCAGCCTAAACACGGATAAGTGGGTCATGGCGTATGGGTGTAAAGAGGACTTGATACTTAATGCTATGGTTGGGTTTCACGACCTTAATGATCTTTAGTAGTTGCGAATGCTGGCTAGAGTTCCAATCATAAGTGCATATGATCCAAGTAGAGAAAGTATGTTAGCTCATGCCTTTCCCTCATATAAAATTACAAGAATGATTACCGGTACTTGTTATCGATTGCCTAGGGACAAATGACTTTCTTGTTGACAAAAGCTATCCACTTTTATTACCTTGCATTTTATTCGTAGTTTCATTCTCACAAAGTACTCATAGTTTTATTCTTGCAAAATAGTTTCATACTTGTTTTAGATAAAGCAAACGTCAAGTGTGCGTAGAGTTGTATTGGTGGTCGATAGAACTTGAGGGAATATTTGTTCTACCTTTAGCTCCTTTTTGGGTTTGGCACTCTTATTTATCGAAGAAGGCTACAAACGATCCCCTATACTTGTGGGTTATCAAGACCTTTTTCTGGCACCGTTGCCTGGGAGCAATAGTGTGGGGTGAATATTCTCGTGTGTGCTTGTTTGCTTTATCACTAAAGTAGTTTTTATTTCCTGTTCTAAGTTGTTCTCTATCTTTAGTTATGGATGTGGAACACGAAACACCAAAAACATTAGTTGTACTTGCTACTCATGGAGATGGGGAACCTCCTAAAACCCTCGATGCTAATTATGTGAAAAATATTATGCACTACTTTGATAATCCTGAAAAAAACCTATTCAACTTGATAATGGGAGTAACGTTGGATCAACGTGAATACTTTAGGGATTATCGCTTGACACAAAAGGGAAACTTTTATGGGATCAAATTCATATGTTGCATTGGTATGCTCGGGAGCTATGCTTGAGATATGATTATACTTGTTGCTCAAGGATGATTGCTCCACGCCTTCCCTTTTCATGCAAATTTAATGATAATGAAACCTTGGCTTCTTGTGCTAATGGTATATATGATTACTATGATGTGGAACGAATAGAAGAATTTGTTGCTTTTAAGGGTGCTTATGAAATTGAATCTTTGTTTGAAAAGTTGAAGATTTTGATGATTCAGTTTATAGACCTGAAATTTTTGCTATCCTTAAATATTGCTATGATAATTATAAATACTATTCTGATATTGATGCGTTTATTGAGAAAGTCTCCACTGTCCAAGAAGAGAATAATATTTTGTAGGAGTCTATGGAAGAAGGAATTGATGAAACTATGAGCTCATTGGGTGAAAAAGATGATGAGGAGAGCGAAGAACAAAAGGAGAAAGAGCAAATTGATCACCCGTGCCCACCCTCTAATGAGAGTAACTCTTCAACTCATACATTGTTTAACGTCCCTTCGTTCTTACCGAAGGATGAATGCTATGATAATTGATATGATCTTGTTGATTCGTTTGAAATATCCCTTTTTGATGATGCTTGCGATGCTTGTGGCCATGATGCCAATATGAATTATGCTTATGTAGATGAACTTGCTATAGTTCCTTATGCCGAGAATGAAATTATTGCTATTGCACACACACATGATAGTCCTATTATCTTTTTGAATTATCCAAACTACACTATATCAGAGAAGTTTGCACTTATTAAGGAGTACATTGATGGGTTGCATTCTACGACTACACATGATGATTATGATGTATATAATATGCATGTGCTTTCTGCTCCTTCTTGCAATTATTATGAGAGAGGAACTATATCTCCTCCTCTCTATGTTTCCAACACGATAAAATTGCAAGAAAATACTTACGCTATGTATTGGCCATTACTTGATGTGCATGAATTGTTCTTGTATGACATGCCGATGCATAGGAAGAGAGTTAAACTTTGTCATTGCATGATATATGTTGCTTTGTGCTCACTACTAAATGCCAAATCATTGTTAATTAAAATTGGCTTTGATATACCTTGGGATCCGGGTGGATCCATTACTTGAGCACTTTATGCCTAGCTTAATGGCTTTACAGAAAGCGGTGCCAAGGAGACAACCCGGAAGTTTTAGAGAGTCATTTTATTCTGTTAAGTGCTTTAATAAATTTTAAAAAACAAAAAAAAACATAGAGCGGAACTTAAAACTTTTCGACAAAAGAGAAGCGATTGGAAGTTATGCATTGGAGAAGTGAGGGTCGACCTTGAACACTTGTGTTCATGCTCATGGAAACATTGTTGAAATTTTCATGAAGATTCTCACAAAAATAATTATCCCCTTGTACAATTCCATTGTATTATAAAAATAATGTGCCAAGATTTACCTTTAGGATGATTAGATCTCTTGTTGGTATGTGCGGTGCAGAAACAAAAACTTTGGCTGTAGTGCGTGAATTTTCATTTTTTTTACTAGAATGTCAAACATTTCTGAAACTTTTTGCAAACTCTTTCTATACAAATTGTTTATTTTCTCCTAATTTTTTAGAATTTTTGGAGTACCAGAAGTATGGTAGATGTTCAGATTGCTACAGACTGTCCTGTTTAAGACATATTCTATTTTTGATGCATTGTTTTGCTTGTTTTGATGAAACTATCGATTTTTATCGGTGGTATAAGCCATGGAAAAGTTATATTACAGTAGCTACAATGCAAAAAGAAAATGAATTGGTTTGCAACAGTGCTTAGAGTAGTGATTTGCTTTATTATACTAACGGATCTTACTGAGTTTTTTGTTGAGTTTTGTGTGGATGAAGTGATCAAAGATCAAGGAGGTCTCGATATGAGGAGAAGGAGGAGAGGCAAGAGATCAAGCTTGGGATGCCCAAGCCACCCAAAGTGAATATTCAAGGATACTGAAGCATCTAAGCTTGGGGATGCCCTGGAAGGCATCCCATCTATCTTCAATAAGATAAGTATGTTTTTGTCTTTGTTTCGTTCATGTGATATGTGAAAATCTTGGAGCATCTTTTATGTTTAGCTTTCATTTTTTTTCTTTTATGCACCATGCTGGTATGAGATAGTACATGGTTGATTTATAGAATGCTCATTGCACTTCACTTATATCTATTGAATATGGCTTTATAGAATGCTTCATGTGCTTCACTTATATTTGTTAGAGCATGGTCTTTTGTAGAAAGAATTAAACTCTCATGCTTCACTTATATCAATTTAGAGAGTCAACAGGAATTGGTCAATTGCATGGTTAGTCATAAAATCCTACATAAAACTTATCGATCACTGAATATGATATGTTTGATTCCTTGCAATAGTTCTGCGATATAGAGATAATAATATGTGGGAGGTACTAGTAAATGGTTGTGGTTAGTAGGAATATTGGTGTTAAGGTTTGTGATTCCCGAAGCATGCATGTATAGTCTCTCTTATGCTATGAAGTTGGAGCATGATTTATTATTGGCGGTCGGGGATGAGCGATGGTATTTTCCAACCAATCTATCCCCCTAGGGGCATGCGTAGTAGTACTTTGCTTCGAGGGCTAATAAACTTTTGAAATAAGTATATGAGTTCGTTATGACTAATGTGAGTCCATGGATTATACGCACTCTTACCTTTTCGCAATTTGCTAGCCTTTACGGTACCGTGCATTGCCCTTTCTCACCTCGAGACCTGGTGCAAACCTCGCCGGTGCATCCAAACCCCATGATATGATACACTCTATCACACATAAGCCTTATAATATCTTCCTCAAAACAGCCACCATACCTACCTATTATGGCCTTTCCATAGCCATTCCGAGATATATTGCCATGCAACTTCCACCGCTTCCATTTTGATGACTTGAGCATTCATTGCCATATTGCTTTGCATGATCATATAGCTAACATAGTGTTTGTGGCTCAGCCACCATTCATCATTTTTCATACATGTTACGCTAGATCATTGCACATCCTGGTACACTGCCAAAGGCATTCATATAGAGTCATACTTTGTTACAGGTATCGAGTTGTAATTTTTATTTCTTTTGAGTTATAAGTAAATAGAAGTGTGATGACGATCAACTTTCATTATTAGAGCATTGCCCCATTGAGGAAACGATGATGGAGACTATGATTCCCCCACAAGTCGGGATGAGACTCCGGACAATGAGAGAAAAAAATATATATAAAAGAAAAAAAGAAAAAAAGAAAAAAAAGAAAGAAAAAAAGAAAGAAAAAGGAAAAGAAGAAAAAGAGAGAAGGGGCATGCTAGTTCCACACTTGTGCTTCAAAGTAGCACCATGTTTTTCATATGGAGAGTCTCCTATGTTGTCACTTTCATATACTAGTGGGAATTTTTAATTATAGGATTAGATGCACACCCACTTAGTTTTCATATGGAGCTTTCATACACTTATAGCTGTTAGTGCATTCGTTGTATGGAAATCCCTACTCCTCGCATTGATATCAATTGATGGGCATCTCCATAGCCAGTTGGTTAGTCGCGTCGATGTGAGACTTTCTTACTTTTTTGTCTTCTCTATATTTACCCCTATCATCATACTCTATTCCACCCATAGTGCTATATCCATGGCTTGCGCTCATGTATTGCGTGAGGGTTGAAAAGGCTGAAGCGCGTTAAAAAGTATGAACCAATTGCTTGGCTGACACCAGGGTAATACATGATTTATACTTTGTGTTAAGAAGACAGAGCATGACAAGGCTGTATGATATTGTAGGGATAACGTTCATTAGCATTGATATTTTGAACGACAGGATTTTTTATTGGGATGCTTGAGTATTGATGTATTTATGCCAAATTATAGACTATTGCTTTGAATCACTTATGTCTTAATATTCATGCCATGATTAGACATATGATCAAGTTTATGCTAGGTAGCATTCCACATCAAAAATTATCTTTTTTATCATTTACCTACTCGAGGACGAGCAGGAATTAAGCTTGGGGATGCTAATACGTCTATGTCGTATCTATAATTTTTTATCGTTTCATGCCAATATTATACAACTTTTATACACTTTTTGCAACATTTTATATGATTTATTTGGACTAACATATTGATCCAGTGCCCAGTGCCAGTTCCTATTTGTTGCATGTTTTTTGTGTCACAGAAAATCCATATCAAACGAAGTCCAAATGCAATAAAATTTTACAAAGAATTATTTTTGAATCTTTGTGTTTTTTGCGAGTTCGAATCATCAAAAGAGGGGGCCCACAATGACCACAACCCACCAGGGCGCGCCTGGGGGTCCAGGCGTGCCCAGGTTCTTTATGCCCACCTCGTACTTCAGTTGGAGCACTACTTCTGGCACAAGAAATATAATTTATGGAAAAAAATCGTGTAAAAATTTCAGCGCAATCGGAGTTACGGATCTCTGAGAATTTAAGAAACTGTGAAGGGCCAGATCTGGGCACGTGAAACAGAAGAGAACAGAGAGGGAGATCCAATCTCGCAGGGGCTCCCACCCCTCCGCCGCCATGGAGGCCATGGACTAGAGGGGAAACCCTCCTCCCATCTAGGGGGGAGGCCAAGTAAGAGGAAGAAGGAGGGGGGCTCTCTCCCCCTCTCTCCTGGTAGCGCCGGAGTGTCGCCGGGGCTAGGACCGTGACGACGATCTACATCAGCAATCTTGCTACCGTCAAAAACAACTCTCTCCCCCTCCATGCAGCAGTGTAACACCCCTTCTCCCCGCTGTAGCCTCTACTTAAACATGGTGCTCAACTCCCTATATTATTTCCCAATCATATTTGGCTATCCTATGATGTTCGAGTAGATCTATTTTGTCCTATGGGTTAATCGTGATCTTGGTTGGTATGATTATATATTTTATTTATGGCGCTGACCTACAGTGCCCTCCGTCTCGCGCAAATGTGAGGGCCCCCTGCTATATGGTGTTGCAATATGTTCATGGTTTGCTTATTGTTAGTGTTGCGGGGGTGACAGCAGCCTAAACATGAATAAGTAGGTCATGCCGTATGGGAGTAAAGAGGACTTGATACTTAATGCAATGGTTGGGTTTCATGACCTTAATGATCTTTAGTAGTTGCGGATGCTTTGTAGAGTTCCAATCATAAGTGCATATGATCCAAGTAGAGAAAGTATGTTAGCTCATGCCTCTCCCTCATATAAAATTACAAGAATGATTACCGCTACTTGTTATAGATTGCCTAGGGACAAATAACTTTCTTGTAAAAAGCTATCCACTTTTATTACCTTGCATTTTATTCGTAGTTTTATTCTCGCAAATTACTCGTAGTTTTATTCTTGCAAAATAGTTTCATACTTGTTTTAGGTAAAGCAAACGTCAAGTGTGCGTAGAGTTGTATCGGCGGTTTATAGAACTTGAGGGAATATTTGTTCTACCTTTAGCTCCTCATTGGGTTCGACACTCTTATTTATCGAAGAAGGCTACAAATGATCTCCTATACTTGTGGGTTATCAAGGGACAATTTTACTATCCTTTTTCCACACTTGTGCTTCAAAGTAGCACCATGTTCTCCATGATAGAGAGTCTCCTATTTTGTCACTTCCATATACTAGTGGTAATTTTTCATTATAGAACTTGGCTTGTATATTGCAATGATGGGCTTCCTCAAATTTCCCTACGTCTTCATGAGCAAGCAAGTTGGATGCACACCCACTTAGTTTCTTTTCGAGCTTTCATACACTTATAGCTCTAGTGCATCCGTTGCATGGCAATCCCTACTCACTTGCATCGATATCGATTGATGGGCATCTCCATAGCCCATTAGTTTGCCTAGTTAATTTGAGACTTTCTACTTCTTTCTATCTTCTCCACAACCACCATATTCTATTCCACCTATAGTGCTATATCCATGGCTCATGCTCATGTATTGCGTGAAAGTTGAAAAAGTTTGAGAATACTAAAGTATGAAACAATTGCTTGACTAACACCGGGTTGTGCATGATGAAATACTTTGTGTGATGAAGATGGAGCATAGCCAGACTATATGATTTTGTACGGATAACTTTCTTTGGCCATGTTATTTTGAGAAGACATGATTGCTTTATTAGTTTGGTTGAAGTATTATTGTTTTTATGTCAATATTGAACTTTTGTTTTGAATATTATGGATCTAAATATTCTTGCCGCAGTAAAGAAGATTGCATTGATAAATATGTTAGGTAGCATTTCACACCATTTTTTTGTTTTTATCATTTACCTACTCGAGGACGAGAAAGAATTAAGCTTGGGGATGCTTGATACCTCTCCAACATATTTATAATTTTTTATTGTCCCATGCTATTATATTATGTGTTTTGGATGTTTTATATGCATTAATATACTTTTTATATCATTTTTTGGGCTAACCTATTAACCTAGTGCCCAGTGATGGAAATATGCCCTAGAGGCAATAATAAAATGGTTATTGTAATATTTTCTTAATCATGATAAAGGTCTATTATTCATGCTATAATTGTATTGACCGGAAACTTAAATACATGTGTGGATACATAAACAAATACCGTGTCCCTATTGAGCCTCTACTAGGCTAGCTCATTGATCAAAGATGGTTAAGGTTTCCTAACCATAGACATGAGTTGTCATTTTATAATGGGATCACATCATCAGGAGAATGATGTGATGGACAAGACCCCACCGTTAGCATAGCATATGATCGTTCAATTTATTGCTTCTGCTTTCTTAATGTCCAATACATGTTCCTTCGACCATGAGATCATGCAACTCCCGGATACCGGAGGAATACCTTGTGTGCTATCAAACTTCACAACGTAACGGGATGATCATAAAGATGCTATATAGGTATCTCCGAAGGTGTGTGTTGAGTTGGCATGAATCGAGATTGGGATTTGTCACTCCGTGTATCGGAGAGGTATCTCTGGGCCCTCTTGGTAGCACACATCACAATAAGCCTTGCAAGCAAATGACTGCGAGTTAGTTACGAGATGATGTATTATGGAACGAGTAAAGAGACTTGCCGGTAACAAGATTAAACTAGGTATAGAGATACCAATGATCGAATCTCGGGCAAGTAACGTACCGATGGACAAAGGGAATTACGTACGTTGTCATAACGGTTTGACCAATAAAGATCTTTATAGAATATGTAGGAGCCAATATGGGCATCCAGGTTCCGCTATTGGTTATTGACCGGAGAGGTGTCTCAGTCATATCTACATAGTTCTCGACTTCGTAGAGTCCGCACGCTTAACGTTCGTTGACGATATAGTGTTATATGAGTTGGTGACTAAATGTTGTTTGGAGTCCCGTATGAGAAAACGGACATGACGAGGAGTCTCGAAATGGCCGAGAGGTAAAAATTGATATATAGGACAATTGTATTCGGACACCGGAAGTGTTTCGAAGTGTACGAGATAGTCATCGGAGTATCGGAGGGGTACCGGACACCCCCGGGAGGATGGTGGGCCTATTGGGCCACAAGAGGGGAGCACACCGACCCACAAGGGGCTGGTGCACCCCTCATGGCAGCCGCCCAGGTGGGGTAATGGAAAGGGGGGATTCGGCCTCCCCCTTCCTTCCCTCTTCCCCCTTTCCTTTCCCGCTCCGACAAATATGGCAGGGGGCGCAGCCAAGGGCAGGAGCCCAAGCAGGATTCAGACCTACTTGGGGCGCCCTTGGCCTCTCCCCTATTCCTCCCACCTATATATATGTGGGAGGGGGGCGCCTAGCACACCCACGACAAATGCATAGCCGTGTGCGACGCCCCCCTCACTACAAAAAAAGGCAATCCGTGACATTTTGGGCCGAACAAATTTTTTTCTGTCATACTTATGACACTTCTACGACGATAATTGTGACAAAACCCGGTATCATCATATATGTGGTGGGATCCTACTTCTATGACAAAAAATCATGATAAAAAAGGGGCTTTTCGTCCTGGGTGGGCCGGAGACGTAGCTACATGACATTCTTTGGGCCGTCCATGACGGAAAAAATCGTGGTAGAAGCGAGTGCAAGGAAAATATCGGTGTGTTCCCGGTTACGGTGGGTGGTCGGGGCCGAGCGATGCACGGAGGTTTGTGCGTTTCTCTCATACACGCACGCGCGTGGGTGCGAGGCGTTGGGCTCTAACTGAAGCTGAGCAAGGCGTTCGCCTACTGAACCCGAGCGATTGCACTGCAGGCTACGCGTTACTAAACCCGAGCGATCGATCGATGGCTGTTAACTGAACCCGATCGAGCGATTCTTCGCCATCGCCGCTAATCAAGCCGATCGATGCCGTCTCTGGATGAACAAATGAGCGTTCTTTGGGGGGTTGGAAGAACAGTTCCCGATGGGGGTGGATGAATAGGACCCCGATCGATCGAGCCGGTTGGGGCTAGATGAATAGGACGACCCCGTGGAGGGCTGGATGAACAGTAGACGGTGGAGGGGTGGATGAACAGGAGCCCGTGGAGGGGTGGTTGAATAGGAGCCCGTGGAGAGGGCTGGTTGAATAGTAGCCGGTGGAGTAGCGAGCGGTGGAGGCTGGATGAACAAGAGCCCGTGGATGAACAGTCGCAGGTGGAGACTGGAGGAGGTCGATGGTGGATGAACAGTAGCCCGTGGAGGCCGGAGGAGGTCGACGGTGGAGATGAACAATATCCCGTGGAGTCCTGTTTTGCGGTACGCCACACCCCTCCCAATGAACAGGACCCCCATTTCGACTGTAGCGCTCCAAAACAAGTCCGTTTCCTCCGTTTTGCGGCACGCCACACCCCTCCTGATCAACAGGACCCCGTTTTGACCGTAGGAGGTCCAACACAAGTCCGTTTCCTCCATTTTGTGGTACGCCAGACCCCTCCCGACAAACAGGATCCCGTTTCGAACGTGGCCGATCGAACACAAGGCCGTTTCCTCCGTTCTGCGGTACGCCAGGCCTCGTTTCCATTGGTTGTTCCGTCCAAGCCCTCCTGATGAACACGACAACGCATTTCGTTTCGACCTTGGCTCCATGAACACGACGACGCTGTTTCTCCGTTCTGACCCAGCCATGTACACGAGCCCTGGCCGTACGTATGCGCGAGTAGGCGTTCGAGACCCCGCCCGTATGTACGTATGTGGCCATATTTTCTTTCTTGCACCCTGGCCGCTGTACGTACGTGTACATGCTACGTGTGTGCCTCTACTACGACACGTGCGCGCCTCTACTATGACACGTGCGCGCCTCTACATCGACCAGTATGTACGTACACGTTCATGACCAGAATGACAACGCTACATATGCTTCGACCAGGTGGGTCCCGACTGTCAGGCACTTCCTTGCGTGCGAAGATGTAGCTGGTGGGTCCCAGCAGTCAGGGGGCGAATCATTTTTTTTGCCCGTAATATGGACGCACTTCCTTGCATGCGAAGATGTAGCTGGTAGGTCCCAGCAGTCAGGGGGGAAACGTTTTTTTCACGAAATACGGTGACCCTTCCGGTTGGTCCCTGCTGTCAGGTGGAGGAATCATTATTTTCCGCGTAATAAGGAGGCACTTCCTTGCTGTGGCTGTGTTGGGGAACGTAGTAATTTCAAAAATTTTCCTACGCACACGCAAGATCATGGTGATGTATAGCAACGAGAGGGGAGAGTGTTGTCTCACGCCCTCGTGAGACCCAAGCGAAGCGATCACAACGTAGAGGAAGTAGTCGACGTTCTCCTCGCGATCCGACCGATCCGGCGCCGTTACTCGGCGCCCGAAGTTCTTGACACACGACAGCTCGATGACGTCCCTCGTACTCGATCCAGCCGAGTGTCGAGGAGAGTTCCACAAGACGGCGGCATGGTGACGATCTTGATGTTCTATCGCGAGGCTTCGCCTAAGCTTCATGACGATATGACCGAGGTGGAATATGGTGGAGGGGGCACCGCACACGGCTAAGGAACGATCCGTAGATCAAACTTGTGTCTTGTGCCTAGAGCCCCCCGCCCCGTATATAAAGGAGCCAGGGGAGGGTTCGGCCGGCCAGAGGGGCGCCCAGAGGAGTCCTCCTCCCACCGGAGTAGGACTCCCCCTTCCTTGTTGGAGTAGGAGAGAAGGAAAGAGGGGGAGAGGAGGAAGGAAAAGGGGGCTGCACCCCCTGTCCAATTCGGACTAGAGGGGGGCTGCGCCCCTTCTTCCTTTTGGCCTCTCTCCTCTATTCCCGTATGGCCCAATAAGGCCCATATACTCCCCGGCGAATTCCCGTAACTCTCCGGTACTCCGAAAAATACCCGAATGACTCGGAACCTTTCCGAACTCCGAATATAGTCGTCCAATATATCGATCTTTACGTCTCGACCATTTCGAGACTCCTCGTCATGTCCCCGATCTCATCCGGGACTCCGAACTCCTTCGGTACATCAAAACTCATAAACTCATAATATAACTATCATCGAAACCTTAAGCGTGCGGACCCTACGGTTCGAGAACAATGTAGACATGACCGAGACACGTCTCCGGTCAATAACCAATAGCGGGACCTGGATGCCCATATTGGTTCCTACATATTCTACGAAGATCTTTATCGGTCGACCGCACAACAACATACGTTGTTCCTTTGTCATCGGTATGTTACTTGCCCGAGATTCGATCGTCGGTATCCAATACCTAGTTCAATCTCGTTATCGCAAGTCTCTTTACTCGTTCCGTAATACATCATCTCACAGCTAACTCATTAGTTGTAATGCTTGCAAGGCTTAAGTGATGTGTATTACCGAGAGGGCCCAGAGATACCTCTCCGACAATCGGAGTGACAAATCCTAATCTCGAAATACGCCAACCCAACATCGCCTTTGGAGACACTGTAGTACTCCTTTATAATCACCCGATTACGTTGTGACGTTTGGTAGTACCAAAGTGTTCCTCCGTAAACGGAGTTGCATAATCTCATAGTTATAGGAACATGTATAAGTCATGGATAAAAGCAGTAGCAACATACTAAACGATCGTGTGCTAAGCTAATGGAATGGGTCATGTCAATCGATCATTCAACTAATGATGTGACCTTGTTAATCAAATAACAACTCTTTGTTCATGGTTAGGAAACATAACCATCTTTGATTAACAAGCTAGTCAAGTAGAGGCATACTAGTGACACTGCTTGTCTATATATTCACACATGTATTATGTTTCCGGTTAATACAATTCTAGCATGAATAATAAACATTTATAATGATATAAGGAAATAAATAATAACTTTATTATTGCCTCTAGGGCATATTTCCTTCAGTCTCCCACTTGCACTAGAGTCAATAATCTAGATCACATCACCATGTGATTAACATCGATAGTTCACATCATCATGTGATTAACACCCATTGTTCACATCGCCATGTGACCAACACCCAAAGGGTTTACTAGATTCAGTAATCTAGTTCACATTGCTATGTGATTAATACCCAAAGAGTACTAAAGTGTGATCATGTTTTGCTTGTGAGAGAGTCTTAGTCAACGGGTCTTTCACATTCAGATCCGTTATGTATTTTGCAATTTTTCTATGTCTACAATGCTCTGCACGAAGCTACTCTAGCTAATTGCTCCCACTTTCAATATGTATCTAGATCAAGACTTAGAGTCATCTAGATCAGTGTCAAAACTTGCATCGACGTAACCCTTTACGACGAACCTTTTGTCACTTCCATAATCGAGAAACATATCCTTATTCCACTAAGGATAATTTTGATCATTGTCCGAGGATCTACTCCTAGATCACTATTGTACTTCCTTGCCAAACTCGAGTGTAGGGTATACAATAGATCGGTACACAGCATGGCATACTTTATAGAACCTATGGGCAAGGCATAGGGAATGACTTTCATTCTCTTTCCATCTTCTGCCGTGGTCGGCTTTTGAGTCTTACTCAATTTCACACCTTGTAACACGTGCAAGAACTCTTTCTTTGACTGCTCCATTTTGAACTACTTCAAAATCTTGTCAAGGTATGTACTCATTGAAAAACTTATCAAGCGCCTTGATCTATCTCTATAGATCTTGATGCTCAATATGTAAGTAGCTTTACCGAGGTCTTTCTTTGAAAAACTCCTTTCAAACACTCCTTTATGCTTTGCGAATAATTCTACATTATTTCCGATCTACAATATGTCATTCACATATACTTATCGAAATGTTGTAGTGCTCTCACTCACTTTTTAATAAATACAGGCTTCACCGTAAGTCTCAGATAAAACTATATGCTTTGATCAACTCATCAAAGCGTATATTCCAACTCCGAGATGCTTGCACCAGTCCATAGATGGATCATTGGAGCTTGCACACTTTGTTAGCTCCTTTGGATCGATAAAACCTTCGGTTGCATCATATACAACTCTTCCTCCGAAACCCATTCAGAATGTAGTTTTACATCCATTTGCCAAATTTCATAAATTGTGGCAATTGCTAACATGATTCGGACAGACTTAAGCATCGCTACGCTTGAGAAAATCTCATTGTAGTCAACACCTTGAACTTGTCAAAAACCTTTTTGCGACAAGTCGAGCTTTGTAGATAGTAACACTACTATCAACGTCCGTCTTCCTCTTGAAGATCCATTTATTTTCTATGGCTTGCCGATCATCGGGCAACTCCACCAAAGTCCATACTTTGTTCTCATACATGGATCATATCTCGATTTCATGGCCTCAAACCATTTTGCGGAATCTGGGCTCATCATCGCTTCCTCATAGTTCGTAGGTTCGTCATGGTCAAGTAACATGACCTCCAGAATGGGATTACCGTACCACTCTGGTGCGGATCTCACTCTGGTTTACCTACGAGATTCGGTAGTAACTTGATCTGAAGTTACATGATCATCATCATTAGCTTCCTCACTAATTGGTGTAGTAGTCACAGGAACAGATTTCTGTGATGAACTACTTTCCAATAAGGGAACAGGTACAGTTACCTCATCAAGTTCTACTTTCCTCCCACTCACTTCTTTCGAGAGAAACTCCTTCTCTAGAAAGGATCCATTAATTAGCAACGAATGTTTTGCCTTGGATCTGTGATAGAAGGTGTACCCAACAATTTCCTTTGGGTATTCTATGAAGACGCACTTCTCGATTTGGGTTTGAGCTTATCAGATGAAACTTTTTCACATAAGCATCGCAGCCCCAAACTTTAAGAAACGACAACTTTGGTTTCTTGCTAAACCACAGTTCATATAGTGTCGCCTCAATGGATTTAGATGGTGCCCTATTTAACGTGAATGCAGCTGTCTCTAATGCATGATCCCAAAACGATATTGGTAAATCAAGAAGAAACATCATAGATTGCACTATATCCAATAAAGTGTGGTTACGATGTTTGGACACACCATAACATTGTGGTGTTCTGTGGCGTGAGCTGTGAAACTATTCCACATTGTTTTAATTGAAGACCAAACTCGTAACTCAAATATTCATCTCCACGATCGATCGCGAAACTTTATCTTCTTGTTACGATGATTTTCCACTTCACTCCAAATTCTTTGAACATTTCAACTATTTCAGACTTATGTTTCATCAAGTAGATATACCCATATCTGCTCAAATCATCTTGTGAAGGTCAGAAAATAATGATACTTGCCACGAGCATCAACACTCATTGGATCGCATACATCGGTATGTATAATTTCCAATAAGTCAGTCGCTTGTTCCATTGTTCCGGAGAACGGAATTTTAGTCATCTTGCCCAAAAGGCACGGTTCGCAAGCATCAAGTGATTCATAATCAAGTGATTCCAAAATCCCATCAGCATGGAGTTTCTTCATGCGCTTTACACCAATATGACCTAAACGGCAGTGCCACAAATAAGTTGCACTATCATTATTAACTTTGCATCTTTTGGTTTCAATATTATGAATATGTGTATCACTACGATCGAGATCCAATGAACCATTTTCATTGGGTGTGTAACCATATAAGGTTTTATTCATGTAAATGAATAACAGTTTATTCTCTTACTTAAATGAATAACCGTATTGCAATAAACATGATCAAATCATATTCATGCTCAATGCAAACACCAAATAACATTTATTTAGGTTCAACACTAATCCCGAAAGTATAGGGAGTGTGCGATGATGATCATATCAATCTTGAAACTACTTTCAACACACATCGTCACTTCACCCTTAACTAGTTTCATTTATTCGCAACTCCTGTTTGAGTTACTACTCTTAGCAACTGAACCAGTACCAAATACCGAGGGGTTGCTATAAACACTAGTAAAGTACACATCAATAACATGTATATCAAATATACCTTTGTTTACTTTGCCATCCTTCTTATCCACCAAATATTCAGGGCATTTCCGCTTCCAAAGGACCATTTCCTTTGCGTGTAAGCACTTTCGGTTTGTGCTTTGGTCCAGCTTGGAGCTTCTTCGCGGGAGTGACAACTTGCTTGTCTTTCCACTTGAAGTTCCCTTTCTTTCCCTTTGCCCTTTTCTTGAAACTAGTGGTCTTGTCAATCATCAACACTTGATGCTCTTTCTTGATTTCTACATTCGTTGATTTCAACATCACGAAGAACTCGGGAATCATTTTCATCATCCCTTGCATACTATAGTTCATCACGAAGTTCTACTAACTTGGTGATGGTGACTAGAGAATTCTGTCAATCACTATCTTATCTGGAAGATTAACTCCCACTTGATTCAAGCAATTGAAGTACCTGCATAATTTGAGCACATGCTCACTAGTTGAGCGATTCTCCTCCATCTTTTAGCTATAGAACTTGTTGAAAACTTCATATCTCTCAACTCGGTATTTGCTTGAAATATTAACTTCAACTCTGGAACATCTCATATGGTCCATGACGTTCAAAACGCCTTTGAAGTCCCGATTCTAAGCTGTTAAGCATGGTGCACTTAAACTATCAAGTAGTCATCATATTGAGCTAGCCAAACGCTCATAACGCTTGCATCCGCTCCTGCAATAGGTCTATCACCTAGCGGTGCATTAAGGACATAATTCTTACGTGCAGCAATGAGGATAAACCTCCGATCACGGATCGAATCCGCATCATTGCTACTAACATTTTTCAACGCAATTTTCTAGGAACATATCAAAACAAACATATGAAAGCAACAACGCGAGCTATTGATCTACAACATAATTTGCAAAATACTACCAGACTAAGTTCATGATAAATTTAAGTTCAATTAATCATATTACTTAAGAACTCCCACTTAGACAGACATCTCTCTAGTCATCTAAGTGATCACGCGATCCAAATCAACTAAACCATAACCGATCATCACGTGAGATGGAGTAGTTTTCAATGGTGAACATCTTATGTTGATCATATCTACTATATGATTCACGCCGACCTTTTGGTCTCCGTGTTCCGAGGCCATATCTGCATATGCTAGGCTCGTCAAGTATAACTCGAGTATTCTGCGTGTGCAAAACTGGCTTGCACCCGTTGTAGATGGACGAGAGCTTATCACACCCGATCATCACGTGGTGTCCGGGCACGATTTAACTTTGGCAACAAATGCATACTCGGGAGAACACTTCTTGATAATTTAGTGAGAGATCATCTTATAATGCTACCGTCAATCAAAGCAAGATAAGATGCATAAAAGATAAACATCACATGCAAATCAATATAAGTGATATGATATGGTCATCATCGTCTTGTGCTTTGTGATCTCCATCTCGCAGCACCATCATGATCACCATCGCCACCGCGCGACACCTTGATCTCCATCGTAGCATCGTTGTCGCCTCGCCAATCTTATGCTTCTACGACTATCGCTACCGCTTAGTGATAAAGTAAAGCATTACAGTAGCATTGCATTGCATACAATAAAGCGACAACCATATGGCTCCGCCATTGCCGATAACCGGTTACAAAACATGATCATCTCATACAATAAAATATAGCATCACATCTTGACCATATCACATCACAACATGCCCTGCAAAAACAAGTTAGACGTCCTCTACTTTGTTGTTGCAAATTTTACGTGGCTGCTACGGGCTTAAGCAAGAACCAGTCTTACCTACGCATCAAAACCACAACGATACTTCGTCAAATAGACTCGTTTTAACCTTCTCAAGGACCGGGCGAGCCACACTCAGTTCAACTAAAGTGAGAGAGACAGACACCCACCAGTCACCTTTAAGCAACGAGTGCTCCTGGCGGTGAAACCAGTCTCACGTAAGCGTACGCGTAATGTCGGTCTGGGACGCTTCATCTCACAATACCGCTGAACCAAAGTATGACATGCTGGTAGGTAGTATGACTTGTATCGCCCACAACTCACTTGTGTTCTACTCGTGCAAAACATCAAACCATAAAAACCTAGGCTCGGATGCCACTGTTGGGGAACGTAGTAATTTCAAAATTTTCCTACGCACACGCAAGATCATGGTGATGTATAGCAACGAGAGGGGAGAGTGTTGTCTCGTACCCTCGAGACCCGGCGAAGCGATCACAACGTAGAGGAAGTAGTCGACGTTCTCCTCGCGATCCGATCGATCGGCGCCGTTACTCCGGCGCCCGAGTTCTTGACACACGACAGCTCGATGACGCCCCTCGTACTCGATCCAGCCGAGTGTCGAGGGAGAGTTCCACAAGACGACGGCGTGGTGACGATCTTGATGTTCTATCGGCGCAGGCTTCGCCTAAGCTTCATGACGATATGACCGAGGTGGAATATGGTGGAGGGGGCACCGACACGGCTAAGGAACGATCCGTAGATCAAACTTGTGTCTTGTGCCTATAGGTGCCCCCTGCCCCGTGATATAAAGGAGCCAGGGGAGGGGTTCGCCCGGCAGAGAGGGGCGCCAGAGGAGTCCTCCTCCCACCGGAGTAGGACTCCCCCTTCCTTGTTGGAGTAGGAGAGAAGGAAAGAGGGGAGAGGAGGAAGGAAAGGGGCTGCACCCCTGTCCACCTCGGACTAGAGGGGCTGCGCCCTTCTTCCTTTGGCCTCTCTCCTCTATTCCCGTATGGCCCAATAAGGCCCATATACTCCCGGCGAATTCCGTAACTCTCCGGTACTCGAAAAATACCTGAATGACTCGGAACCTTTCCGAACTCCGAATATAGTCGTCCAATATATCGATCTTTACGTCTCGACCATTTCGAGACTCCTCGTCATGTCCCCGATCTCATCCGGACTCGAACTCCTTCGGTACATCAAAACTCATAAACTCATAATATAACCATCATCGAAACCTTAAGCGTGCGGACCCTACGGTTCGAGAACAATGTAGACATGACCGAGACACGTCTCCGTCAATAACCAATAGCGGGACCTGGATGCCCATATTGGCTCCTACATATTCTACGAAGATCTTTATCGGTCAGACCGCATAACAACATACGTTGTTCCCTTTGTCATCGGTATGTTACTTGCCCGAGATTCCATCGTCGGTATCCAATACCTAGTTCAATCTCGTTACCAGCAAGTCTCTTTACTCGTTCCGTAATACATCATCTCACAGCTAACTCATCAGTTGTAATGCTTGCAAGGCTTAAGTGATGTGTATTACCGAGAGGGCCCAGAGATACCTCTCCGACAATCGGAGTGACAAAATCCTAATCTCGAAATACGCCAACCCAACATCTGCCTTTGGAGACACCTGTAGTACTCCTTTATAATCACCCAGTTACGTTGTGACGTTTGGTAGTACCCAAAGTGTTCCTCCGGTAAACGGGAGTTGCATAATCTCATAGTTATAGGAACATGTATAAGTCATGGATAAAAGCAGTAGCAACATACTAAACGATCGTGTGCTAAGCTAATGGAATGGGTCATGTCAATCAGATCATTCAACTAATGATGTGACCTTGTTAATCAAATAACAACTCTTTGTTCATGGTTAGGAAACATAACCATCTTTGATTAACAAGCTAGTCAAGTAGAGGCATACTAGTGACACTCTGTTTGTCTATATATTCACACATGTATTATGTTTCCGGTTAATACAATTCTAGCATGAATAATAAACATTTATCATGATATAAGGAAATAAATAATAACTTTATTATTGCCTCTAGGGCATATTTCCTTCAGGCCGTGGACCGAGCTGTGAGCCTCTCCATGTACAGTCCACGTCCGATGGAAGTCGTTCCTTGACCACGTTGACCACGCCGCGCCGAGAGCAGCAGGGCGGTGGACGACAGCGAGGCCTAGGAAGGGGACGACACGGAGCCGGGGAAGACGCGGGTGTAGAGGAGTATGAGGGTTCACTGGTTCGGTTGCGATGTGAGGCTGCCGTCGCCGCAGAATAACAGGGGTTGTGGGTGAGTAGAGGGATGGCCTGGCCAGCGGTGGGAGTAGTAGGGGGCGGTGAGGCCTCCGCGACATCACAGCCGGCCACGGGAGGTAGGAGCATGCGGCACTATTGGCGCTGGTTTGGGTGGTTGGAGCAAGAAGACAAGAGGTTGAAGAAGCACTACGGCCGTCGGATGGACATCGTACGGTCACTGGAGCTAGAATCGTTCATATTGACTAAGTTGACAAAGCCCTCCGTCCCCGTCAACTTAGTAGGCCCACAAGTCAGCCTCCCACTAAGGTGGGTCCCAGCTAGCAGGGGACTATTCATTTTTTTGTGCGTAATAAGGAGGCACTTCCGGTGGGTCCGAGCTGACAGCGGGGGGAACGTTTTTTTTGCGAAATACGGTGGCCCGTCTGGTGGGTCCCAGCAGTCAGGGGGAAACGTTTCTTCACGAAATACGGTGGCCCGTCCGATGGGTCCGTGCTGTCAGGTGGAGGAATAATTATTTTGCGCGTAATAAGGAGGCACTTCCTTGCGGCTGCCATGGACCCAGCTGTTAGCCACTCCACCTACAGTACTCTTCCGATGGAAGTCGGTCGTTGACCACATTGACCACGCCGCGCCAAGAGCACCAGGGCGGTGGACGATGGCGAGGCCTAGGAAGGGGACGACACGGAGCCGGGAAAGACGCGGCAGTGGGAGCCCGTGCGGAGAGGAGTACGAGGGTTCACTGGTTCGACTGCGGTGTGAGGCTGCCGTCACCGCAGAATAACAGGGGGTGTGGGTGAGTAGAGGGATGCCCTGGCTAGCGGTGGGAGTAGTAGGAGGCGGTGAGGCCTACGCGGTAGCACAGTCGGCCATGGGAGGCAGGAGCAGGCGGTCCCGCCGGCGCTAGATTTGGCGGCTGGAGCAAGAAGATTAGAGATTGAAGAAACACGACGGCCGTTGGATTGACATCCAACGGTTACGTCTGCTAGAATCGTTTGTTCATGTATATAATAACTAAAAAAATCTTGCATACGCGTCAACTTAATAGGCCCACAAGTCAGACCATTCCCTCTTTTTTAATAATTTATATATAACTCATTGCAACTTCTTATGCAATTTATTGCATTCCTTTTTTTTGGTTGGCCAGGGCCAATTTCACATATTTCTGTGGGTTCCAAACTATTTTTAATACCGAAATGTCGAGCCAGATTTAAAGTACTTTGAAGATATATTTAAATTAGGTTAATGCCCAGTTAATTAGGAATCTGAAAATGTGAAAAAATTCAGAAATTATAAAGTAATTGCCAATTTGTCATCTGTTTTTATATTTACAACCCATTTCATATTACTTTCAAGATTTGCAGGCCTCTTGAAAGAGTTGCAGCCCATCAGGGCGTAGAAGAATAAGTAGGCCTGGATTGGGTATTCTTCAGAATAAATAAACTGGGCTCATTTTCACAAACTTAAAATAGTTGGGCTTGTCACATGGTGAACATAAAATATAAGCCTGGGCTAGACAGGCCACAACCCAGTTCAAACCCTGCTGCGTCTCAACAATAACAAAAAAATATCGCCGAGGAGCTACGCCCCTGTGTCACCGATCTTGTGCTGTTCTCTTGTCTATTGACTATATACGCTCACAATGTCGTGGGTCCCAGATGTCAGGAAAACACTAGGAGGAAGCATTTTACTTTTCCATACACTGACATGGTGGGCCCCTACTGTCATCCTCTCCACGTACTTCTGTCGATTCCTGTTGTTTGTTGGCCATGTTGACAACGCGAGAGGGCGGCTCCGCGGCGAGTGCACCAAAGCACGTGGAGGACGACGGCGAGGCCTTACACATCGGCGTTAACGATTTAGGAGACGGTGGGGCGGCGATGCGTGCACTGAGGCGCAGCCAGCCGTGGGAGGCGGAAGAAGCGGCTCACCGACGCTGGTTTGGTTTTGGCGGTGGAGGAAGACAGATCAAGAAACACGACAAACCGTAAAAGCAAAGCATGAGTACTTAACAACCTTAATCAAACCAGCAGGGCACTTAACAACCATAGTGAAAGCGAAGTCGATGCTTATATAGGTTCAACCGTACAAAGCACGCCTCGAACAGTGCTACTTTACCTATAGTTAACCAAGGGTGAGGTTGCCAAGCCCCAGGACAAGGCCCAGGCGCGCATCCACAACCTTCTGAAAAGCGGCTTTATCTCGCAATGTGGTCAATAAACAGGATATTCGCTTTAGAGCCATGGAAAGGCAGGAACATAATCTTCTATCCTATTCTCCAAGATGGACGGGCCTTCATTATTTGAGACCACGCATGAATAAGTATCTTTTCACCTCCAAGGGGAATGGAGTAGGTCGACATAAACATCATGTTGTGACCAAGCACAAGTCTGACCTGACCATGGTCAGGCATCTGTATAGGAACAATAGAACTGGGCAGTTTCTGTTTCAAGAAGGTCACAACTATAAAACTGTGTATAAGCAATATTTTATGAACAACATATATAACAGAAAACAGCTCGTACCATAAGTTTCTCAACACAGCTGGACCTGTTCAACGAGTGCAGTAGTGGGACACATATCCCATGTGGCCTTCCACCATTGAAACGCCCCACAAGGACCTCAAGACGATCAATAAAGTGTAGGAACTTGTGGATGTCATCCCAGTCAACTTCAGTGCCATCAGTAACAGCCAAGTTATTACAGAATAACAAACGAGCAGCCTGCTTAACTCTGAAAAAACCTACACGTGCCACCAATTATAAGAAAATATTAGTTATAAGTAGCATCTTCGTGAGAGATTTGTTGCTACTTCTAAAGTTAAATTGTGATTAGTTAGACAGAATAGGTGGATTAAGAAGTAATCAAGGCAACAAGCAAGAACCAGATACAAAACTAACATGGATGAACAATTGGAACGACGTCGGGGTGGAAGATCGCAGTGAAGATGAGACCAGGTTATGCTATTTCCATCAACATTCGTGCGCCAACTTTCAGTCCATAACACTTGAGAAAGTTTATCCAAGTTCGGCCATAAAAAAAGCAGTGATCTTCTTGGTTCATGAACCCAACTCGGAACTTATATCCATGGCTTGTCTTCACTGTGACCATTAAACTGGTGTATTCAGTTATGCAAGGCCGAGCATCTTGAGTACATTTGTTCTGGCAGAGCAAATAATGCACTGTAGGAAAAATAATATGGGAACACAATGTATTCCCTATCCAAATCTAGAAATAACTTCCTCCTTCACGTCAGTGTTGACCATCCTACTAGTAGTACCTTTTATCCAAATATAGCAATCCAAATTTCCAAATTAGTCAACAGCATGTTCAAAAAAAAACCACCCTCCAGGATAGAAAAGAGGATTCTAGGAACATACTGTGTGCATTTTAAAATCCTGTGTTAGGATGAGAAGGAACAAGTGTAGCATCTCACCGAGGGCGCAGAAACCTGTAGGGTCCTCACACTTTGGGCACTGCAAATGAAACACACTAGATTCAGTAGGAAGAAAAATGCATCAACGGCGGCGGCTGCCATCCTAAGAATTCGTACCTGGTTCTCCATGAGAAAACCCTATGAAATCACCGAGAGGGGGTTTTCTCTGAACAATCTGACGAGGGAGAAGGGGATTCAGTCATTCAGGCCCAGTGAAATATTGCCGCTTCGTCCGTCCAGCTTACTGCTCATTGGGTATTACTGCGGCGCTATGACCGGGGTGTGTCTACCGTGCAGTTGTGCACTCTAATTTTTGCATATGGCACGTGGAACCCGTTTCCAGATGCCCCACATATCAGCGAAAGGAAGTAGAAAGACAGGAGTAACTAGTTACACATAAATATATTTTTGACAGAGAGATACTCCCTGTGTAAAGAAATATACAAATCTTCTATATCACAACTTTATACATAAGAAAAATCAAGGCGAATATATATAACATATATAGTTATAAAAAACAGAGTTGTTTTTAACACAGTATAGACGAGTTGGTGATGATGGTGTGCCTGCCATCCTGCAATATAGGCCGTCCGATTTATATGTGACGAATAGGAAGGAAACTATGGCAATTTTGCAAAAAGGTACCCACACACCTCTCCACATTTGCAAATAAGGCCTTCCCTCATTCATCCTTTTATCTCACAAGATAAAATACTCATACAAATGCATCTTGATGTTACGTGCAATGCACGGGCATTATGGGGGTTCAACTGAGAATATAATACTCAAACAGGCTCACAGTTCTGGATTTTGGCCGCAGGCCCACCCTGCATGTTTGGGGGCCCATGTGTTCTACCTCAGCACTTTTCATATTGCAAGCGATCGGTACGGCGCTGGTTTTAGATGCTGCCGCAAGGCGAATACAACACGACAGCTGTTGGAATGAAATCGAATGATAGTTCCTAACCAGCAATGAGAGTTGCAATTCTATCAAAGATATACCATTTGATAAATAATATTGTTGTACTACTTATACACACAAGACACTTGTTTCACCATGCCAAATTATTACATCAAAATCTCTCAGAGGATAGATCAGTTCGGCAGTTGCGTGCTGCTACTGAAGAATTTCAAAGTTGATTTCGACCAGCTCTCCTTGCTGAGAAAGTTCAATTTTGACATCATCCCCTACCACAAGATATGATTTAGATTTGAACCTTGACCATCCTTTAGCATCAATCATCATGCGACCATCCTTTGTACTTATGGTATATTGAGCAGGTTCATTCACACCAAGGCTGCGCATGGTAAGAGAAACTTGGCTGCGGTCGCCCGGATTGTTGAACGACTCCCTCGTTGCTCTAGGAATTACATACCCAAACAGTTAGATCAACATAGTGAATCATGTGAAACAACATGGAAAGAGAAAAGAACGAAGCACTTGGGCGGCCAATGCTTACCAAGAAGGTGGACATGTCGGTTTTTGTAAGGACTTTGGTATATGAAGTGCGAACTGTAGCCCAGTCTGTTGTCGGTGCAACTGCTCATTCGGTTGCTACTGCACGAGCCCGAGCAGATGCAAGTGCAAGTGTTGGTGCAGGTGCCGAAGCCGCCGCTGCTGCCAGAGAAGGTGCTCCTTGTAGAGCTAGTGCCAGTGTCGGAGCAGGTGTCGGTGTCGATGAACGATCCTCTGGTAGATCAGCCTGATCCGCTGACGCGGTTGGTGCCCAATCCTCAGCTGGATCAGACTGAGCTACTACCGTTGTCAGTGCTAGAGCAACTGCCGGTGCTCAATCCGCTGCTGAAGGTGGTACCGATGTGCGAGACAGCGGCGATCGTGTCTGGTCTGCTATGATCACCTTTCAAACTTGACTAGGATCCGTGACCGTGATCCAGTTTTTTCTTCATTTCTTTTAAACGCGAGAAGGACTAATTGTGGCGTTTTTGTTAAACCAAACTGCAGTTCATCATAGGGATTCAGCTTGTACTCAGACAACAGACTGATCCAATTTTTTCCAGTAATATAAGTGATGGACAGTGCCTTCGTTACTGACATGACATAAGAAGTCAACCCCGCAAAAATAGCCATCGTAGAGCAAACCAAACGGTTTATTCTGTGATGAATGTCACATGGCAAAACCTGAATCATAAAATTGCAGGAAAAGAAACAAAACATGACATTAAATCAATAAGATTTAGACAGTAAATCAATAAGATTTACTTGATGTGACACAACTGAATCCTTATCAGGAAATCACTATGTTGAAGTACTAAACAGAAGATTGATCGTCCAACTACAGGTGGCATGCAGGGGCCCCGCCTACTCCCACAAGCAGGACAGTCCAAATGTCGTGACAAATCGTATGGACCGAACATCCATGGGACTGGAAATCCTGGTGGGTGCGGTAAACCCTGCAATGCATACAGATATTGGAGTGTAACCATAATTGATAAACCGTCCTCACAAAAAAGATCATCTGGATACTTCAAAATATACAGACTGAATTGAGTGGACAGACATTAACATAGACCATTCTCAGGACCGACCACACACCAAAAGCAGCAGTACTAATAAACAATACAGGGTTCACAAACACAAATCAAATACTGAACAATAGTACTTACTACAGACAAGCAAAGTAGCACTAATTAAACTCTGCAGACTATTTCTTTCCACCGACCTACGGGATGAACCCCACATAATTGACTAGGCCATGGACTTCGTGAGAGATGTGTACATGCACCATCACCATCTCATCAACCTTGGAGAACCTAACAGAGTGGTCTTTCCACTCATAAACATAATGATGAAGACAGGCCGCATCAGATTTGTTGGGAAGCTTTACAAGAACCACACCCTTTGTAATCAAAGGCACAACCAGGAAATTGTTCTGGTCAAGTACAGCCTCGAGAACACGCTTGACAACAATGCTACAGGAAAACACTAGTTCAGGACACGTGGCGACAAGGACACAACAGTTGGATAGTTTAGCAGTAGAACTCATCCTCAGGTCTTCCAGTTCACACGACATGACTTTGAGAACTTCATCTCCACCGCGGACCTGGTTCTAATTCAAACAGAAACCATATTTTATTACTACCTCCGTTCAGAAATATAAGATGATTTTCGATATTATACTCCATATATGACTACATATACGCACAGAAATGAGCGAACAAAGACACTAGAATATGTCTTCAAAGTCATGAGAGCAGAGGGATTACTTGCAATATCCATAACACAAGTTATTGAGGCAAATATACCCTCTTCAAAGGTAGCATTGATGTTCATAAAGTACTCTCTTCGTCCCAAATCTCTTGTCTTAGATTTGTCTAGATACGGATGTATCAAGTCACATTTTAGTATTAGATACATCCGTATCTAGACAAATCTAAGACAAGAAATTTGGGACAGAGGGAGTAGTTGAAAGTAATCTATAAGAAATCAGTGTCAACCTCTCGCATGTTTTGGTCAAAAGAGGAATTTAGAACCGTCATTTGGCACACAAAAATCACATGCAAGATCACCCAGAAAGTTGTACTACTAGTACTAGTACTGCGTGTTAGATGAAAAAACACGATCAAGATCGAGAAAAAGATCGTCAAGAAGAGATATTACCTGGACTTGCTTAATGAGGGATCCCGGAGAGGGGGGCTTGGATAGGGCGATGGCTTTGAGCTTGTCTGTTGTAGTCTCGGCAGGGTGCTTGCGCTTCTTCATACCATGAGCCCCAACGGTTTTGGCCAGAGCCAGAGACATCACGTCGGCCGGTGCTCCAATGTCCATCCAAGATAGGAAGCTGAGATAGAAGAGTGAAATAAGGAACGAGATGAGGGAGAAGCGAAGCGAGTGAGGGTTTTCTTCAAGAGAGGAAGCTAAGGGAGAAGAGTGCAATGATGGTTGCTTTGTCCGTCCAACTTACTGCTGGAAAGGAGGGGGTTTTGTGATTTGACGTCTCATTGGGCATTACTGCGGCGCTTCGATCGGGGTGGTCTATCATCACTATACTACGGAGTAATTTAGTGCATGGCTGGTGGACCCCGATGCTGGCTGTCCCACACGTCGGTGAAAGTGAGTAATTTAGTGCATGGCTGGAGGAGGATCCGCACGGTTGAGCGTGCCACTATTTTTCTGAAGAAAAAAAATGATTACAACAAGCGTTTCCACTCTTACGATGGAGGAGTGGGAAACACGACAGGCACTTGAACATACACAGTGCTCCTACTACTAGGCATGTGCAGTGGTTCATACGTCAGTACTACATAATCTTTTTGCTAGTGTAGTAAGATATGACGATAACAAATGATGTTGTGCGCATGTCAACTATATGAACATTAATGTAGTAACATAGTACCGCTTTTTTGACTGTCCGGTTGAGAATGAATGGTGAGATCAATGTTAACAGAACTAGATCTACAGCGCACGGAGAGTATGGTGCTATAGTACTCCACGAAACTTGAACCATATGAAGCACGAATAATGTTAGGCAGGGTGTCTGAAGGGTGCACGAGATGGGAGCAAAAGTTCCCTTCTCGACCCACTTTTGGGTGTTTGGCAGAGTGCCTGAAGGGTGCATGAGTCCACACTAGTAGGTTAACACAAATACACAAAGAGGAAACAACTATATTGAGATGAGAATGCAACCAAACACACCCACATGCTTTGTGCTACAGTGACGGATCTGCACCGTCTGAGTTTGATCCAATGGTCATGTTGCACCGAGACATGGACATGCCCATGCAGAGGGCGCCTAAACACCACTGAAGTCCCTCTGCTTCTCGAGGCGCACGACGTTGGTGATGCAGGGTGCAACCGCCCACAGAGCTCGCTCCCGGTCGACGGGAGCCAGCTCGTCAAAGACGGCGTCCAATGGCACGAATGGATTCGGGTGACGCAACCCTGAAAGGATTCGCCCGGCAACGGCGACGGCAGCCTGCAACCCCTCCTTGTCCAGCTCCGCCCCCACCATCACGCGGAGACGGCTCAGCTCCTCGGAGATATAGGTGAAGAAGGAGACCAGGTCAGGAAGCCACATCTCATTGAAGTCGACCGGGTGGTCGAACGGGTTTAGCCCGACGGCTGGTATGGTCACGCTGGGACGACGGTAGGCATCGTGCAGCCGCAACACGTGCATGGCAACTTGGTTCACCAAGTTGCTGAGGCGATCCTGGACCTCGTCATGATTGACCCGCTCGTGCTCCAGCAGGCTCCCCTGACAGCCTATTGTATCTCCCGCTTTCTGCAGGAACATCGCCGACACCTCAAGCATCTTTGTGGTGGACGCCTGCCGCTTTTGAAGCTCCATGAACTCCCGCACATAACGGAGGAGCATGGCACTCCTCTCCTCCTTGAGCTCACGGAGCTCCCCGTCCTTGGCCTTGAGCTCCGCATTCTTGGCCTGGAGCTACTGTGTCAGGCGCCTCACCTTGGACTCCGTGATTTGCTGTGCTGCCATGGCACCAGGTAGAAGCAATGGGGAGAGGAAGCAAAGGGGGCGAAAAGCTGAAAGGCAATGCAATCTATGGGAAGGCGGAGGGAGCCAGCCGAGGAGCGGGGAATCTTTTGGTTTTCACCATGGTAAAACACCAGTCGACGACTTCTCACATCAGGGAGCAGTGGGTTTTACAGGCGGAGTCATCATGACTAATTGCTGCCGCACCTGCTCCCACCAATCAAAAAATTAAAAATCCTGCCGACCTACTCCCGTCAATCAAAAAATTAAAAATCCTGCCGCACCCAAACACCAGAGGAACACCGCGGTGGATATTTAAATTTACCTGCCGGCAAGTAGATAAAAAAAGGGGTGAAAAAACAAATGTGGCGGCGGCCTAGCTAATCGGTCGAACTAGACCGACTAGCTAGCCACCGTGCTTCACTGATGTACTCGGCGGGAAAGGTGGTCTTTCGTGATTTGACGACTCATTTACTTACTTTGGCACTATGACCGAGGAGGACCCAGAAAACGCGCGGTAGGGCATCCCACATCAGGAAGAATATATGCGTGCACCACCCGGGAGGACCCTGAAACCGCGCGGTAGGGTGTGCCACGTCTCGGCACGGAGGAAAAATGTGCGTGTAAAAATATATTGTATCAGACGTAGTACCTATGGTTCAACCTCGGGACCCAGCCAGTCGGTCGAAAACACCCCACTAGCCACACAACTTCATCATGCTAACGTGGCACGGAGGATAGGTGTGGTTAGCTCCGTCTCGACAAGCGACAACGTCTCTTGTTCTAGGCGATTCTTCTATTTTTTTCAAGCTTTTTTTAGTTGTAATAACACCACGGCAAGCTAGCGCTGCTCTTCGTGTGTGCCTGTGCAAAGGTTAGGCGATGGAGAGAAGAGAGAGATCACAGACCTGGGACCCACCAGTAAGTGAGTCAACGGTCATGCACATGTTGACGATGCGCTCCCTCTACTCTACTCAACGTAATACTGTATAAAATCAAGTTATGGGACAAAGCCAACAACCGTTGTTGTTTCAGGCTATAGACTTACGCTTTGTAGTCCATGTTGCCAGTTCAGATCTCATCTTTCAGATTTGTTAGTTTTAGGTCCAAATTTGATTAATGACAAGTGGGACCCCCAATGTGTTGTTCCGATATTTCAGTGTAGGATGTTTTTTTTTGAACAAACACTTTGCGCGGTTAGACAAGTAATGGCACGAGTTACACGTATTTTGCAAGTTTACGAACAAAAATGATAGCGGCATAGAATATCACATCCACCCTGCATCTTAGATGCTATGGTGATACGAGTTTTTACACCGTTGGAAGTGAGATCCAATGGCTTGGGAGTAGTCTTTGTAATTATGCACAATTTCCATACTCTCCAAAGTTTTTTTGGAAATAAAACATTCAGGCCTCGTGTGTGCCGCTGCATCTTGGATCCAACGGCTCCCCGTTGCTCATATTAGGTGCTCCCCGTATCTTAATTGCCCGCTACGGTGATATGAGCATCTAGGTCATATGATCAGTGATCAGATGGCACATGCATAGTACTTGTACTTTATGCGCAATTCCCAAACTCTCTCAGCCGTATATTGCAAAAACATTCAAACCTCCTACTGTGGGCCGTTAGATCTCCGTGAACTCGTATCACCATAGAATCCACAGTGTGGGAGCACCTCATATTCTCCCGTGCGAGAAAACATAAGGTGCTCTCATAGCTTGGATGCTACGGTGATACGAGCTTCGAGGTTGTTTCATCTGAGACCCAATGGCATATGAGCAGTATTTGTGCTTGTAAGCAGTGGCCGAACTCTTTGGGGGCTTTTTTGCAAAAAAAACATTTGAACCACCGAGGAGGTGTTGGGTCACAAATCCAACGGCTCCGAAGAGCTTGTATCACCAAAGCATCTAAGGTGTGGTAGCACATGACATTCTTACATACAGGAGAATATGATGTCCTCCTTCATCTCAGATGCTACGGTGATACGAGATTCGAGGTTGTTGGATATGGGATCCAAGGGCATCTGAGTAGTTTTTGTAAAAATTGTGTGCAATTCTCAAACTCATCAAGGTTTCCTGTAAAAATATTAAGACATCATGTGGCTGCTATATCTCAGATCTACAAGCTCCAAGCAACTCGTATCGGCATATAGCATCTAAGGTATGGGGGCACATGATATTCTCCCGGGGAGGAGGGGTGGGGGGTGCACAACCAATTGGTGGTTTGGAGGGTGGGGACAAATATAATCTAAACAACCCTAAACAGAGCTTCACAATTTTATCTAAGGTCGAGGGGTTGACCCCCGAAAATCATAGCTCCGCCTAAACACAACATTTGCATGTACTGTAGTACTAGACTTAATATGCATGTCTTACATTTTACTCCCTTTGTTCCTAAATATTAGTCTTTTTAGAGATTTCAAATGGACTGGCACATACGAATGTATATAGACATATTTTAGAGTGTAGATTCACTCGTTTTGCTCCGTATGTAGTCACTTGTTGAAATCTATAAAAGAATAATATTTTGGAACAGAAGGAGTATTTTTGAATTCGTGTCATACATGCATGGTTTGGAAAAATAGATGCACTATACTTATTGGATTGTTGTTGTGTTCTGTGTGTGTGTATCTCTGTGTGTGTTTGTGTGTGTGTGTGTGTGGTCATATGCTTGATACATTCAAAGTTTTCTCACCTCCATATTGTTCATCTTTTAAATTTCAATTTGCATTGAAAAACTTACTAGGGATACCATGAAATGTGAAATCCATGTTGAGATCACTATATCACAAACTCACTCTAATTCAACAACTCGTCATAAATCAATTACCACGTTGAGATTAGTATTTGCAAGGAAAAACGGGCATTGTAATACACATAGATTCGCTCGGCAATTTAAAAGGTTCCTTTCGTATTCTTGAATGGTAGGATCCAACGGCGTACTAGCCAGACCTTGGCTCGTGTTGATCCTAAAAAAATTAAAGAAAACCAGGCTCATGTCCTTCCGGTGGCGTGCATGGTATGCACATTAGGCAACCCCAACCATTCGAGCCTCAGCGTTTCGAGTCGAAATATCTGGCGGGCAAAATTCCAGCCCTAGGAAATTCCCCTCATGTCCCCAGTCCATAATGACTACTACCGATGAACAACGGAGGGATGCTTTAGTAACTAGACAACGTTACCTACCGTGCCGAGCACGGTTCAATTCCCTCGGTCGCCGCTCACCAAGGTCACCCGTCAACTGCATTGCCTAGTACTACTACTACACTAGGATGAGCACAGAATTGAGCCCGTTTGTTCGTGCCTAGTACTTGGGTCAATATATCAGGCAATGCACTGGTACGGAGGGATTGTCCTTTTACTCTGCATATATAACTTGTCTGAAGTCTAACTAAGCAAGATGTTTGACCAAATCCTTTCCTAAGAAATACAACAGAACAGATGTATGGCTTGAAAATTTATTGCATGATGATGGTTATGATATTGTTTCGAATCCTGGATCTTAAATTTCAGAAAATCCAAAAGTGACCATAAATTCTTGAAACTGAGCATGGCCACGTGATATGGCACAAATATTACTTCGTAATTTTTTTCTTCAATTTGAGACAAGCTGCTTATGACAAGTTGCACAAATGAAGAGCCAAGGTATTTTGGAAGAAAGACCTATCACGTTAAGGCGAACGCTTTCACCATTGAAATCGTGAGTGTTTACGTGCCGCCACGAGTCCCGCTTCTCATCGGCAGGTGCCGTCCGAGCAAGCGTGTGAGTCGACGGAGGCGCGGCGAAAGGCATCGCTCGCCCGGTGGCAGGAGGCGTGTGAGCAGACCGCTGTTCCGGCTCACCGGGAGGCAATCCATTTCACCAGGCTCCGCCGCCCACCTTCGTCCCAATTGCTCCCACTTTTAATGTCGCCGGCGCTGCAGTTTAAAATCAACCCCGCAGTATCCGGTATCGCTACAATCTTCTCTCTTCCTCTCCGATTCTCCTGTTGTCTACCTCCAACCAGCTTGACCAAAATGTACGCCATGCCGCATCATGATGGTCTGCCCTTAGTCTTCCAGTTTCCTGAGGAAGACACCCAACCGGAGTCTCAAGAACATAAGGCGCTTTGGAACGAGCTTGAACTGGCCTTGCGGGAACGCCGCGCCTGTCTCCGCTCCCGTTCCGGCTCCCGTTGTCCCGACTGCGCCAGCGCCCATCCCCGTGGCATTGATGGGCTGGGAGCCGCACATTGTCGCCGAGCTTAATGCCACGGGGTTCCACGAGGTCCCCGCCGACTTTCACGCGCCCGTGCACTGCCGGCGCATGCGCGCTGGCGTCCGACAGCAGACGCCGCCCGTCTTTGGTGCCCGTTCACCTGCCAACAGATGCGCGCATGTGCATGCGACGCGGCGCTGTCTGGTGCCGTGCACATGAATGTCTCCTCCGCGCCGTTGACAGCGCATGTCCCCGCGCGGGTACCAATGCCCCCCTCAGCGGCATGGACGGCCGCCGTCGACCGCTTCCTTGCACAAACGCCAGTCGCCTCCTCCCGCCAATTAACTCGCTCCAAAGTCCAGAACATTTTGGCCTTCCTTGAAGTTAGGCCAACGTCCAGGAGTACGCCAACAATGGCGCAAGACGCCGCCATCGCCGTTGGTCAGTGGCCCGACGACACACAGAGCATGTCAGAGGAGCCGCTTCCCACTTCAAGACGTCCCCGCCGCCGCCGCGTAATCTAAATTTGCCATGAAAAACGTTCGGATTGCCATTCTTAAAATCCGAACATTTATCATTTCCGTTTATTTTAGATTGATCGTTATATAATTTAAAGTCGGAGTCAGACTGAACGAAATCTATGGTTTGATCGATTGAATGTTCTACTAGAGCCGTATCAAATTAAATATAAAACATCATCAAGCCACATGTATTCCTTATCATCCAACGACCTAGACTGCTTCAATGTCGAGTGCTCAACACGTTTAGCGTGCAGTTAATTTCATGCCAAAAATAGTGCTAATCACATAATAACACGCAAATAATATCCTACTTAATATCCACATGCACCTAATATACTTCCAAATTAACGTGCATTCCACGTACACACTGACTAGTGTACTAGTACGTGAAACTGGTGCCGTAACTTATGAACGCGTCCAGATATGGTCAACGGCAACATCGCCTGCCAGTTCTTCGTGTTTGCCCGTGCGTCTAAATGCAGAAGGGGAGGAGAAAGAGAGAGCACACATGGAACACTCCAGTAAGTGAAGGCGAATAGTACGTGCTAACGAGCCGGTCCCACTAATGTACTAAAAATAATACTACATGTTATCCATTAAATAGGTTGTGGTAATATAAAAACATTATGTGAACAAAGGGGGGTACAACAAACATTGTTGTTCTAAGTATGTTGCCTATTGACGTGCGGCTTGAAGGCCCTAGTCGCATGTTCGGTCCTCGTCCTTTATTTTTAAATTTGTATATGGGTCCAAATTTGTTTCATGACATGTGGGCCCCTCGGTGTGTAGTTTGTAACACTTTAATTTGTGGGTTGAAATTTGTTCCATTCCAAGTGGACTATCGGTGTGTAGTTTTGTAGCTTATTTATAATAATTAAAGAGAACAATAGAGTTTTTTCCAATAATACCATGGTGCGACGTTAAAGGCGAGAAAGGACGTGCGAGAGAGCGATGACCGAGCTAGAGGGAAATCAACTAGGGGAGTTGCGGGGGTTGCAACGGTGTTTGGAGTAGTTGTGGGCCGAACGCTATGAAAATATAATCTAAACCGACCGGAGTAAATGCCTACACAAATTAATCGAAGGTTGGAGTGCCCCTCGCAATGTAAATAGCTCCGGCTTTGCGAGGGATGGAGAGGTAGCTTCAATGCGTGGAAGATATGGCGTGAGAAAGCGAGGTCAATCGAGAGACATATAAATAGAGAGACAAAGTGAGTGTGGTCCGACATTCATTGAACATATATATATATATGCTCTGGAGAGATATTGTCCGATTGAGCTTTTGGCAAGGGTGAGGGCTGTAAGATAGAGCTTGAGAGATGATCCAGTCACAGACGTGTAGATATATTTTGTGCGTGGGAGGAAGCAAGGTCAATCAATCACATAGGGGCGTCGTGCGATCGAAAGAGTGAGACGGGTTGGAGAGAGTGACCTAGATAGACAATGTGCATGAGAGAGAGTATACAATGTGAATAGGTCGAATTGGGCTTAAACATGGTGATATATCGTTTTTTCCGAGAAAGGGCAAGGTCAATCGAGACATACAAAGAGAGAGATATAGATAGATAGAGAGAGAGAGAGAGAGAGAGAGATTGAGCGAGCATGGCCCGCCATGAGGTCGAAAGAGTGGGGGCAGCTTGGATGGACTGACCTAGATAGACAATCTGCGTGAGAGAGTATATAGTGTCTCGATCGAGGCCCGAACAGGGAGATATATCATTTGTGTGTGAAAGAAAACGATGTTAAACGAGACTCAGATAAAGAGAGCAAGATTGAGTGAGTGTGGCCTGCCGTGCGGAAGAAAGAGTGAGACAGTCTCGAAGGAGTGACCTAGATAGACAATGTGCATGCGTGCACACGAGAGGTTGGGGGGCTAGATAGGAAATGCATGTATTTAGCGCATGAGGGTGAGAGGGAGAGGGAGAGGGAGGGAGAGAGAGAGAGCTCGGCATGGGGTGCAATGGCGGGTGTGTGAGGTAAATACATTTGGTAATAGAGTGGAAAAAGGGGGTTGTGTATTTGAGAGAGTTAGAGATCGAAACATGGAGAGAAAGAATGAACGTGTGTTGGAAACCGATAGCTTCCTAAGGTGGTTAGGAGAGGAAGATTGACGATACAGAAAGTATGTAGCGTGTGTGCCGGGGGGGGTGGTGGCTAAAAACAACATTTGAATGTAGATAGTACGAGACTTAATATCGATGTTTCAGTTCGGTGTACATTGTAAGATTTGAACTGAGGACCATGCATATGGGTAATTATTTCGAATTCGTTGCATACTAGGTTTCGAAAAGTTGACATTGACTCGATTTGTTGTGCTATTTTGTAGGTCATTTGTTTGAATCCATCCAAAAGTTTTCTCACTACCATGGTGTTCATCATATACATATGAATTTGTATTAAAAAAGTAGCATGGGTACAGTGAAATGCAAAATCCACATTAGAATTGGAGATCGCTACGTGACACACACTCTAATTCAAATAACTAATTATGTGACACACACTCTAATCCACGTTAGCGGGGATACTGTTTTGATTTTTTTTTCAAATAACTCCTCATTAATTAATCTATAGTACTCCCTCTGTTCAGTTTTAAAAGACCTTGAAGACATTTCAGACAATGTGCAAAACAATTAATTTTAAGTTGTCTGAAACGACTTACAAAAGTGAACGGAGGGAGTATCTCGTTTCGAATGACTAATTATTGCAAGGAAAACACGGGCATGGTAATACATACAGATTCGTTTGCAAATGAAAGAAGATTCGTTTGCATTCTCAAATGTAGGCGCACCAGGCAGACTAGGGTCGTGTCGTGGTGGTCGCATGTGTCGGACGGACGCGTAGCACCCAGCCACCCACCCCCTCCCCCCCAAAAAGGACGACGACAAAATAAGTTTGCGCTTCCATGTTTCGGGTTGAAATATCTGGTGGCCCCAATTCCAGCCCTGCAAAATCTCCCTTCACCACTGTCCCCTTCCGCACCCAGATTGCTCAAATCCCTAATTCGCCGCCAACCCAAGCAAAAGTTCAAATCGCCCCTCGTCTCGTCTCTTTCCCCACCTCTGTGTCGGACGACGATGACGAAGACGACGGTCACGCTTCACGACCGCACCGGAGCTACCTCATCTACGCCCTCGTCCACTGAACCGGGTGGTCCACCGACAACGTCGGCCACCGCAATCGACGTGCCTCACAGACACGGACTTCCACCGCATCAGGTGCGCTTCACCGACGACGTCTCCCAGCTTATCGGGGCTACTTCACCGAGCACATCGTCGCACCTCCGCCCCCCGAGGCCATTGGGGCTTCACCAACGGTCTCGTCCACCATATCATAGCGCTCCGCTGCCACTCAAGATCTGCATCCGTGCGCGGCCAGCCAACGCCAGCGCATCACCCTCAACGGCTCTGAAGTGACCCGCACTCTAGCTAGGCGAGAATGCCCAAACGTCGGCCCAAACTAGGTATCCACACATCACTCCCTTGTGCACTGTTCCGACGATGTTTGGATATCCTTTCACTATGCTATTAGCTTACACACCTATGCAATTCTGACTTTAACTCTTATTTCTTCTGGAGATATCATCTGAAACAAGCAATCCATTTTTAGCGAAGCATGATGGTGCTACGAGATCTGGTACACATCCTGCACACCCGTATAACCATGTAAGTATCTGTCCTTCGGCACAACAACAAGGACGATTCCTCTTATTTGATCAACCATTCGCCGTGTCAAAAGTGCAGAGGGGGATGCAAGGAGCACAAGGCCTGCACATCCAAGCAAGTGGTAACATGGACTTGTACATGGAACATCCCAAGCGCAAGCAGAGCTGCAGTGAGCCTGTACAACGAGCTAGCGCAAGTCCCTGCATTTCATTTAATTCGTACTAGCATTCGTGTATGATTTGTGTGCAGTGGCGGATCCACAAATTCAAGTTACCAGGGGCAAACATTTAACTTAAAAAATACGAAGGCACTTGCACTCCGGAAATCAACATAACTTGAGAAATGTGAAGCTACATGCACTTTGAAAACCAGCTAATGATCTGAATTAGTTCAAATTATAAACACTAAATGATGCAAGCACCAAAAAACACAAAATGCAACATGGTGTACAAGGACTACAAACATGGTCTGTACCTGCTTGAATTATTCGTTCTCTGGATGAAAATATCGAAGTGTAATTGCACCTATAACCAATGCGCAAACTGCATATCAATATATCTATCCTGGACAAGTGCACCAATAGTTTCAAACAACAGATTAGAAAAGTATTTATGCTATGTTGTCATGATACCGGGACTTTCTGGTAGATGACCTTGACGTTTCCTCAAGCCATGAAAATGCACTATAATTTGCTTGTCATCAATGCCTCCAAATCTCTATGTCTCTCTCAAATTTGTAGATCATCATTAGACACTAAATCCTTCAGTGAGAGCTTGCAAAATGCTTGCATTAGATCCCTCATTAGACACTATATGTTCATCACCAGCAGCATGTAAAATGGTTGCATCAAATCCTTCATTAGCAGTCTGTTCATTAGACACTTCAGGCTCAAGAACAACATGAGCTTGTATGTTTGCACCGAAAACTTGATTAGATACATCAGATTCAGTCAGTTCAGTATTGATTGGGGGAGTTCTAAATAAGTAGAAATTGGTTTCATTTTCTCATAGATTCCCTACATACAAGCAGTTTTACAACACCGTCAGGTTTAACTATTGGCCAGAAATTGAAGAGTTGAATTAGATATAATCAGGGATGTGATGTACCTGCTCGTTGCACATGCTACTCTTGCAAGCTTCGACTGTCCATTTGCGCAAGCTTGATGCCATGCCCGTGTTGCCACTGTCGGTGTCAAAACCGGCGGATCTCGGGTAGGGGGTCCCGAACTCTGCCTCTAAGGCTAATGGTAACAGGAGGCAAGGGACACAATGTTTACCCAGGTTCGGGCCCTCTCTATGGAGGTAATACCCTACTTCCTGCTTGATTGATCTTGATGAATAGGAGTATTACAAGAGTTGATCTACCATGAGATCGTAATGGCTAAACCCTAGAAGTCTAGCCTATGAGGTTATGATTGTTGTGGTTAAACCCTAGAAGTCTAAACCCTCCAGTTTATATAGACACCGGGAGGGGCTAGGGTTATACAAAGTCAGTTACAGAGAAAGGAATCTACATATCCGAATCGCCAAGCTTGCCTTCCATGCAAAGGAGAGTCCCATCCGGACATGGGACAAAGTCTTCTATCTTGTATCTTCATAGTCCAATAGTCCGGACAAAGTATACAGTCCGGCTGTCCGAGGACCCCTTAGTCTAGGACTCCCTCAGTAGACCCTGAACCGGCGCGCAGATTGTCTTCGGCATTGCAAGGTGGGTTCCTTCTCCGTATACTCCAACATAGCCTCCAGAACATAGAAAACGTGTCCGGCTCTGCAAAACAAGTACCACACACAACCGTAGAGAGTATAATATTTCATGAGTCCAATTCGCTGACAACTTTTTTGTAGCGTGACATCACGCCACTGCCCGGTCATTATTCGAACTGTCTTTTATCCTGCCGCTCCGTATTTTGAGGTGCGGTTCCACTGGCACGTCTTGTTGAAGCAGAGATCGTGTCCCCTTATCAAGGGATTCTCATCAATACGGGCATGGGTAACCCAACCGTGTCATCTGCACGACGCTTGGGGAATAGGCGAATTTTAAGGTGAGCAGGGAGACACATGACCTTTACTGCCTTTATAAAGGGATAAGGATTCATCCATGTTCACCCACGCCTTCTCCTTCCTCTGCTTATCCATTCTCGAGCTCCAGCACCCAAGCTCTCGCCTTCTCCGCCCAAAAAAGCACTCCAATCATGTCCGGATTCGGAGCGGGAGGCAAGTGGATGGCCTCGTCCTTTAAGAAGAAGGACATCAAGGAGCTCCGGGAGGTCGGGTACCTGACCAAGGACATCGCTCATCGACTTCCAGCCAAGGGACAAATCATCCCCACCCTGGAGCCCCAAGAGAGGGTGGTGTTTCTCACACACTTCGTCCGTAGGCTGGGATTCCCCCTCCACCCGTTCGTCCGTGGACTGATGTACTATTACGGGCTGGACTTCCATGATTTGGCCCCCAACTCTATCCTCAACATCTTGGCATTTACTGTCATGTGCGAGGCCTTCCTCCACATCCCACCTCACTTCAGCCTATGGCTGAAGACCTTCAATGTGGATCCGAAGGTGGTGAGCGGCCAACAAGCAGAGTGCGGAGGCGCCATGGTGGGCAATATGCCCAATGTCACCTGGCCCGAAGGCTCTTTTGTGGAGACTGTCAAAGGGTGGCAGTCGGGGTGGTTCCACATCACCGAGCCGCGCGACACCAATTGGGCGGCGGCCCCCGCATTCCGATCTGGAGTCCCGATGCAGCTCACCTCCTGGCAAGATAAAGGCCTGGCATGGGGCTCTTCGGATGATCTGACAACGCTCTAGATGCGCGTCTGGAGCATGATAATCAAGAAAGTCAAGCTCGTCAACGTAATCCAGGTTATGCACGTCCACCAGATTCTTCCGTGCCAAAGCCGAACTTGCTATCTGTGGGAGTTTGATCCGGCCAAGCACCAGACCCTATTAGAGCTCTTCGGCACGACACACGAAGAAATCTAGAAGGTGCTCTTTAAGGCCAACAAGGTGCCGCTGGCCACAGACGAGGATCGTGGGCACAATCTAACTCACCCTGTGAATCCGGTAAGTCCTCTCATGTTTTAAAGGTGTACCCTTTACTTGCATATTCGAGGGAACGCATTTAAGTCTCCCTATCAATTATTTCAGGACTGGACAGAGATAGCGGAGCGGGTTAACTATCCTGGTCCGCTGCCCGAAGGCCCAGAGACTCTACTCCTGACGAAGATGCTGTTTCCGGCGCCTTATGAGGTGCCGGAGAAGAAGGCCAAGGGGACCAGAAGTGGTCTCCGCCGCAAGGGCACTTCAGACGTGACGTCCGAAGACGCCAAGGCGCACTCCTCCACCAAAGATGACGAGGAAGAGGAGGAAGAAGAAGAAACCCACTCCCCCCTACAGGGAAAAAAAGGACGGCCTCCACACATCCAGAGGCTGAGGCGTCCAAGAAAGAGAAAGCTTCCTTTCCAAACAGCTCCACAGCGGCCACTGACGGCAGCTGGGAGTGGAAGCCCAGGGAGAAGCCCCTGGCCAAATCGTAAGTGTCCGGACACGTATCTGTATCCAGATTCTTTACTTTATTGTTTTAATGTGCTTAAATTATACATTTGCAATCCAGCTCAGTCCCACCTCGAGCGGTCCTTATCAGAGGATTCGCTGGACCCAGCAGCGATGGACAGCGGGACCCTTCCGTCGGCCACCTCTCCCCGGGACCTGGATGGCGCCGAAGCATCATCCCGAAGGATCCCTGGCCCAGAAGAGAATCCGGCGGCCATCCGGGAGGCGCCAGAGGGTGAAGCCTTGGCTGCCGGACACACGGGGGAGCAGACCCCCCATGGATACTGACGATGGGGGCCGTATTCAATTCGGCCCTCATCCGAATATAATTCTGGAGACGCCTACGGTTCCGAAATTAGGCGAGTAGCCCCCTTAAAAGGGAACGGGCGCACCTAGCCCGCCGGTGACCTCTGTCCAACCAGAGGCACCGGACAGGTTGCTGGAAGCGCTGAAAGGCGCTTCCATTTTTGACGAACACCGTACCCTTATGGGTACGGTGATTGGGAAGGTCCAATCCGCGAAAAGCGGATTGACCGAAGCCTGCACAAGCCTTCTAACAGGCTTTTAGGTAAGCAATGTAATTAGAAAAAGAATGTCACAGTATAGACAGTAGCCCCTGATGCTCTGTCCGGTGTTCGGAAAGAAAAGCTGAACACAGGATCAAATAATTTTTGCAGGAGTCTAATCTGATATGTCTATTGGAATAAGCAGGCATCGCTGCTGGTTGCGACCACACACACTACGGAAGTCTCCGGACTGAAGCAGAATCTGGAGCGGGCCGAGGAGTAGATTGGCCACGTGAAGAAGCAGCTGGAGGAAAGCAAAGGTATGTATTTAACCTTGCCTAAATTCTGGTGTAACGAACGATTTGTTCTGACTGAAGTGTCATAATATTTGTTAGGGGCAACGACCGAGGCAGAGGCTCTCAAGAGGTCGCTGGCCGAGGCCGAGGACAGGGCGGCTAAGGAAAAGGCTACATGTGAAAAGCATGAGGCTCGGGTCAGTGAGGTCCAACAAGAGCTCCAGGACACTGTCAAGAAGTACTAGTCCTTGGAGCGCGATTTCAAGGATCGAGAGTCTGAACTTGCCAAAGCTCGCCAGAGTGCACAAGATGCCCAAGCTGAAGCCCAGAGCGCCCTACAGGAAATCCAGGCGGCCAAGAAAATCACGGCGGGTAAGGCTTTTATAATGCAGAGCAAATATGTGAAGGAAAGGTTCCTCTTACTGACCCGGATTTGGAGTTCTCCAGAGGCGTTTGCAGATCTGCCGCTCAGCATATCAGACGCTACAGAATTCTATCGAGCCAAAGAGGGGAGCTCTACGGAGAGGTTGTTCTGGTCTCAATACCTTGGACCAGAACATCCAGTGTCCTTTAGTGACCAGCTGAAACAGCTGGTCGAGCTGTATAACGCGGCCGAACTAGCCACGAAGGACTTATAATCCGGCTATGGCGTGCCGAGCCCATGCCCAGCAGCTACTTCGGACTTGTGAAGCGGCTTGTGAGTGTCTGCCCATGGCTTGAAGCCATCAAGCGATCGGTATGTATCGAAGGCGCGCGGATGGCCTTTGCCCGCGGTAAGATGCATTGGACGAAGATGGACGCCACGAAGCTGATGACCAAGAGGCCGCCTGAGGGCAAGGAGCACCGCCGACCCGAACTGTATTTTGGCAGTGTCCTGGAGGAATCCTGCCTTGTGGCGGAGCAATGTGCCAAGGACATCATATTCCCATGAATACATTCATCTTATCATGTCCTGTAATATGAAACAAGATCTTTATGTAATATAATGCTTGTTTACTTAAAATTTTACCTCTTGTGCGGCCGTTTATGAAATCTGATAGTTGGCCAGTCGTCGGCTTCTACCCCCACGTAGATAGTACGGGGGTGTTCGGGATAAATCTAAACACTCTTTACTCCAAAATTTGGTCCTTAAAGGAGGTGTTTAGCGCAACGAACAAGGCAATCAAACTATACGGCTTTATCAGCCTCACTTAGCCATAGGAGTTTGACAATGAAAATTTTGGCACGGCCCCTGGTGTTCGGAAGTCCGAAATTGGGGCATATACACGCCTAATCGGATAAAAAACCAATTCCTCGCATAATGCAGAAAAAATCTCTAAGGACTTGAAACCTCTCGAACAGCTGACCAGCTCTCGCCGCATCATGACAGTCAGTTTTCGGCTATCTGTACTAAGGTGCTCGTTTGGAAGAACTGGGACACAATCGCAGTAGTTCTCCCTTTACTACCCTAGTCGATATAGCGGAACATAAGGTAGTAAGCACAGGAGCCGGGCAACCCAACTATTGACCAAAGACATGATTCGGAGCCGGTGCATATAATGCTATAAGTTCGGGGTGCCGAACTGTACTATAAAAGTGTTCGGACTTTATTGCCATGTTATGGGGTATAATGAAGCCCCTGGCGATTTAAGGCGTACCAGACTGTACGGGTGCAATTGATAAAAATACAAAGACAAGGAAAAAAAATCAAGTAATAAGCTGACGCCGCAAATATTGAGCCGCTAGTTATTTTCCATTGTAATTTGATTAATACGTCAAAGCATATTTGTACAAGTAATGCGATAAGAAAATAAGGCTATTTGACATGCCATGACCAAGGGCGAGCTGCGTGCGGGTATTTAAAACAGGTATAACGATCATTAGCAGAGACCACCTGGGGATTCCCTTGTACGTCAAAGCTCCTTGCCTTCTTGGTGTATCCGTCCCGTGATAGGTCTGATGATCAGGTTATTAGAAAAGCCTTGGGAAGAGAAAAACCTGAAAGAAAAAGAAAATGTGAAGGTATTCAAATCCAGGAGCGGTTGAGCCGCATTATGGACCACGGTCTAGCTGTGCCTCTGTCCATGTCCATGGTATTTTGAGTGCGTAGTCATGTACGTGCGGCACAAATGTCACCGCTTGATTGGGACTAGGACGGAGGCCAAATTTCTAGTAAAGCTCTGGACGAGCTGGACAGTCCTGCTGTAGAGTAGTTCGGACTCGCTTTACGGTGTCTGCGAGTTTTAATGCTGAATTGAGGTTCTGCCTAAAAAGGCTACTCTGTACTTCTTCTTCAAGGGCCGCAGTGTACTCCTCAGTACGGAGGGAGCGTTCCGTATTTCCGTTGACCGTTATGACACCGCGTGGTCCCGGCATCTTGAGCTTGAGGTAGGCGTAGTGCGGCACCGCATTGAATCGAGCGAATGCGGTTCGTTCGAGCAGTGCATGATAGCCACTGCGGAAGGGGACAATATCGAAGATTAACTCTTCGCTTCAGAAATTATCCGGGGATCCAAAGACCACTTCTAGTGTGATTGAGCCCGTACAGCAGGCCTCTACGCCCGGTATGACATCTTTAAATGTGGTTTTTGTTGGCTTGATCCTTGAGGGATCGATACCCGTTTTGCGCACTGTATCCTGAGAGAGTAGGTTCAGGTTGCTGCCTCCATCCATGAGGACTCGCGTAGGGTGGAATCCATCAATAATTGGGTCAAGGACCAGTGCGGCTGAACCGCCATGACGGATACTGGTCAGATGGTCCCTGCGATCGAAGGTGATTGGATAGGAGGACCATGGGTTGAACTTTTTGGCGACTGGCTCCATCGCGTAGACGTCCCTGAGTGCACGCTTGCGCTCCCTCTTGGGGATATGGGTGGCATATATCATGTTCACCGTTTTAACTTGGGGGGGGGATTTGTTCTGCCCCCTGTGTTCGGTGGTCGGGGTTCCTCGTCCTTGTTATCACTTTGCGACCCTTTCTCCTTATTCTCGGAATTTAACTTGCCGGCCTGTTTGAAAACCCAACATTCCCTGTTGGTATGATTGGCCGGTTTATTAGGAGTGCCATTCATTTGGCATGGTCAATCTAGTATGCGGTCTAGACTGGTCGGGCCTGGATTATTTCTCTTAAATGGCTTCTTTCGCTAACCGGACTTAGAGCCACTGAATCCGGCGTTGACCGCCGTGTCTTTGGTGTCATCACCGTTGTTTCGATGCTTATGTTATTGCGTCGGGGCTTGCCGTTGCTGTTTCTGGCTTCAGAAGTGCCAGGTTCGCTTGTATTGTTGTTGCTACGGGCTAGCCAGCTATCTTCGCCCGCACAGAAGCGGGTCATGAGTGCCGTAAGGGCTGACATGGACTTTGGTTTTTCCTGGCCGAGGTGTCTGGCCAGCCATTCGTCGCGGATGTTGTGCTTAACGGCTGCTAGGGCTTCGGTGTCCGGACAGTCGACGATCTGGTTCTTTTTAGTTAAGAACCTAGTCCAGAATTTCCTGGCTGACTCTCCGGGCTGTTGGATTATGTGACTCAAGTCATCGGCATCCGGAGGTCAGACATATGTGCCTTGGAAGTTGTCGAGGAAGGCGTCCTCCATGTCCGCCCAGCTGTCCCTTGAGTTTGAGCGGGAGGTATTTCATGGTGTGAAGATCATCGTCGCGGGCCATTTGAATATGGAGAATAAAATCCTCAATCCATAACATGGGGTCTGTTGTGCCATCATATGATTCGATGTTCACGGGTTTAAATCCTTTTGGGAAATCGTGTCCCATTACTTTGTTAGTGAAGCAAAGGGGGTGTGCGGCGCCTCTAATCGGGCCAAGTCGTGACGTAGCTCGGATGGGGTTCATCTGCAGTTTTCGGCCCGGACGTGATTATGTTTGTCACGTTCAGCCAGATGGCCATCGTCGCACATCGGGGCACGCCCCCGTGATCCATAGATTGATCTTGTCCGACCTTCTCTGTTTTCCAAGTCGCGCCGCAGTCATGTGTATATCCCCGAGCTGTTGTATTTCTGTTTGTTCGGCGAGGCAGTGCGGGCTGGTGTTCTGCTCGAGGTGCCGCTTTGTCCCGGCCACGTGGTGGTCGGTCAGCCGCATTGTACCTTGGTAGGACGGGCTCCAATGCCTCGTCATCAAACTATGGTAACAGTTTGCACTTCGGGTAGCTTTTGGTTGGGCGCTCGAGGCCATATTCCTCGGCTGCTAGGACATCAGTCCATTTTTCATTGAGCAGATCTTGGGCAGCTTGAAGCTGCTGCTTCTTCTGTTTCAGGCTCCTTGAAGTGGCTATTAGCAAGCGCTCCTACTCGGCGGGCTCCTCAGGCACGATAAAGTCTTCGTCGCCAAGGCTCACCTCATCCTCGGAGAGCAGAAGGTAATTACTGTCCTCCGCATCTTCATCCGTGGCCTGTTCATCGGGGCTAGCTTGCCCATCTTCCCGTTCGTCCTGTTCGAAGGTTGGCTCAACGGGGTCTTCATTGTTTTCGGCATCGTCCGGAGTGTTATTTTCTCCTTTGACAGTATTGCTATTTTTACAACGGCGTGGCTTAGAGCGGCGTCGCTGATGTTGGTGCTTTGGCTGTGTCTCAAGAGGTTTATCCTCGACTGGATTTTCATTGTCGCCGTTGTTTTCTTTGGGTGTATCCACCATGTATATGTCGTACGAGGAGGTGGCTGTCCAACGCCCTGTATGCGGTGGTTCCTGCTCCTCTCCGGCATCATCGTCCATACCGTCGATGTCTTCAGAGTCGTAATTGAGCATGTCGGTTAAGTCGTTGATAGTGGCTATGAAGTGGGTGGTGGGAGGGAAACAAAGTTCTTCGTCGTCCGCTTCCCACTCAAGCCGGACATAGTTCGGCCGAGAGTCCCCCGTCAAGGATAGGGACTTTAATGAGCTTAACACATCGCCAAAAGGCGAGTGCTAGAAGATGTCCACGAAGCTGAACTCCAAAACCGGCGCCCAATCAGGTTCGATGGACGCGGATGCACGCGGTTCGGAACCCATGGCCGGAGACGAGTCCGAGGTTCCGGTGACACAAGCCCAGCTCGATGTTGGGTCTGTGTGCGGCTCGAGCGCCGCTGATTCTACGGCCTCCGTGGCGGGGTTAAGCTTCCCGTCTTTGGACGATGTAGTCCGCTCTGGCTCTAGGGCCAAGGCGGTCATAGGCGCTATCTCCTGTGTGTGGCCAGATGACATATCTAGGTCATGTTCATCATGGTGGCCGGGGACAGCCGTCATGGGCTTGAACCCGTCGAAGATCACGTCTCCACGGATATCGGCCACAAAATTTAGGCTTCCAAATCTGACCTGATGGCCAGGGGCATAGCTATCGATCTGCTCTAGATGGCCAAGCAAGTTGGCCTGCAGTGCGAAGCCGCCGAATACGAAGATCTGTCCGGGGAGGAAGATCCCCCCTGGACTGCGATTTTGTAAATGATTGACGGATCCATCAAGCCTTCTGATGACGACGCAACAGAACTCTCAATGAAAGCACCAATGTCGGTGTCAAAACAGGTGGATCTCGGGTAGAGGGTCCCGAACTGTGCGTCTAAGGCTAATGGTAACAGGAGGCGAGGGACACAATGTTTACCCAGGTTCGGGCCCTCTCTATGGAGGTAATACCCTACTTCCTTCTTGATTGATCTTGATGAATATGAGTATTACAAGAGTTGATCTACCACGAGATCGTAATGGCTAAACCCTAGAAGTCTAGCCTAGGACGTTATGATTGTTGTGGCTAAACCTTAGAAGTCTAAACCCTCCGGTTTATATAGACACCGAGAGGGGCTAGGGTTGTACAAAGTCGGTTACAGAGAAAGGAATCTACATATCCGAATCGCCAAGCTTGCCTTTCACGCAAAGGAGAGTCCCATCCGGACATGGGACGAAGTCTTCTATCTTGTATCTTCATAGTCCAACAATACGGACCAAGTATACAGTCCGGCTGTCCGAGGACTCCTTAGTCCAGGACTCCCTCAGCCGCCGCTGCCTCCCATGCATGCTACACCCAGGGTTGGATCTTCATCTTGTTGTCCTTCCGTTCGCTTGAAGCCCGGCGACCGCCCTCCAACGAGGGCACAAGGAAGTGCTGTGTCGGTCTGTCCAACGGCGGCTAGGTTAGGAGCGAACCAGACTGGAGGCTGGAGCGAATGAATTGGGATTTTTTCCTTCTGTCGATCGATATGGGAGGCGCTCGTTTGGGCCGCGAGCCTGCTATAGGGCCTGCCTTGCACTTATGTTATTGGCCCATCCAAATTGAAACATTTTTCTTCATTTTTTACATTGCATGCTCATGCGTTGGGATGAACAAAACTAGCCTGGGCCAACCTGGACGACTCAAACTAGGTGCACACTTTCCAGCCACCCGAGGCGGCCGCCCATACCAGCCCCTATGGTGGCATCGCCCCTTTTTGCGTGTATGATTGGGGTAGTGAAAAATATTCCAGTGGCGCTTTTGATTTACCCACAGAATGGTTGAATTGCTTGTTTCTATGAACTAAGTTCGCCAATAATGTGAAGGATGCCAGTCTTTTCATCCTATTGTAGATTACTTAGATCTCGATATGCCAAAAGTAATCGCATTAAATATACAATAAAAGCCAGTGTGATGTGTGTGGCTACAACTAGTCTGACTACACATCCTCATATAACATATCAAGGATGCACCATCTTACCAGATTAACCATTCAACTTACCAATGCAGTGTGGGAAGAAAGAAGTATTGGGAATGCATATCGAAACAATTGATGCCATGGACTCCTTCATACAACCTTGTAAGCGAAAAAGAAGTTGCAGTGTGCCTGTACAAAGAACTAGCATAAGTTCAGTTACCTGCTTCTCGGAATTTTAGTTAGCCACTTATTGCAAAATTGTTCAATTACGTTGCTTGGCTTAATTTAGTTTTCTACTGATTGCATAATGCCACAGCCTATTAGTCCTATTATAGACTGCGCCTATCTATGTGTTTGATACTTACTGTTAAGAATTACATGTTTGCCTGAACTTAAATAGCTACTTGTTTGTTTGACTGCTTTGCTGCTGCAACAACGGGTTACAATGATGTTAAAAACTACTTTTCAGCATCCAATTGAAACTCTTTAATTCCTTGTTTGTTTAACTGGTTTGCTGTTATAACTCCCAGTTGAGATGTTTTGCTAATCTCAACTTTTCTGAATCCAATCGGAACTTTAATGGCAAAACATGTTAGCCCAAGATCAAAGAGCGAGGTCCCCATGGACGTTGTATCATCCCACAGCAGTGGCACCGGCGCAATCATGCATTATGAATTGCCAACTGCTGATGCTCTAGAGGCTAAACTAGTGGTAGAAAGAGATTCTGCTTCTGCACTTAGAGATGAAGTTGACATGTTGAGGAAGCAAACATCACAATCACAAGCAGTACTGAAGACAACCATTAAATATTTGGTGGATTTCAAAATGAAGCAAGCTGAGACTGACCACATTATTAAGGTCTTGAAGGAAAAAGGAAATTAAATTCCCACTTGGTAAATCATAGGTGAAATGTTCTTTCCATCATTGAATAACCTTTGTGTTGTTTGTTCTTTCCATCATTGAATAACCTTTGTGTTGTTTGAATAACCTTTGTTTTTTGTTTTTTGTTTTTTGGTTTGTAATTTTATTTGAGCACAAGTTTGTATTAATTGATAAGACTCGGAGACATTTCATTTTGACTGCTGTGCCAGACCTACAAATATGCCAATCGGGCTGAATGTGCATTCAACAATAATAATAGTATAGATGGACCATAAGTGGCAAGCATCGGAAAGGGCCAATATGTTGTAGTAGCTTGGCTAAAAAAAAGGATGTTGTTGTAGCAAAAAAAAGTACAGCGGCCTGGCTTATGTATGTTAGTTGATATTATTGATCCATATACTCTATAAGTGTTTATATGTGTGTTAGTTCTGTACATTCTTGGTTGATTGACTCGGTATTTGAATCTTGATACATCGCTTGTGTACATATCTAAATGGGAGTACACATTATGCTGCGTGTGACATTTGAGTTGGACATGAAGTGTTCCTAATATTTGAATTCACCTTAAACTGGATTCTAGCTTCTAAATTTGAGTATCGGCATTTGTAAACCATATTCATATATGACAGTGGAATACATCTTTGTCGTCCTTTTGAAGATATATAAAAACACATAGAATGATTTATAAAGATTCGTATAGGAATACAAAATGGATTCGAATTTAGTTGGCAGAGTAAACGTGGATGCTTATTGTCCCAAAATTTGAAAGAAGCGACAAAATGTCCACTCCCACGTCAGCTGCCCGAAGCCAAGTGTTTGGCAGATGGAAATTACTGTCTACACATTACACGGATAATCCATTGGCCCGATTTCCACTGCTCTAAATAGGGGTAGGTTAGTAACTTCAATTAGACATGACACGACCGCCTCTGAGCTCATTCTGACACGGTGGGCACCAAACATGGGTGGCAAAACACATTTGATTCAAGCTCGTCCGAAAGACCTCTGTTTCTCCCTCCATTTCCCCATTCATACACGGTGGGCTGCAAAACAAACTCGACTCGGCCGAAATCGGTGTAGGCAAATATTTTAAATAGGGACAGGTCTGTAACTTCACTCAGACGCGACACAACCGCCCTACCTGTCAGGCCCGTTCATACACCATGGGCGCCAACCATGGGCGCCAACCACCCTCTCCTCGCCCGAAATCGCACTGGGCAAATATTGGCGAGATGCGAGATTACCGTCCTATCCCCAACCGACGAGACGTCCAAATTTCCCATATTTCAAACAAGCGCATCCCAAAACATGGTTCCCCGTACCTCTCCCTCCATTTTCCCATTCGTACACCGTCCGCGCAAGAACACCATCCCCACACCAGCCTCTGTCCGCCACCTCATCCATCGCCGCCGTCCTCCACCCCATCCATCGCTGCTGTCCTCCACCACATCCATCGCCAGCATCCTCCACCATGCCAGAGCGCCTACCAAGACCGTGTCGTCCACTGCTAGAGATGGACGTTTCTCATCCACGGAGACGGACCAACAGCCTTGCATCGCGTCCTCTCACTTCATCGGCGCCGTCGTCCTCTTTGCCGGGGCCGCTCACATGACCTTACTTCCTACGCAATGGGACTTATCCCCCGATGCACCCGTCTATCATCGCAGATCTGCTACAATGCCACTGACAGCCATCGCACCCCCGATGCTGATACGTCTCTAACGTATCTACAATTTTGGATTGTTCCATGCTATTATATTACCTCTTTTGGATGTTTATGGGCTTTATTTTACAAATTTATATCATTTTGGGGACTAACCTACTAACCGGAGGCCCAACCCGTATTGCTGTTTTTTTTGCCTATTTTAGTATTTCGAAGAAAAGGAATATCAAACGGAGTCCAAATGGAATGAAACCTCCGGGAGCGTGATTTTTGGAAAGAACGTGATCTAGAGGATTGGAGTGCAAGTCATGAAGCAGCCGAGGCCTCCACGAGATAGGAGGGCTCCCCCCTATAGGGCGCGCCCCCTGTCTCATGGGCCCCTCAGGCGTCCACCGGCGTACTTCTTCCTCCTATATAAGCCTACGTACCCCGAAAACATCCAAGGAGCCAACGAAACACAATTTCCACCGCCGTAACCTTCTGTATCCGCGAGATCTCATCTTGGAGCCTTCACCGACACTATGTCGGAGGGGGAATCGACCATGGAGGGCTTCTACATCAACATGCTTGCCCCTCCGATGAGTTGTGAGTAGTTTACCACAGACCTACGGGTCCATAGTTATTAGCTAAATGGCTTCCTCTCTCTTTTTGGATTTCAATACAATGTTCTCCCCCTCTCTTGTGGACATCTATTCGATGTAAACTCTTTTTGCGGTGTGTTTGTCGAGATCCGATGAATTGTGGGTTTATGATCAAGTTTACCTATGAATAATATTTGAATCTTCTCTGAATTCTTTTATGTATGATTGAGTTATCTTTGCAAGTCTCTTCGAATTATTAGTTTGGTTTGGCCTACTAGATTGATCTTTATTGCCATGGGAGAAGTGCCTAGCTTTGGGTTCAATCTTGCGGTGTCCTTTCCCAGTGACAGCAGGGGCAGCAAGGCACATATTGTATTGTTGCCATCGAGGATAAAAAGATGGGGTTTATATCATATTGCTTGAGTTTATCCCTCTACATCATGTCATCTTGCTTAATGCGTTACTCTGTTCTTTATGAACTTAATACTCTAGATGCAGGTAGGAGTCGGTCGATGTGTGGAGTAATAGTTGTAGATGTAGGCAGGAGTCGGTCTACTTGTTGCGGACATGATGCCTATATATATGATCATGCCTAGATAATATCATAATTATTCGCTTTTCTATCAATTGCTCGACAGTAATTTGTTCACCCACCGTAATACTTATGCTATCTTGAGAGAAGCCACTAGTGAAACCTATGGCCCCCGGGTCTATCTCTTATCATATTTGCTCCCAATCTACTTTTATTTGCATCTTTACTTTTTGCATCTATATTATAAAATACCAAAAATATATTTATCTTATCATACTATCTCTATCAGATAACAACCCCTTTATTGTGTTGGTTGCGAGTTCTTTGTTTGTTTGTGTAGGTGCGTGGGACTTTTGAGGAGCCTCCTACTGGATTGATACCTTGGTTCTCAAAAACTGAGCGAAATACTTACGCTACTATTGCTGCATCACCCTTTCCTCTTCAAGGAAAACCAACACAAGCTTAAGATGTAGCAAGAAGGATTTCTAGCGCCGTTGCCGGGGAGGTCTTCGCTCAAGTCAAGACATACCAAGTACCCATCACAAACCCATCTCCCTTGAATTTACATTATTTGCCATTTGCCTCTCGTTTTCCTCTCCCCCACTTCACCCTTGTCGTTTTATTCGCCCTCTCTTTCCCAATCTCCTTCTCTCTTTTTCGCTTGCCTTTTTCTGTTTGCTTGTGTGTTGGATTACTTGTTGCCGTGGCGCAAGATAATACCAAATTGTGTGATTTCTCGATTACCAATACTAATGATTTCCTTAGTACTCCGATTGCTCCTCTTAATGATGTTGAGTCTTGTGAAATCAATACTGCTTTGCTGAATCTTGTTATGAAATATCAATTCGCCTGCCTTCCTAGTGAAGATGCCGCTACTCATGTAAACAACTTTGTTGATTTGTGTGAATGCAAAAGAAGAACGATTCGGATAACAATATTGTCAAATTGAAGTTATTTCCGTTTTCACTTAGAGATCGTGCTAAAGTTTGGTTTTCGTCTTTGCCTAAAAATAGTATTGATTCTTGGAACAAGTGCAAAGATGCTTTTATCTCTAAGTATTTTCCTCCCGCTAAGATTATTACTTTTAGGAACGATATTATGAATTTTAAACAACTTAATCATGAGCATGTTGCCCAATCTTGGGAAAGAATGAAATTGATGCTTCGCAATTGCCCTACTCATGGTTTGAATTTATGGATGATCATACAAAAATTTTATGCCGGTTTGAACTTTGCTTCTAGAAATCTCTTTGATTCGGCCGCAGGAGGCACATTTATGGAAATCACGTTAGGAGATGCTACAAAACTTCTTGATAATATTATGGCTAATTATTCTCAATGGCACACCGAAAGATCTTCTAGTAAAAAAGTGCATGCTATAGAAGAAATCAATGTTTTGAGTGGAAAGATGGATGAACTTATGAAGTTGTTTGCTACTAAAAATGATCCCAATGATATGCCTTTGTCTACTTTGAATGAGAATAATAATGATTCTATGGATGTGAATTTTGTTGGTAGGAATAGTTTTGGAAACAATGCTTATAGAAGAAACTTTAATGCTAGACCGTTCCCTAGTAATTCCTCTAATAATTATGGAAATTCCTACAATAATTCTTATGGTAATTTTAATAAGATGCCCTCTGATTTTGATAATAGTGTTAAAGAATTTATGGTTTCTCAAAGAATTTTAATGCTTTGCTTGAAGAAAAATTGCTCAAAGTTGATGATTTGGCTAGGAACGTTGATAGACTTTCGCTTGATGTTGATTCTCTTAAACTTAGATCTTCTCCTCCTAAGCATGATATCAATGAGTCTCTCAAAGCCATGACAATTTCCATTGATGAGTGCAAGGAAAGAACCGCTAGATTGCGTGCAAAGAAAGATTGCTTTATAAAAGCGTGTTCTTCTAGTTTCCATGAAAATAGTGATGAGGATCTTAAAGTTATTGATGCGTCTCCTATTAGATCTATGTTTTGCAATATGAATCTTGATAATTATGGGACTAATGATGAGTCAACTTTACCTAGAAGGCGTCCCAAGAATTCGGAGTTTTTAGATCTTGATGCTAAATTTGGTAAAAGTGGGATTGGAGAGGTCACAACTTTAAATAGCATTGAACCCACTATCTCAGATTTCAAGGAATTTGATTATGATAATTATTCTTTAGAAGGTTATATTTCCTTGTTGCAATCCGTTGTTAATTCTCCTCATGCTTATAGTCAAAATAAAGCTTTTACCAAACATATCATTGATGCCTTGATGCAATCTTATGATGAAAAACTTAATTTGGAAGTTTCTATACCTAGAAAACTTAATGATGAGTGGGAACCTACTATAAAGATTAGAATTAAAGATCATGAGTGTTTTGCTTTGTGTGATTTGGGTGCTAGTGTTTCCACGATTCCGAAAACTTTATGTGATATTCTAGGTTTCCACGATCTTGATGATTGCTCTTTAAATTTGCACCTTGCGGATTCCACCATTAAAAAGGCAATGGGAAGAATCAATGATGTTCTCATTGTTGCAAATAGAAATTTAGTGCCCGTAGATTTTATCGTTCTTGATATAGATTGCAATCTTTCTTGCCCTATTATTCTTGGTAGACCTTTCCTCAGAACGATTGGCGCGATTATTGATATGAAGGAAAAGATTATTGGATTCCAATTTCCATTAAAGAAAGGCATGGAGAACTTTCCAAGAAAGAAAGTCAAATTACCTTATGAATCTATCATTCGAGCTACTTATGAATTTAGTGCCAAAGATGGCACTACTTAGATCTATCTTTGCTTTTATGCCTAGCTAGGGGCGTTAAACGATAGCGCTAGTTGGGAGGCAACCCAATTTTCTTTGTGTTTTTTGTTTTTGTTCCTGTTTAGTAATAAATCTTGAATCTACCTTCTGTTTAGATGTGTTTTTATCTTTTAGTTAGTGTTTGTGCCAAGTAGAACCTATAGGATAACCTATGATGATAGTTAACTTGATTCTGCTGAAAAACAGAAACTTTGGACACACGAATTTAGTTTTGTTAAATCACATAAACATGATTTTGCGTTGATTCTTTTTGCTTCCGATCAATAGACGAATTCTCCAGGACTTACTATTTGTTTAGGATTTTTAGAGTTCCAGAAGTTTGCGTTAGTTACAGATTGCTACAGACTGTTCTGTTTTTGACAGATTCTGTTTTTCGTGTGTTGTTTGCTTATTTTGATGCATCTATGGCTAGTAAAATAGTTTATAAATCATAGAGAAGTTGGAATACAGTAGGTTTAACACCAAAATAAATAAAGAATGAGTTCATTATAGTACCTTATGTTGTGGTTTTGTTTTCTTTCACTAACGGAGCTTATAAGATTTCCTGTTGAGTTTTGTGTTGTGAAGTTTTCAAGTTTTGGGTAAAGCTTTTATGGACTATGGAATAAGGAGTGGCAAGAGCCTAAGATTGGGGATGCCCAAGGCACCCCAAGATATTCAACAATATCCAAAATCCTAAGCTTGGGGATGCCCCGGGAAGGCATCCCCTCTTTCGTCTTTGTTCATTGGTAACTTTACTTGGAGCTATATTTTTATTCGCCACATGATATGTGTTTTGCTTGGAGCGTCGTGTATTATATTAGTCTTTGCTTTTTAGTTTACCACAATCATCCTTGCTGTACACACATTTTGGGAGAAGCCTACTTGATTAGAATTTGCTAGAATACTCTATGTGCTTCACTTATATCTTTTGAGCTTGATAGTTTCTGCTCTAGTGCTTCACTTATATCTTTTAGAGCACGGCGGTGACTTATTTTTGTAGAAATTGCTAGTCTCTCATGCTTCACTTATATTATTTTGAGAGTCTTTTATAACAGCATGGTATTTGCTATGGTTATAAAATTGGTCCTAGAATGGTAGGCATCCAAGTTGGGTATAATAAAAACTATCATAGGAAGTGAATTGGATGCTATGATCAATTTGATACTTGATAATTGTTTGGAGATATGGAGGTAGTGATATTAAAGTCATGCTAGTTGGGTGATTATGAATTTAAAGAATGCTTGTGTTGAAGTTAGCAAGTCTCGTAGCATGCACGTATGGTTAAAGTTGTGTAACGAATTTGAAACATGAAGTGTACCTGGCTTGTGCATCCTTATGAGTGGCGAGAATGCATGTAGTGCTTGATTTTTGATGACTTCTAAATTTTTGCAATAAGTATATGAGTTCTTTTGACTAATGTTGAGTCCATGGATTATAAGCACTTTTACCCTTCCACCATTGCTAGCCTCTTCGGTACCGTGCATTGCCCTTTCTCACCTTGAGAGTTGGTGCAAACTTCCCGGTGCATCCAAACCCCGTGATACGATATGCTCTATCACACATCAACCTCCTTATATCTTCCTCAAAACAGCCACCATACCTACTTATTATGGCATTTCCATAGCCATTCCGAGATATAGTGCCATGCAACTTTCCACCGTTCCATTTATCATCATCATGACATACTTTACTTTTGTCATATTGCCATTGCATGATCATGTAGTTGACATCGTATTTGTGGCAAAGCCACCATGCATTATTTTATACATGTCACTCTTGATTCATTGCACCATCCCGGTATACCGCCGGAGGCATTCATATAGAGTCATATCTTGTTCTAGTTTCGAGTTGTAATTCATATGTTGTAATCAATGAAAGTGTGATGATCATCATTATTAGAGCATTGCCCAAAGAAAAAAAAGAAAAAAAACGAAAAAAAAGAAAGGCCAAAAGAAAAAAAAAGAAAGGCCCAAAAAAAGAAAAAAAAGAAAAGAAAGAAGAAGAAGAAAGAGAAAATAAATAAAAAGGGCAATGCTACTATCTCTTTTTCCACACTTGTGCTTCAAAGTTGCACATTGTTCTTCATGTAGTGAGTCTCATATATTGGGCTTCAAACTAGCACCATGTTTTTCATATAGTGAGTCTCATAAGTTATCTTTTTCATACTAGTGGGAATTTTTATTATAGAACTTGGCTTGTATATTCCTACGATGGGCTTCCTCAAATGCCCTAGGTCTTCGTGAGCAAGCAAGTTGGATGCACACCCACTAGTTTTCTTTTGTTGAGCATTCGTTCATAGCTCTAGTGCATCCGTTGCATGGCAATCCCTACTCCTCATGTTGACATCAATTGATGGGCATCTCCATAGCCCATTGATTATCCTCGTCAATGTGAGACTTTCTCCTTATTTGTCTTCTCCACACAATCCCCATCATCATATTCTATTCCACCCATAGTGCTATATCCATGGCTCACGCTCATGTATTGCGTGAAGGTTGAAAAAGTTTGAGATTATTTAAGTATGAAACAATTGTTTGGCTTGTCATCGGGGGTATAGAAGTTGGGAACATCTTTGTGTGACAAAAATGAAGCATAGCCTAACTATATGATTTTGTAGGGGATGAACTTTCTTTTGCCATGTTATTTTGAGAAGACATGATTACTTTGATTAGTATGCTTGAAGTGTTACTATTTCTTTTATCAATGTGAACTTTTATTTTGAATCATTTGGATCTGAACATTCATGACACAATAAAGAAAATTACATTAAGAATTATGCTAGGTAGCATTCCACATCAAAAATTCTCTTTTTAACATTTACCTACTCGAGGACGAGCAGAAATTAAGCTTGGGGATGCTTGATACGTCTCCAACGTATCTGCAATTTTTGATTGTTCCATGCTATTATATTACCCCTTTTGGATGTTTATGGGCTTTATTTTACACATTTATATCATTTTTGGGACTAACCTACTAATTGGAGGCCCAGCCCGTAGTGCTATTTTTTTTGCCTATTTCAGTATTTCGAAGAAAAGGAATATCAAACGGAGTCCAAACGGAATGAAACCTTCGGGAGCATGATTTTTGGAAAGAACGTGATCCAGAGGACTTGGAGTGCAAGTCAAGAAGCAGCTGAGGCCTCCACGAGATAGGAGGGCGCCCCCCCTATAGGGTGCGCCCCTCTGTCTCGTGGACCCCTCGGGCGTCCACCGACGTACTTCTTCCTCCTATGTAAGCCTACGTACCCCGAAAACATCCAGGGAGCCAACGAAACACAATTTCCACCACTGTAACTTTCTGTATCCACGAGATCTCATCTTGGAGCCTTCGCCGGCACACTGCCGGAGGTGGAATCGACCACGGAGGGCTTCTACATCAACATCCTTGCCCCTCCGATGAGTTGTGAGTAGTTTACCACAGACCTACGGGTCCATAGTTATTAGCTAGATGGCTTCTTCTCTCTTTTTGGATCTCAATACAATGTTCTCCCCCTCTCTTGTGGAGATCTATTCGAGGTAAACTCTTTTTGCGGTGTGTTTGTCGAGATCCGATGAATTGTGGGTTTATGATCAAGTTTATCTATGAATAATATTTGAATCTTCTCTGAATTCTTTTATGTATGATTGAGTTATATTTGCAAGTCTCTTCGAATTATCACTTTGGTTTGGCCTACTAGATTGATCTTTCTTGCCATGGGAGAAGTGCTTAGCTTTGGGTTCAATCTTGCGTCGTCCTTTCCCAGTGACAGCAGGGGCAGCAAGGCACGTATTGTATTGTTGCCATCGAGGATAAAAAGATGGGGTTTATATCATATTGCTTGAGTTTATCCCTCTACATCATGTCATCTTGCTTAATGTGTTACTCTGTTCTTTATGAACTTAATACTCCAGATGCAGGCAGGAGTCGGTCTACTTGTTGCGGATGTGATGCCTATATACATGGTCATGCCTAGATAATCTCATAATTATTCGCTTTTCTATCAATTGCTCGACAGTAATTTGTTCACCCACCGTAATACTTATGCTATCTTGAGAGAAGCCACTAGTGAAACCTATCGCCCCCGGGTCTATCTCTTATCATATTTGCTCCCAATCTACTTTTATTTGCATCTTTACTTTTTGCATCTATATTATAAAATACCAAAAATATAATTATCTTATCATACTATCTCTATCAGATCTCACTTTCGCAAGTGGCCGTGAAGGGATTGACAACCCCTTTATTGCGTTGGTTGCGAGTTCTTTGTTTGTTTGTGTAGGTGCGTTGGACTTTTGAGGAGCCTCCTACTGGATTGATACCTCGGTTCTCAAAAACTGAGGGGAATACTTACGCTACTATTGCTGCATCACCCTTTCCTCTTCAAGGAAAACCAACGCAAGTTCAAGACGTAGCAGATGCCTACACGGTGCCGCAAGAGAAGTGGTACTTCATATCTCCTCAACTTTTTGATCTCAACCAGAAAATAGATATTAACTTGGTTACTCTACTTTCTTTTCAGCTCTTAGAATTTAGTTCTTAGTTAGAAGCAAACAATGGATGCTAAATATCATTTCTCCGGTTTGCAGCTTCAGATCTGCCATGGCACAGTCATAATACAGTTTAATTGATTATGCTTAGGGTTTAATTGATCATGTTGGTTCTGTGGTGGTTTCTTTAATAGAAATCGGAGGGGAAACCCTCTTTAGCTAAAAAAATATTCTTAGAGTTTGCCCCTTTTATGATCACTATACGGTCAGAATATGTGCTTCGTGTCATAATAGCACTGCTCAACCCATCAAGCTAAACAAGCTTAGTTGTTCAAATATGAATCTGATATTATTAAAACAGAGTCTTCTAATTGCTCAGCTAAATATTCCTAAATTAGTTTCAAAAATGCATGTTCGCCGCTTGGGTGTGTATCTCTACAGGGTGCCCACGGGGGGACGGCCCACCCTGGGATTTTGGGTCGTTCCAGGGCCCGATTCCCTTCTGTTCTGCTGCGCGCTTTCGATCTCTACTCGCCCCCAGCCACTTGCCTCGCCAGCGACTTGCCGTCACCGGACGGCATGACTCTAGGAGGAGACGCCGGACTAACAGGAGGTCAGGAGCCACTCACCCAACAACGTCACTGCTACCCGGGCGCGCCCCCGTGCCTACCTTCCCAGTCCGTTAAGGGCTCAGGCGTGCAGCACCCACTAAGCCAACCCGATTTATCCTGAGATGTGTCCTCAACACTCAGCAGCCACTCCTCATCACCCATTTTCTAATTGATTCATTCCTCATTAGGTAGGACTGTCATGAGGGTTTGTTGTGTGCTCAGTGCTACCTACACTTAATGGTTTAGATGTATTTCGGTAATCTTTAGTACCTGTAAAGTTCACAGGGTTTTCAAAATTCCGGCCCTCGGAACAGACAATAGTCATTTTGGATTGTTGGTCGTAGTGACATTGACCCAGATTACTACTGCAAGCCAGGTTTGTTGACAATTTTACTTGTCTTTCTTACTTGTTCATTATAATATCCAATTATTCTCGTCGATTAGTTGCAAACAATAAGTGCTAGTCAAACTTCTTGATTCAGATTTTGGATGGTCTCATACTGCAGTTACAATTCTGCATACTTGTCCTAGTAAGCTCACAAGTAAATGACTGATTCACTACATCTATGCTTGCCTTGTCATATTTGTTCCCAATATTCTTTTAGGATGGACCACCCTGTTTCTAAATGCTGGAATCGTAGACATGAGTGAATAGTATTTCTCTATGTGATCTCTTCCATCATGTGTGGGCAACGAACACTGCATTTTATAGAAAGAAAGTGTCATTTCCAGCTTTTACATAGGCTTCGATCTTCTACATGGAATACAATCTACCTACTAGCTTTGTATCGCACTACCAACACTCCACCCTTGAAGCTAAACATTATGCCACTCATAATTCCTTAGTTTATTTGTTCAAATACGAATTTCATATGATTCTAATGTTCCTACTTCAGTTTTGAATTGTGTGTCTGCCTATTATAGAGAAAACGGGTTTTTATTTCTTTGTGTGGTCTGATCAACACGTGGGGGTGAACTTTGCATATGCAGGGGTTTATAGGGAGACACTCCTCGAGTTGAATCCGCAATGCATTCCATAGATAATCTGACTACTTTTTATGCTTTCATGAATCTCAGATTCTGAACAGCATCATAATGATTATGAGCTTGCGCGCATGAAAAGAATAAAGCAGAATCATGCCATGGCTGTCAAACTTGGCATTAAGGGACTGAAATCAAGTCTCGATGCAATGCAATGCAAACGCTCTCCACCTATAGATTCATGCTCAGAATATGACCCTAATAGTGATTCTGAGCTAGAGGGAGACCTAAGTCAATGTAGCTCCCTAGTGGAGGAGTCAGTGGAAGATGCCCTATCTTATTCACCCATCAAGGTTCTTGCTCTAACTTTCCAAGGTTATATTGGTCGCACATATGTTGCAACTGATGCTTTGCATTGCTTCTACTTTGTTGAACTGCCATTAGCTTAGTTTACACATCGTGTATGTGAATACGCCCTGCCTATCCATTTTCAGTACATGTTCCATCTGTCATCATACCATATTTATCCATTCAAATGTTGTTCTTGTGTATCAGACATTCAAAAGGAAGAGGGCGATTGCTGATCATGGAGGAGCACAAGCAAAGTATTTGGAAAAGGTAGTGGCACCTGATAAATCAAATAGCCCATTAGGTGTAGTTGCAATATCACCTGACCCACAAAACACCCCAACTCTAGCAAGCTCTAGCCCTAGTACACTGGTCATTTCTGATGCCCCAACTCAGCAGACCCCAATTGCAGCAAACAGTATGATTATGCCAGTTGACATAGCACCAGCTCTACGACGCAAAACCCCCATTCCAGCAAAGAGTACACCAAATCCAGTTGCCAAATCCCTTTTCGAATCAGAGAGAGCCCCGATTGCAGCAAATAGGACCCCTGTTCCATTTCTTCCCAGTTTAGAAGACGAAGCTTATATCGTTGTCAGGAACTTTGTGCGCATCTTTCCTTCATGGAAAGATTATACCGCAGACGAAGAACAATTTCCAGTCTTCCTCCGCAACTTACGTGTAAGTAATGTACTAATGTTATTCATGGTCATTATTGCATATGTTTTTGTTGACAGAAGACACAAGATTTCATTCTTTTAAATAGGTGAGGAGCAAACTGGATTGTGAAGACGACCAAGGGTTGGTTACGCTTTTCAAGCACTCATTGATGAACTATCATTCCTACCTGAGGCAAGCGCACTTCAATGGCAAGCCTCTAAACAAAATTTCTGTAAAGTCTCTGGTGCTACATTTATCCGACAGTGACTGGAATAATCTTGTTACACATTGGTCTCGGCTGCAGCGTAAGGTACTGTCTATGATATCACATCACAATTTGAACTACATTTCTGCATTTGCCTTAACATCTCACTTGTATGAAAACTATTAGCAGAAGAACATTCATTCTCAAGGGACCACATAATCTCGCAACTATACTGCACACTGCATTGCTCTTGTGAGTACCTCTTGCCCTGTATGACCATACTTACTTTCATAGCTGTTTGATTATGTAGCGTCACTACACATGTTAGCCTCGTTATCGTCCATTTGGTGGACATTATAAGATCTGTATGGACTCTTACATAAATTTAGAATCGACCCAATGCTTTTGAAGAGGTTTAGCTCAGGGGTCCTCTTGTAAGGACTGAACGTCGTCTATCACTGTACTTACATTAACAGCTACTCCCTCCGTCCCATAATATAAGAACGTTTTGTACAGTACACCAGTGTTGAAAACATCTTGTATTATGGGAAGAGGGATTGGTTCATTGTGTAGCATTCTGCATCTTACTCCCTCGCCCACTGTTGGTGTCAAAACCGGCGGATCTCGGGTAGGGGGTCCCGAACTGTGTGTCTAGGCAGATGGTAACAAGAGACAAGGGACACGATGTTTTACCCAGGTTTGGGCCCTCTCGACGGAGGTAAAACCCTACGTCCTGCTTGATTAATATTGATGATATGGGTAGTACAAGAGTGGATCTACCACGAGATCAAGGAGGCTAAGCCCTAAAGCTAGCCTATGGTATGATTGTTGTAATGTATGTTGTCCTATGGACTAAAGCCCTCCGTTTTATATAGACACCGGAGGAGGCTAGGGTTACACAGAGTCGGTTACAATGGTAGGAGATCTACATATCCGTATTGCCAAGCTTGCCTTCCACGCCAAGGAAAGTCCCATCCGGACACGGACGGAGTCTTCAATCTTGTATCTTCGTAGTCTTGGAGTCCGGCGGATGATGATAGTCCGCTGTCGGACACCCCTAGTCCAGACTCCTCAAGAGCCTCGAACCAGGCTTCAATGACGATAAGTCCGCGCGCATAATGTTCGGCATTGCAAGGCGGGTTCCTCCTTGAATAATCCAGAGAAGATCATGAACACCAGGATAGTGTCCGCTCGCAAAATAAATTCCACATTCCTTTGTAAAGAGAATAAAATGTACACCAGTCCAATCTGCCGACGTATTATGCGGCGTGACATCACACCGCTACCAAGCCTTTGTTTGAATCGTTTTTACTATACCACCTCGGTAGCGTTTAGCGGCGGTTTCCTGGCACGCCCCGTCGAGCGAGATCGTGTTCCCCTTATTCCGGGATTCTCATCAATACGGACGTGGGTAACCCAACCGCGCCATTGATGGTGGCGCTTGCGAGATAAGCGAGTTTTATCAGGCCGGTGGGGACGCATAGTTTTCGTCCGCCTATATAAGGGATAAGGATTTACCTTCTCACCTACGCCTTCTTCCTCCTTTGCTTATCCATCTCCGCGTACTCATGCTCCAACGCCCAAGCTCGCGCATCTCGCCCCGACCTTCTCCGAATATGTCCGGAGCGGGCGGCAAATGGTTGGCCTCCACCGTTAAGGAGGAGCACATCACCAAACTGCGCAGCGCCGGATACCTTTCCGGCGATATCGCGCATCGGCTACCCGACGAGGGGCAGCTCATCCCTACCCCTGGGCCCCATGAGAGGGTCGTCTTCCTTCCCCACTTCCTCCGCTGGATGGGCTTTCCCTTCGCACCCTTCGTCCGGGATCATATTTACTACGGCTGGATTTCCACGATCGGCGCCAACTTCATCCTCAACATCTCGGCGTTTATCGTCGTGTGCAAAACCTTCCTCTGCATCCGCCCCACTTCGCCTATGGCTCAAGACCTTCAACGTCAAGCGAAGGTTGTGAAGGGCACATAAGCGTAATGCGGAGGCGCCATGTTGGGCAAGTTGCCCAACGCCCTTTGGCTCGGGGGCCTTCGTGGACTCCGTCAAGGGGTGGCAATCGGGTGGTTCTACATCACCGAGCCGCGCAAGCCCACATGGGCGGCGACCCCGAAGTTTAGATCTGGCGTCCCCATGCAGCTCACCTCACGAAAGAGAAGGGCTTGCGGTGGGGCAATCGAAGGAGGTGAGGACTCGAGCCTGCATCCGAAGCTGGTGAGCAATAAGCTCAGGCTCGTCGACGTGGTCCAAGTCATGCTCATCCGCCGGATTCTCCCATGCCAAGAACGGGCATTCAATCTGTGGGAGTTCAATCCGGAACAGCACCAGGCGCTGAGCGGCCTCTTCGATACGACATACGAAGGCGCCTGGAGGGTGCTGTTTAAGGGCGCTGAAGACCCCGTATCCGCGACGGAAGATCGCGGATTTCGCTCGCAGCATCCAGCTGACGAGGTAAGTGATTCAACCCCGTTATGGGACACTTGTGGTAATTAAACCGATTCTAAGAGGGTTTCAATCTCTCTTTTCCTTTGACAGGAATGGATGGAGAAGGCCAAGCACCTCATCAGCCCGGCTCCCATGCCAGAAGACCCAGAGAACGCCTGTTTAGCAGGGCTGCTGGTTCCGGCACCGCACGTGGTGCCGGAGAAGAAGGCCAAGAAGGTGGCGCGGGGACTCAAAGAGTTCCAGAATCAAAGGCGTCCGACGACGAGGCGGACTCCTCCCAAGACGAGGAGGAGGAGGAGGACTCTCTCCGGAGGAGGAGAGAAGAAGAGGAAGGCTTCCCCAATAGGTGAGGCGAAGGGTCCAAGAGGGGAGGACTATCCCCCCGGACAGTTTCGCCAACACCACCGTTGGCGAGGATGAGTGGCCTCCAAGGGCCAGGCGTCCGGCAAGATCGTAAGTATCCGGATCCTTGAAGTGCAATTTCTTTTGTGTCGCGTAGTGTCCTTCTAATGCCGCGTTCTGTCCGTAGCCCGGCTGATGATGATCTCCCCGCTTCATCGAGCGGGTTGCTGGCCCCGTCGGATGTGGATTCACTTCTGACTGGCTCTACCCCCCGCGCCAATGAGGACGCCGAGGTGGCATCCCAGAGAAGGACCCATCAGGAGGAGGCTCCGGAGGCGCCGTCAGGCTGCCTCCCGGACTTTGTGCCGGACTCTACATCGGAACCCGTAGTGGTTCCAGAGTCTGGCGGGCGGCCCCTTCGAAAGAAGGGCAAGACCGTGACACCGGTGACCTCCGTCCAACCGAAGGTGCCGGATAACTTGTTGGAGGCGCTTAAAGGCGCTTCCATCGAGGAAGAACACCGCACTATCATGAGTGTGGTGATTCAAAATGTTCAGCTCGCCAAAAGCGGGCTGAGCGAAGCCTGCCGCAGCCTTCTAACAGGCTTTGAGGTAAGAAGTTAAAATTATGTAATGTAATACCGCATAGACGGTAGTTTCGATGCTCGATTCGGTGTTCGGAAAGAAAAGCCGGACTGAGGATCTAACAAGATATACGCAGGGTTGCTTAAAATATGTCAATATGGTTTTGCAGGCTGCTCTGCTGACCTCTGTCGCACTATTGGCGGAGGTTGATGTGTTGAAGAAGGATCTCGAGCGGTCCGAGCAAGAGCTCGGCCATGCCAAGAAGCAGCTCGAGGACAAAGAAGGTGAGTCACACCACTTTGAATAATTACCTTACAGAAAAGGATTTTGGTTGCAATAAAATTAACAAGGATAATATGGGTATTGCAGGGGCCACGAACGAGGTGGCAGCCCTGAAGGAGGCTGTGTCCGCGGCCGAACGCAGTGCGGCCGCGGAGTGGGAAGAGCGAGAGAAGTAAGAGGCACGGGCGGCGGAAGTGCGGCAAGAGCTCCAGGCTCTCATGGAGAAGCCTGAGAGTTTGGAGCGTGACTCTGAGACTCGAGAATCCGAGCTTGCCTTAGCTCTCGAAAGTGCCAAGTCTGCCAAGGCCGAGGCCTGTAAGGCCCTTCAGGAGGTTGAAGATGTGAAGAAGATAGCAGCGGGTAAGGCATTTTTCATGCAAAGCAAGCATGTTAATGTAAAATACCTGACACTTACCCGCATTCGGAGCTCTCCAGGTGCGTTTGCAGATCTGCCGTGTAGTGCGTCCGATGCCGCCGCATTCTATCGTGTCGAGGAGGGGAGATCGACGGAGAAAGTCTTCGGTCTCAAGATGTCGAGGCCGGACACCAGTGCCCCCAAGCGACCCGGTGAAGCGGTGGTCGAACTCCTAAGGTAGCTAAGGAGGCCATGAAGGGCCTTATAGTCCGGATGTGGCTGGGACAGGCCATGCACAGGAGCTACTTTGGCCTCGCAGGCGGGCTGGTGGATGCATGCCCCGGGTGGAGGTCGTCAAGCGCTCCGCTTTGTATTGAAGGTGCTCGTCGGGCCCTTGCCCGCACAAAGGTGCATTGGGGCAAGTTGGATGCGAGAAGCTTCACGGACCCACCGCCACCGGCAAGGAGTATCGCACAGCTGAAATGTATTATAAAACTGTCTCGAAGGAGCCCGCGATATTGTGGATGACTGCCCCGAAATGTAATCTTTGAGTAAACTCGTGTGTATTATCCTGGCGCTGAAAACTGCGTTCATATGCGCTTTGAGCAACGCTTGTTTTAATTTAAAATATTACCTTCATTGGCCGTTTATAAAATCGAGAGATGGCAAGTCGTTGGCTTCACCCCGAGCCACAGTCTTTGGGGTGTTGGGATAACCTTGAACACTCTTGTTCCCGCTTTTGGGTCCATCTAGGAGGCGCCAACACAACGTAACAAGGCGACGGACTTATAATGCTTGAACACTCTCACTTAGCCATAGAATTCTATAATTTTAAATTTGGTGAAGCCCCGGTATTCGGAAGGTCAATCTGGGCGCTATCCACGCCTTCGTCGGACATGGTCCGAACTTCGATCAAGCGGCGTGAGTCTTTAGGACCAAGAAACCTCTCGAACAGCGACCAGTCTCGCCTTATCATGCCGTCGGTTTTAGCTTTCTCCATCGAGGCGCCGCCTGGCTCAACCGGGCGCAATCGCAGTGGTTCTCCAGTGCCACCTTAGCCGACGGAACGGAACGTAAGGCACCAAAACGTGGGAGCCGGCAAACCCAACTATTGACCCAAGACATGATTCGAGCTGATTCATATAATGCTATAAGTTCGAGTGCCGCACTTATGAAAGTGTTAGGACTTATCACACCATAATGTGGGGAACATATGCCCTGGTGTATTAGGCCGTACCAAAATATCTGGTGCAAGATGTCATATAATGAATATATATATATATATATATATATATATATATATATATATATATATATATATATATATATAAGGTAATGTAATTGCAGTCGAAAAGTGCTGCATTATTTATTAAAGGAAGTCTGCTATGAGTGCGGACTGATACAAATTGTGTGGTAAGCAAGGGATTTGGACTAAGTAAACATGTCCCCCTCCAGGGGTGAGCTGCGGACTTGGTGTATATAATCGAATTTAATGCTCGTAATTGAGACCACCTGAGTGTTCATCGCAGCCTTCTTTCGTCCCTGACTGTTGCATCACGAGTTCGGCAGGTTCGCCGCCGGACAGGGCCTCTGGTTACCGGAGTCATGTGTAAAGAAGGAAAATACTAAATAAAATAAAAAAGGGGGGGCACAACTGCGAGCCCCTGGTGTGGTCGAACCGCACTCTGGGTCCATTGCGATCGTGCCCCTTCCCCTGCTCCCATGGTATCTCCAAAGCGTAATGATGTATGCTGAGTGTTATTCTTGCGATCATGCGCGGGCGGGGGTTGGGGCCGCATTACTCGCTGCGATGCTCGATCGCGCCAGTGGTCTTGGTTGGTATTGCTTGGTAGCGTTTTGTTGTATCCGCCGCTTAACGGCCGGACTCGAGAATTGCCTTAAGAGGCTGCTCAGACTTCGCCGCGAGAGAGCCAGATGTTCCTCTGTTCGAGGGAGCGTTCCGTATTCCATTGACCGTGATGACTCCACGAGGGCTGGCATCTTGAGCTTGAGGTATGCATAATGCGGCACGCGCTGAATTTTGCAATGCGGTTCGTCCGAAAGCGAGCTTGATAGCCGCTAAACGGGACTATGTCAAGATTAACTCCTCGCTCCGAAATTGTCCGGGATCCAAGACCACTTCGGCAGTTCTTGAGCTCTGCATAGTTGGCTTCCACACCTGGTATGACACCTTTAAAGGTTGTCTTTGTAGGTTTAATCCTTGAGGGGTCTATGCCCATTTTGCGCACTGTATCCTGATAAAGCAGGTTTAGGCTACTACCGCCGTCCATCAGGACTCTCGTGAGGTGAAATCCATCGACGATTGGGTCTAAAACCAATGCGGCGAATCTGCCATGGCGTATGCTGGTCGGATGGTCTCTTCGATCGAAAGTGATCGGACAAGAGGACCATGGATTGAACTTTGGGCCGACTGGCTCCATCGCGTAGACGTCCCTTAGTGCGCGTTTCCTCTCCCTCTTGGGTATATGGGTTGCGTAAACCATGTTCACCGTCCACACTTGTGGGGGAAAACCCTTCTGTCCTCTATTGTTTGGCGGTCGGGTCTCCTCCTCGTCATCGCTATTTAGCCCCTTCTCGTTGTTTTCGGCGATTAACTTGCCTGCCTGCTTGAACACCCAGCAATCTCTATTAGTGTGATTGGCTGGTTTTTCAGGGGTGCCATGTATCTGGCATAAGCAGTCGAGTATTCGGTCCAAATTGGACGGACCCGGAGTGGTTCTTTTGAATGGCTTCTTCCGTTGACGGGTTTAGAGCCTCGAATCCGTGTTGACCGTCAGATCCTCCTTGTCGCCGCCAAGTTAATGCGGCGTTTGTTTTGTTTCGACGTGACCTACCGTTGTTGTCCTTAGTATCCAGACTGCTAGAATTTTTGCGGAGATTGTTACTGCGAGCTAGCCAGCTATCCTCTCCCGCGAAGCGGGTCATTAATGATGTGAGGGCTGCCATAGATTTCGCTTTTCTGTCCCTGTGCGGGCTAGCCATTCGTCGCGGATGTTATGCTTGAAAGCTGCAAGGGCTTCTGCATCCGGACAGTCGACGATTTGATTTTTCTTCGTCAAGAACCGTGTCCAGAATTGTCTGGCCGATTAGTCTGGCTGCTGAATGATGTGGCTTAGGTCGTCGGCGTCTGGTGGTCGCACGTACGTGCCTTGGAAGTTATCAAGGAATGCGGCTTCCAGGTCTTCCCAACACCCAATTGACTCTGCGGGCAAGCTGTTAAGCCAATGCCGAGCTGGTCCTTTAAGCTTGAGTGGGAGATACTTGATGGCATGGAGATCGTCGCCGCGGGCCATATGGATGTGGAGAAGATAATCTTGATCCAAACCGCGGGTCTGTTGTGCCATCGAGGATTCAATGTTTACGGGTTTAAACCCTTCAGGGATTTGATGATCCATTACTTCGTCAGTGAAGCATAGCGGGTGTGCGGCGCCTCTGTATTAAGCAATATCACGACGCAGCTCGAGAGAGCGCTGTCTACCGTGTTCGGCCCGGCCGAGATTATTATATCTGGTGCGACGGTATTCGTTATGGGTTGTGGGGCGCCCACGTGATCCGTAGATGGATCTGGATTGCCTTGCTTTGTCCTCCAATATATCTCGCAAGTCCGGCGCGTTCCCCCTTGGCTTCGTACTTTTGGAATGATGCCGGGGTACGGTCTTGGTTAGGGGCCTGGATGCCTCTCTGTCACGACCGCGGGGTGGTCGGTCACCGTATCGTGCGCTGGTGATGGAGGTATGTATGCTTCCTCCTCTAATCGGGGGAGCAGCTTGCGTCTTGGATAGCTTTTGGAGGGGCGTACGAGTTTATGCCCTTCGGCCGCGAGGACCTTAGTCCATCGATCGGCCAGCAGGTCTTGATCAGCTTGAAGCTGCTGCTGCTTTTTCTTTACGCTGTTTGCCGTGGCGATAAGCCTGCGTTTAAAACGCTCTTGTTCGACGGGATCCTCGGGCACGACGAATTCGTCATCGTTGAGGCTTGCCTCGTCTTCGGAGGGAGGCATATAGTTGTAATCCTCAACCTTCAGGTTCCGCCGCCTCTCGTGAGGGCTTGCTCTCGCGTCCTCCCACGCTGAGTCTTCTTTGAGGGGGTTGTCTTGGCACTTTCGGGGTATTATTATCTCTGTGCCGGAATCTCCATTCTTCTTTGTGGCGGGATTTAGAGCGGCGCCACGACGCCGGCGCTTGGGCTGTTTCTTTAAAGAATCTGCCTCCTTTGTTTCTTCGCCGTCCACGTCTTTCGGGTATCCACCATGTATATGTCATATGACGAGGTGGTCTTCCAAAGTGCCACTGTAGGCGCTGGTTCCTATTCGTCTCGGCATCGCCGTCCATACCGTCGATGTCTTGAGTCGTAGTCTAGCATGTCGGTTAGATAAATCGGCGGTGGCTACAAAGTGGGGGTGGGTGGGCTCTCAATTTCTTCATCGTCAGATCCCAACCATCCTAGCCATAGTCCGGCCAGGGCTCTCCTGATAATGAGAGATGCTTTAGTGAATTCAGGATGTCGCCAAAAGGCGAGTATTGGAAGATGTCTGCGGCGGTGAATTCCATAACCGGCGCCCAATCCGATTTGGTTGGTAAGGGCGTGGGAGGTGGAGTCCGGCAAGGAGTCCGGCACCTCGGAATCACGAGTTTTGCGAGGGACAAGATCAATGTTCGGCTCCATCGCCGTGGAATTTGAAGCCCCGAGGTGTCCATCCACCGATCCTCTATCGGGCAATCGGCTCCGGACTAATGGCGGAGCGGATTAAAGCGCCATCAAGGCCTTTGGCGGCAGAGCTAGATCATGCCAATCGCAATAAAGGCGGCACGCTTGGTGTGGCTCGGGTCCGTCGAAGATCATGTCTCCGCGACATCGGCCGTGAAGTTTAGGGTTGAATCGACTGACGGCGGGGCGTAGCTTCGATCCGCTCCGGATGGCAGCGAATTAGCCCGCAGGCGGCCGCCGAATCTGAAGATCTGTCCGGGAGAAAAGTCTCACCACCGACAGCGTTGTTGGTTGCAGATGCCATCAAGCCTATCGGTGACGATACGGAGGAACTCTCAATGAAAGCACCAATGTCGGTGTCAAAACCGCGGATATCGGGTAGGGGGTCCCAAAGCGTGCGTCTAGGCGGATGGTAACAGAGACGAGGACACGATGTTTTACCTGTGTTGGGCCCTCTCAACGGAGGTAAAACCCTACGCCCCGCTTGATTAATATTGATGATATGGGTAGTACAAAAGTGGATCTACCACGAGATCAAGGAGGCTAAACCCTAAAGCTAGCCTATGGTATGATTGTTGTAATGTATGTTGTCCTATGGACTAAAGCCCTCCGGTTTATATAGACACCGGAGGAGGCTAGGGTTACACAGAGTCGGTTACAATGGTAGGAGATCTACATATCCATATTGCCAAGCTTGCCTTCCACGCCAAGGAAAGTCCCATCCGGACACGGGACGGAGTCTTCAATCTTGTATCTTCGTAGTCTTGGAGTCCGGCGGACGATGATAGTCCGGCTGTCCGGACACCCCCTAGTACAGGACTCCCTCACCTACCATTTACTAAAAAAGGTCAGATCTATATTTAATCTTACCAACAAGTAGAATACACAGACAATGCCAGTGCAGAAGTGTAGCCCATTGCTCTTGTCAGTACATTTTGCCCTGTAACGCTTGTACTTCCAGGGATTGGTAGTTGATTATGTAGCATCAATCTGAATCTTATCTTCATTATCCTCTATCTCTTCTAATATTATCATATCTATAATTACTCTCAACAAAATGTAGAGTACATGCAATGCTTATGAAGAAGATTCTATGCTGAAATTCTTAAGTTATCCTTCCCTTGACATGGAGAAGGGCATTATAAAGCTGGTGTTAACTGTTAATGTAAGTCAGTCCTTCTAAAGCCTTTATCCTCAACTGCTGTTTAATTTGCCCATACTCCCTATCGTTTACTGCTGTTTAGTTTGCTGTTTCTACCAAAATGCATGTTCGCAAGAACCGTAAGTTCTAAGTTTTACTTGTAAAACCAAATTCCTTATTCATACCATGCACATTACTCAATACTCCCTATATGTATGCTTGTTTTTGTGGATCTATAATCCAGTGTGTGGTGAAGCAGCCCATGTTTGCACCTTGTCATCTCCTATTTTATTTTACTGATGTGGCTGATGATATGAACAACATGCCATGCACATTAACGAATATAGATATAATGATTTCCTTTGCCCTTCATCTATGCTTGTTATGTTGACATGGTAATCCAATAGTGTGGACAAGCTCCCCGCATTATGAACAATGCCAAATTATGCTATTGATATTTTGAACTTACTCGTTATTTTCTAAATTGAAATTGGATGGAATTGACAACACAGTTATCATCTTTGTTTATACACGTGCAAAACCTGTCATCTCTCTGCTTTGTTTTAGGGTGATATTCTTGATGGCATGCACAAGTATGCTGAGGGCTGTGAGACAAACCCAACATATATTGCAGCAAAGAAGGCAAAACATCTTGAAGATAGCGAGACAAACCCAAAGTCTTGTATTGATGCAGTGTTCAAGTTACTTGAGACTAGCCGTCAGATAAGCTCACAGAATTCGTTATCTGAATCAGTTCGACTTCTTCAGTCCCAAGTTCTAGCAGAAAGGCATTCTGCAACTCAACTTCGACTTGAAGTCCTATCTCTAAGAAAGATTGCAGAGAACACCAATGAGAACCTCATCGCTAAACAGCTACACCTGGAAGCTATGACCGACATGCTAGGCGGTCTCACAGCCTTTGCCGAGCTTCTTGTGAAGTTCCCCTCAAGGCTAACCTTTCTTGAACTATCTTGGAAGTGGTCTCGATTCAGTATTATTTTGTTACGCTGTAATGGTGCCCAGTTTTTGTAATCTGCTTCTTCATTGCGCTTTATGATCACTCGTGGCGAACTTTGATGCCCTGTGGATGTAACATACCATAAATCCTTTATTGTATAATGTAGGTTTATTCTTAGTTACTATGTCGTAATTTCTTTATTCTATAGAGTAGGTTTGTTCTTAAATCCTACTAGTTACTGCCATCACTCGCTATCATAAAAAAATCAAATGTAGTCAACCGGGCCGAAACATTCGCCTCTAACGGGCCTGGATTTTAGTGGGCCACAATTGGGCCATCCTGCATCTTTCTTGGGCCCGAATGATCAAGGCCTTCACACTTTGTGCCTGGCCCAGAACTTATACCAGCTGAGGGAGTCCTGGACTAGGGGGCGTCCGGATAGCCGGACTATCACCGTCAGCCGGACTCCAAGACTATGAATATACAAGATTGAAGACTTCGTCCCGTGTCCGGATGGGACTTTCCTTGGCGTGGAAGGCAAGCTTGGCGATACGGATATGTAGATCTCCTACTATTGTAACCAACTCTGTGTAACCCTAGCCCTCTCCGGTGTCTATATAAACCGGAGGGTTTTAGTCCATAGAACAACACAACCATTACAACAATCATACCATAGGCTAGCTTCTAGTGTTTAGCCTCCTTGATCTCGTGGTAGATCCACTCTTGTACTACCCATATCATCAATATCAATCAAGTAGGAGTAGGGTTTTACCTCCATCGAGAGGGCCCGAACCTGGGTAAAAACATCGTGTCCCTTGTCTCCTGTTACCATCCGCCTAGACGCACAGTTCGGGACCCCCTACCAGAGATCCGCCGGTTTTGACACCGACATTGGTGCTTTCATTGAGAGTTCCTCTGTGTCGTCACCGATAGGCTTGATGGCTTCTTCAATCAACAACGCAGTCCTAGGTGAGACTTTTCTCCCCGGACAGATCTTCGTATTCGGCGGCTTCGCACTGCGGGCTAATTCACTTGGCCATCTGGAGCAGATCGAAAGCTACGCCCCTGGCCGTCAGGTCAGATTTGGAAGCCTAAACTTCATAGCGGATATCCGCGGGGACTTGATCTTCGATGGATCCAAGCCGCAAACAAGTGTGCCGCACTGTCACGATGGGCATGATCTAACTCTGCCACCGGACAATGCCTTGGAGGCCGCACACGCAGATCGAGGATGGGTGGCTGGACACCGCCTCGGGAGCTGCAACTTCCACGGCGATGGAGCCGAACTCTGACCTCGTCCATTATAAAGCTCGTGACTCCGAGGTGCCGGACTCCTTGCCGGACTCCGAACCTCCTGCGCCCCTGCCAATCGAATCCGATTGGGCGCCGATCATGGAGTTCACCACGGCGGACATCTTTCAGCACTCACCCTTTGGCGACATCCTAAATTTGCTAAAGCGTCTCTCGCTATCCGGAGAGCCCTGGCCGGACTACGGCCAGGATGGTTGGGATGCGTACGATGAATTAATTTAAAGCCCACCCACCACCCACTTCGTAGCAACTGTCGACGATCTAACAGACATGCTAGATTACGACTCCGAAGACATCGACGGTATGGACGACGATGCCGGAGACAATCAAGAACCAGCACCTATAGGGCACTGGAAGACCACCTCGTCATACAACATATACATGGTGGACACCCCAAAAGATGGGGATGGCGAAGAAGCAGCGGAGGCAGATTCCTTACAGAAACAGCCCAAACGCCGACGTCAGCGGCGCCGCTCTAAATCCCGCCACAGTAAGAATGGATATTTCGGCACAGGAGATAATAACACCCCAGAAAGTGCCGAAGACAACCCCCTCCAGCAAGATTCAGCGCAGGAGGATGCAGAAGCAAGCCCTCACGAGAGCGGCGGCATTTAAGAGGTCGAGGATGATAATTACATACCTCCCTCCGGAGACGAGGCAAGCCTCAACGACGACGAATTCGTCGTGCCCGAGGATCCCGTCGAACAAGAGCATTTCAAACGCAGGCTAATGGCTGCAGCAAATAGCCTAAAGAAAAACCAGCAGCAGCTTCAAGCTGATCAAGACCTGCTGGCCGACAGATGGACCGAGGTCCTCGCGGCCGAAGAGTATGAACTCGAACGCCCCTCCAAGAGCTACCCAAAACGCAAGATGCTCCCCTGATTAGAGGAGGAAGCATACATACCTTCATCACCAGCGCTGTACGGCCGACCGACCACCCCGTGGTCGCTGCAGAGGCATCCGGGCCCTCCATCAAGACCGCACCCGGCATCGCTCGAAAAGTACGAAGCCACGGGAACGCGCGGACTTGCGGGATATATTGAGGACAAGGCAAGACAATCCAGATCTATCTATGGATCACGGGCGCCTACCACCCACGAGCGAATACCGTCGCACGGATACAACAACTCCGACCGGCCGAACACAGCAGCATAACGCCCTTGAGCTACGCCATGATATTGCTCAATACAGAGGCGCCGCACACCCCACTATGCTTCACGATTTAAGTAATGGATCATCAAATCCTCAAGGGTTTAAACCCGTTAACATTGAATCCTACGATGGCACAACAGACCCGCGGTTTGGATCAAGGATTATCTCCTTCATATCCACATGGCCCATGCGCATTTATCTCCACGCTTATCAAATATCTCCCGCTGCTTAAAGGACCAGCTCGGCATTGGCTTAACAGCCTGCCCGCAGAGTCAATTGGTGTTGGGAGGACCGGAAGCCATTCCTTGACAACTTCCAGGGCACATATGTGCGACCACCAGACGCCGATGACCTAAGCCACATAATTTAGCAGCCAGACAAATCGGCCAGACAATTCTGGACACGGTTCCTAACAAAGAAAAATCAAATCGTTGACTGTCCGGATGTAGAGGCTCTCGCAGCCTTCAAACATAACATCCGCGATGAGTGGCTTGCCCGGCACCTAGGACAGGAAAAGCCGAAATCCATGGCAGCCCTCACATCATTAATGACCCGCTTCTGTGCGGGAGAGGATAGCTAGCTAGCTCGCAGCAACAACCTCTGTAAAAATGCTGGCAGTCCGGATACTAAGGACCACAATGGCAGGTCACATCGAAGCAAAAACAAACGCCGCATTAACGGCGACAACAATGAGGATACGGCAGTCAACGCCGGATTCCGAGGCTCTAAACCCGGTCAGCGGAAGAAGCCATTCAAAAGACCAACCCCGGGTCCATCCAATTTGGACCGAATACTCGACCGCTCTTGCCAGATACATGGCACCCCCGAAAAACCAGCTAACTACACCAACAGAGATTGTTGGGTATTCAAGCAGGCAGGCAAGTTAATTGCCGAAAGCAATGACAAGGGGCTGCCCAGCGATGACGAGGAAGAGACCCGGCCACCGAACAGTAGAGGACAGAAGGGCTTCCCCCCCAAGTGCGGACGGTAAACATGATATACGCAACCCATATACCCAAGAGGGAGCGGAAGCGTGCACTAAGGGACGTATATGCGATGGAACCAGTCGCCCCGAAGTTCAATCCATGGTCCTCTTGCATGATCACTTTCGATCGAAGAGACCATCCGACCAGTATCCGCCATGGCGGATTCGCCGCATTGGTTTTAGACCCAATCGTCGATGGATTTCACCTCACGAGAGTCCTGATGGATGGCGGCAGTAGCCTGAACCTGCTTTATTAGGATACAGTGTGCAAGATGGGCATAGACCCCTCAAGGATTAAACTTACAAAGACGAACTTCAAAGGCGTCATACCAGGTGTTGAGGCCAACTACACAGGCTCAGTCACACTGGAAGTGGTCTTCGGATCCCCGGACAATTTCCAAAGTGAGGAGTTAATCTTTGACATAGTCCCGTTCCGCAGCGGCTATCACGCTCTGCTCGGACGAACCGCGTTCGCAAAGTTCAACGCGGTGCCGCATTATGCATACCTCAAGCTCAAGATGCCAGGCCCTCGTGGAGTCATCACGGTCAACGGAAATACGGAACGATCCCTCCGAACGGAGGAACATACAGCGGCTCTCGCGGCAGAAGTACAGAGCAGCCTTCTAAGGCAATTTTCGAGTCCAGCCGTTAAACGACCGGACACGGCCAAACGCGCCCGGAGCAACATCAATCAAGACCACCTGGCACGTTCCGAGCATGCGTAGCAATGCGGCCCCAACCCCAGCCCTCGCATGATTGCAAGACCAGCTCTCCGCGTACATCATTACGCTCTGGAGATACCATGGGCATAGGGGAGGGGCACGACCACAACAGACCTAGAGTGCGGTCGACCACACCAGGGGCTCCCAAGTGTGTCGCCTTTTTTATATATATTTTCCTTCTTTTCATACACAGGACTCCGTTTATCAGAGGCCCTGTCCAGCGGCGAACCTGCCGAACTCACGATGCAATAGCCAGGGAGAGACAAAGGCTGCGCCGAACACTCAGGTGGTCTCCATTACGAGCATTAAATTTGTTAAATACACCACTCTGCAGCCCACCCCTGGAGGGGGACATGCTTAATTAGTCCAATCCCTTGCTTACCGCACTATTTGTATCGCTCTGCACTCATAGCAGAATTCCTTGGATAAACAATGCATTACCTTTCGCCTATAATTGCATTACCTTTTTTTACATATATGTTCATTAATGACATCTTGCTCCCGTATATTTTGGTACGGCCGAATACACCAGGGGCTTATGTTCCCCGCATTATGGTGTGATAAGTCTGAACACTTTCACAAGTGCGGCATCCCGAACTTATAGCATTATATGAATCGGCTCCGAATCATGTCTTGGGTCAATAGTTGGGTTTGCCCGGCTCCCATGTTTTGGTACCTTACGTCCCGTTCTATCGGCTAAGGTAGCACTGGGAGAACCACTATGATTGTGCCCCGGTTGAGCTGGGCGAGCGCCTCAGTGGAGAAAGCTAAAACTGACTATCATGATAAGGCGAGAGACTGGTCGCTGTTCGAGAGGTTTTTTCGAGTCCCTAAAGACTTACGCCGCTTCGAGCGAAGAACCGGATAATGTCCGGCCAAGGCGTGGATTGCGCCCCGAACTCGGTCTTCCGAACACTAGGGGCTTCGCTGAAATTTAAAATTATAGAATTCTATGGCTAAGTGAGAGTGTTCAAGCATTATAAGTCCGGTTGCCTTGTTCGTTGTGTTGAGCACCTCCCTAGATGGACCCAAAAATGGGAACAAGAGTGCTCAAGTTTATCCCGAACACCCCAAAGACTGTGGCATGGGGCTGAAGCCGACGACTTGCCATCTCTCGATTTAATAAACGGCCGCACAGAAGGTAATATTTTAAATCAATAAGCGTTGCTTAGCGCATATGAACAAGGTTTTCAGCGCACAAGATAACACATAGCGAGTTTACTCAATAATTACATCTTTGGGGCACTCATCCGCAATCTTGCGGGCACCCTTCAGACAGTCTTATAGTACATCTCGGCGACGATACTCCTTGCCTACCGGGCGGCGCGTCGGTGATAAGCCTCTCCGCATCCAACCTGCCCCAATGCACCTTTTGCGCTGGCAAGGGCCCGACGAGCACCTTCAATACTGGCGGAGCGCTTGATGACCTCCACCCAGGGCATCGCCCACCAGCCGCTGACGAGGTCAAGTAGCTCCTGTGCATGGCCTCTCCGTGCCAAAGCCGGACTATGAGGCCCTTCATGGCCTGCTCGGCTACCTTAGGAGTTCGACCAGCCGCTTCACTGGTCGCTAGGGGCACCGGATGTCCGGACTCAGCAGATCGAGACCAAAAACCTTTTCCGCTGAGCTCCCTCCTCGCCACGGTAGAATGCGGCAGACATCGACACACTGCGAGGCAGATCTGCAAACGCCTCGAGAGCTCGAATTCGGGTAAGTAACAGGTAATTTACATTAACATGCTTGCTTTGCATGAAAAATGCCTTACCCGCCGCTATTTTCTTCATCGCCTCAATCTCCTGGAGGGCCTTATGGGCCTCGACCTTAGCGGCTTGGCACTTTCAAGAGCCGAGGCAAGCTCGGACTCTCGAGTCTTCGAGTCACACTCCAAACTCTCATGCTTTTTCATGAGAGCCTGGAGCTCTTGCCGCACCTCCACCACCCACGCCTCCTGCTTCTCTCGCTCCGCTCGCTCTGCGGCCGCATTTCGTTCGGCCACGGACACAGCCTCCTTCAGGGTCGCCACCTCGTTTGTGGCCCCTGCAGTACCCATGTTATCCTTGTTATTTTCATTGCAACCAAAATCCTTTTCTGTAAGGTACAAATTTTAAAGTGGTGTCACTCACCTTCTTTATCCTCGAGCTGCTTCTTGGCAAGGCTGAGCTCTTGCTCGGACCGCTCGAGGTCCTGCTTTAAAGCACCGACCTCCGCAGTCAGTGCGGCAGAGGTAAGCAGCGCAGCCTACAAACCCATATTGACATAATTCTAAGCGCTCCTGCGTATATCTATTTTAGATCCTCAATCCGGTTTTTCTTTCCGAACACCAAACCGAGCATCAGGGGCTACTGTCTATGCAGTATTACACTACATAATTTTAACTTCTTACCTCAAAGCCTGTTAAAAGGCTACTGCAGGCTTCGGTCAGCCCGCTCTTAGCGAGCCGAACCTTCTGAATCACCGCACTCATGATAGTGCGGTGTTCTTCCTCGATGGAAGCGCCTTTGAGTGCCTCCAACAAGTTGTCCGGCGCCTCCGGTTGGACGGAGGCCGCCGGTGTCATGGTCTTGCCCTTCTTGCAAAGGGGCCGCCTGCCGGACTCCGGAACCACTGCGGGTTCCGGCGTGGAGTCCGGCACAAAGTCCGGGAGGCTGCCTTGTGGCGCCTCCGGAGCCTCCTCCTGATGGGTCCCTTCCCGGGATCCCACCTCGGCGTCCTTAGCGTCGCGAGGGGTGGAGGCAGTCGGGATGGAATCTACATCCGACGGAGCCAACGACCCGCTCGATGAAGCGGGGAGATCATCATTGGCCGGACTACAGGCAGTGTGCGGCATTAGAAGGACACTATGTGACACAAAAGAGAAATTATAAATCATTCAGGAATCTGGATACTTACGATCTTGCCGGAGGCCTGGCCCTTGAGGGCCACTCTTCGTCGCCAACTTTGGCGTTGGCGGAGCTGTCCGGGGGAATAGTCCTTCCCCTCTTGGACCCTTTGGCCTCCCCTGTTGGGGAAGCCTTCCTCTTCCTCTCTCCCTCCTCTGGGAGAGAGTCCTCCTTCTCCTCCTCGTCTTCGGGGGAGGAGTCCGCCTCGGAGCCATTGGACAATGAGTCCGATATCACCTGGCGCCGGGAACTTCTGCGAGTTCCCGTGGCCTTCTTCTTGGCCTTCTTCTCCGGCACCACATAGAGTGCCGGGACCAGCAGCCCCGTTAAGCGGGCGTCCGCTGGGTCTTCGGGAAGGGGAGCCGGACAGTCTACCTGTCCGGACGTCCTCTGCCAGTCCTGTCAAAGGCATTGGGAGTTTTAGATCCCACATAGAGTCAAACTATGAAAGAAAACAATTGTCCCATAGAGGATAACGAAGCTTACCTCACCGGCCGGGCGCTTGGTGCTAAATCCGCGATCTTCAGTCGCGGACGCGGGGGCTTCTCCGCCCTTGAACAACACCCTCCAGATGGCTTCATGCGTCGTGTCGAAGAGCCCGCTCAGAGTCTGGTGCTGTGCCGGATCGAACTCCCACAGGTTGAAGGCCCGTTGTTGGCAGGGGAGAATCCGGCGAATGAGCATGACCTGGATCACATTGACAAGCCTAAGCTTCTTGTTCACAGAGTCTCAAGACAGAATGGAGTCTGTCCACTCGTCGAAGTGCCCCATAGCAAGCCCTTCTCTTTCCAGGAGGTGAGCTGCATCGGGATACCAGATCTAAACTTGGGGGCCGCAGCCCATTTTGGGTCACGCAGCTCGGTGATGTAGAACCACCCCGATTGCCATCCCTTGATGGACTCCACGAAGGCCCCTTCGAGCCAGATGACGTTGGGCATCTTGCCCAACATGGCACCTCCGCACTCCGCTTGGATGCCCTTCACTACCTTCGGCTTGACGTTGAAGGTCTTGAGCCACAGGCCGAAGTGGGGCTGGATGCAGAGGAAGGCCTCGCACACGACGATAAACGCCGAGATGTTGAGGATGAAGTTTGGCGCTAGATCATGGAAATCCAGGCTGTAATAGTATATGAGCCCCCGGACAAAGGGATGCAACGGGAAGCCCAGTCTGCGGAGGAAGTGGGGAAGGAATACGACCCTCTCATGGGGCCTGGGGGTGGGGATGAGCTGCCCCTTGTCAGGCAGCCGGTGCGCGATGTCGCCGGAGAGGTATTCGGCGCTGCGCAGTTTTGCGATGTGCTCCTCCGTAACGGAGGAGGCCAACCATTTGCCTCCCGCTCCGGACATGGTCGGAGAAGGTCGAGACGAGATGCGCGGACTTGGGCGCTGGAGCTCGAGTGCGCGGAGATGGATAAGCAAAGGAGGAAGAAGGCATAGGTAAAAAAGGTGGATCCTTATCCCCTTATATATGGGCGGACGAAAACTGTGCGTCCCCACCGGCCTGGTAAAACTCGCTTATCTCCCAAGCGCCACCATCAATGGCGCGGTTGGGTTACCCACGTCCGTATTGATGAAAATCCCGGAATAAGGGGAACACGATCTCTGCTTTGACAAGACGTGCCAAGGAAACCGCTTCGCTAAACGCGCTGAGGTGGTATAATAAAAAACAATTCTAGTAAAGGCTTGGTAGTGGCGTGACGTCATGCTACATGATACGTCAGCAGATTGAACCTGTGTACATAATATTCTCTCTACGAGGAAATGTGGATATTATTTTGCAGAGCCGGACACTATCCTGGTGTTCACAATCTTCTATGAATTATTCAGAGGAGGAAACCGCCTTGCAATGCCAAACAATATGCGCACCGGACTCATCGTCATTGAAGCCTGGTTCAGGGGCTACTGAGGGAGTCCTGGACTAGGGGGTGTCCGGATAGCCGGACTATCATCATCAGCCGAACTCCAAGACTATGAATATACAAGATTGAAGACTTCGTCCCGTGTCCGGATGGGACTTTCCTTGGTGTGTAAGGCAAGCTTGGCGATACGGATATGTAGATCTCCTACCATTGTAACCGACTCTGTGTAACCCTAGCCCTCTCCGGTGTCTATATAAATCAGAGGGTTTTAGTCCATAGAACAACACAACCATTACAACAATCATACCATAGGCTAGCTTCTAGGGTTTAGCCTCCTTGATCTCGTGGTAGATCCACTCTTGTACTACCCATATCATCAATATCAATCAAGCAGGAGTAGGGTTTTACCTCCATCGAGAGGGCCCGAACCTGGGTAAAAACATCGTGTCCCTTGTCTCCTGTTACCATCCGCCTAGACGCACAGTTCGGGACCCCCTACCCGAGATCCGCCGGTTTTGACACCGACACCAGCCTATATTTTAGTTGAGCCTTTTGTGGACCCAGTGCTTAGTTTGGCCCAGGTAGCGTTGGGCCATTAATAGACTGAATATTGTACTGGCCTATTACGGCCCAGATGAAACCATGGGACATTACCAGGCCGAAATGCATGTTGGGCCTCAATTTTCAGTAGTCGTCGATGGGCCTTCAGCAGGCTGAAATGTAGACCGAGCCTTTTTGGGCCCAGTTATCTCACGGACCATTTCCAGGCCGAAACATATCTCGGGCCTTAGTTGGCCCACTGATATCATGGGCCTTTAAGAGGCTGAAAGCTTAGTACATGCATCAATGGGCCGAATTATGCGACATGCCTTTAATAGGCCCAAAGTCACATTGGGCTTAACTGTTGCCACCTTTATCATGGGCCGTTAGTGGGCCAGATGTCCCGTCAGACCTTATATGGCCCATGGGCAGCATGGGCCTTTCCCAGGCCGAAAGTCACACCGGGCTGAAATCGGCCCATGTCTACATCAGGCCTCTAACAGGCTGAAAGTCACTGGGCTGTAATTGGGCCCAAATATTCGGCAAACAATTAAAGGGCCAGATCGGGCTTCGAGCCGTAAATGGGCCCAAATATTCGGCAAACAATTAACGGGCTAGATCTGGCTTCGGCCGTAAATGGGCCTTCATTAAGCAGGTCGTTATTGGGCTGGCCCACTAGTACCTGAGTAAGTACTATGGGCCTTTGACTGGGCTGGCCTTTTTAACCTATATGGGCCTCTGTTGGGCCCAGCCATGTGTCGACGTATCATAGGCATGTCTCCTCCAATGGACGGGTGACATCTGGCCCACTGACGAGCTGACAGGTGTTCCCTCCAGCCAATTGGAATTTTACACGTGGAAATTTCCCATTGGTCCCGGCTGTTAGCGGGTTGTCAGATCCAAAACCGGACCCGATAGCTTAACAACATTCCGTTACGGTGGATGCCACGTGTCGGTCACCCTTGACGAAACCACTTCTGTGACGTGAGATTTATCGTCATGGAAGTGGACACTTCCGTGATGATAATTTTGGTAATGTCATGGAACACTTCTACGACAGCACAGGTATGACTATCTTGATTCTGTCATAAAATCATCATGGATGTACATGCATGAAAAAAAACGCGACCTACTGTGCCAAACATGTATCATCACGGAAGTGTATTTTTTTGTAGTGCCTCCATCGTTTACACCCCGGATCAAATTTCATAGTGCTTAGGCGAATCCCTGCGGAGATAACTTCAAGATTATCATCACCACGCCATCGTGCTGCCGAAACTCATCCACTACCTCGCCGTCTTGCTAGATCAAGAAGGCATGGAAGTCACCGAGCTAAACATGTGCTGAACGCGGAGGTGCCGTACGTTCGGTACTTGATCAGTTGGATCGTGAAGAAAGTTCGACTACATCAACCACGTTGTCAAACGCTTCCGCTTACGGTCTACGAGGGTACGCAGACACACTCTCCCCCTCGTTCATATGCATCTCCATGGATAGATCTTGCCTGTGCATAGAATTTTTTTTGTTTTCCATGCAATTCCCAACGGTGGCATCTGGGCCAAGTCTATGCGTAGATGATATGCACGAGTAGGACACAAAGAGTTGTGGGCGGTGATAGTCATACTGCTTACCACCAATGTCTTATTTTGATTCGGCAGTATTGTGGGATGAAGTGGTCCGGACCAACCTTACATGTCCACGTACATGAGTCTGGTTCGACCGACAAACATGCAACTAGTTTACCATAAAGGTGGCTAGCGGGTGTCTGTTTCTCCTACTTTAGTTGAATCGAATTTGAATATGGCCGGTCCTTGAAGAAGGTTAAAACAACAAACTTGATGAATCGCCGTTGTGGTTTTTATGTAGGTAAGAACGATTCTTGTTAGTAGTCCGTAGCAGCCACGTCAAACTTGCAACAACAAAGTAGAGGGCGTCTAACTTGTTTTTGCAGGGCATGTTGTGATGTGATATGGTCAATACATGATGTGATATACGTTGATGTATGAGATGATCATGTTTTTTAATTTATCGACAACCGGCTTGAGCCTTATGGTTGTCTCTTTATTGTATGACATGAAATCGCCATGTAATTGCTTTCTTTTATCGCTATGCATTAGCAATAGTTCTAGAAGCAACAGTTGGCGATACGACGACAATGCAACGATGGAGATCAAGGTGTCGAGCCGATGACGATGGAGATCATGATGATGCTTTGGAGATGGATATCAAAAGCACAAGATAATGATGGCCATATCATGTCACATATTTTGATTGCATGTGATGTTTATCTTTTATGCATCTTATTTTGCTTAGAATGGTGGTAGCATTATAAGATGATCCCTTCCACTAAATTTTAAGATAAAAGTGTTCACCCCGAGTATGCTCTGTTGCCAAAGTTTAGCGTTTTGAAGCACCTCATGATGATCGGGTGTGATAGACTCTATGTTCACATACAACGGGTGTAAGACAGTTTTGCACATGCAGAATACTTGGGTTAAACTTGACAAGCTTAGCATGTATTGACATGGTATCGGAACACTGGAGACCGAAAGGTCGAATGTGAGTCATATAGTAGATATGATCAACATACACTACAAATAAAATACACTTCTGTGATGATACGTGTTTGTCACAGTAGGTCACATTTTTTGTCATGCATGTCATCCATGCCGATTTTATGACAGAATCAAGATAGTCATACATGTGCTGTCGTTGAAGTGTTCCACGACAATATCAAAATTATCATCGCGGAAGTGTCCACTTCCATGACGATAAATGGCACGTCATGGAAGTGCTTTCGTCAAGGGTAACCGACACATGGCATCCATCGTAATGGGTCATTGTTAAGCTATCGGGTTATGGTTTGGATCCGATAACCCGTTAACAGCCCAGACCAATGGGGATTTTCCACGTGTAAAATCATCATTGGCTGGAGGAAACACGTGTCGGCTCCTCGGTGGGCCAGATGTCGTCCGTCCAATGGAGGAGACATGCCTATGATACGTCAACACATGGCAGGTCCCAACAGAGGCCCATATAGATTAAAAAGGTCGGCCCCGTCAAAGGCCCGTAGTATTTACTCAAGTACTAGTGGGCTAGCCCAATAACGGCATGTTTAAACATGGTCCATTTACGGCCCGAAGCCAGATCTGGCCCAGTAATTGTTCGCCGAATATTTGGGCCCAATTACGGCCCAGTGACATTTCGGCCAGTTAGATGCCCAATGTATACATGGGCCCATTTCATCTCGATGTGTCTTTCGGCCTGGGAATGGCCCGTGCTTCTCATGGGCCCTATATGGTCTGACGCGACATCCGGCCCTCTAATGGCCCGTGATAAAGGTGGCAACACTTTAGCCCAACATGACTTGTGCCTGTTAAAGGCCTATCATATAATGTGGCCCGTTGATGCCTCTACTAAGCTTTCAGCCTCTTAAACGCCCATGATATCAGTGGGGCAACTAAGGCCTAAGATATGTTTTGGCCTGGTAATGGCCAGTCATATAACTGGGCCGATAAAGGCCCGGTCTACATTTTAGCCTGCTGAAGGCCCGTCGATGACTAGTGAAAATTGAGGTCCAATATGCATTTCATCCTGCTAAAGGCCCATGGTTTCTTCTGGGTGGTAACAGGCCAGCAGAATATTCAACCCCTTAATGGCCCAAAGCTACATGGACCCAACTAAGCATTGGGTCCGCTAAAGGCCCAACTAAACTTTGGGCCAAATATAGGCCCGTGTAAGTTGTGGGCCTGGCGCAAAGTGTGAAGGTCCCAATGGCCTTCCAGGCCCAAGAAAGTTGTAGGCCGGCCCAATTGTGGCCCGCTAAAATGCAGGCCTGTTAGAGGTGAATTTTTCGGCTCGGTCGAGTACATTAGATTTTCTCTGTTTTTTCCAGATAGCGAACGATGGCAGTAACTAGTAGGAATTAAGAACAAACCTACTCTATACAATAAAGGAATTACGGCATAGTAACTTAGAATAAACCTACACTATACAATAAAGGATTTATGGTATATTACATCCACTGGGCATCGAAGTTCGCCACCAATGATCATAAAGCACAACGAAGAAGTAGATTACAAAAACTGGGCGCCATTGCAGCGTAACAAAATAATATTGAACCAAGACCACTTCCAAGACAGTTTAAGAAAGGTTAGCCTTGCGCGGGAACTGCTGCGCAAGCTGCTAAGCAAGGGTGTGAGACCGGCCTAGCATGTCAGTCATAGCTTCCAGGTGTAGCTATTTAGCAATGAGGATCTCATTGGTGTTCTCCACAATTTTTCTTAGATATAGGACTTCAAGTCGAAGTTGAGTTGCAGAATGCCTTTTTGCTAGAACTTGGTACTGAAGAAGTCGAACTGATTCAGACAACAAATTCTGTGAGCTTGTGTGACTGCTAGTCTCAAGTAACTTGAACACTACATCAAGACAAGACTCTGGGGGTTGTCTCGCTATCTTCAAGATGTTTTGCCTTCTTTGCTGCAATATATGTTAGGTTTGTCTCACAGCCTTCAGCAGACTTGCGCATGCCATCAGGTATATCACTCTGAAACAAGCAGAGAGATGACAGGTTTTGCATGTGTATAAACAAAGATGATAATTGTGTTTTCAATTCCATCCAATTTAAAATTAGAAAATAAAGAGTAAGTTCAAAATATCAATAGCATAATTTGGCATTGGTCATAATGCGGAGTGCTTCATCACACTACTAGATTACCATGTCAACAAAACAAGTATAGATGAAGGGCAAAGACAATCATTGTATCTATTTTGGTTAATGTCCATGGCATGTTCTTCATATCATCAGCCACATCAATAAGGTAAAACAGGATATGACAAGGTGCAAACGTGGGCTGCTTCACTACACACTGGATTATAGATCCACAAAAACGAGCACACATTTATGTCTACTACACAACCTTCTTCTTGTAGATGTTGTTGGGCCTCCAAGTGCAAAGGTTTGTAGGACAGTAGAAAATTTCCCTCAAGTGGATGACCTAAGGTTTATCAATCCGTGGGAGGCGTAGGATCAAGATGGTCTCTCTCAAACAACCCTTCAACCAAATAACAAAGAGTCTCTTGTGTCCCCAACACACCCAATACAATGGTAAGTTGTATAGGTGCACTAGTTAGGCGAAGAGATGGTGATACAAGTGCAATATGGATGGTAGATAAAGGTTTTTGTAATCTGAAAATATAAAACCAGCAAGGCAACTAATGATAAAAGTGAGCACAAACGGTATTGCAATGCTAGAAACAAGGCCTAGGGTTCATACTTTCACTAGTGCAAGTTCTCTCAACACTAAGAACATAACTGGATCATATAACTATCCCTCAACATGCAACAAAGAGTCACTCCAAAGTCACTAATAGTGGAGAACAGATGAAGAGATTATTGTAGGGTACAAAACCACCTCAAAGTTATCCTTTCTGATCGATCTATTCAAGAGTCCTTAGTAAAATAACACGAAGCTATTCTTTCCGTTCGATCTATCATAGAGTTCATACTAGAATAACACCTTAAGACACAAATCAACCAGAACCCTAATGTCACCTAGATACTCCAATGTCACCTCAAGTATCCGTGGGCATGATTATCTGATATGCATCACACAATCTCAGATTCATCTATTCAACCAACACAAAGTACTTCAAAGAGTGCCCCAAAGTTTCTACCGGAGAGTCAAGATGAAAACGTGTGACAACCCCTATGCATAACTTCACAAGGTCACTGAACCCGCAAGTTGATCACCAAAACGCACATCAAGTAGATCACATGAATATCCCATTGTCACCACAGATAAGCACATGCAAGACATACATCAAGTGTTCTCAAATCCTTAAAGACTCAATATTATAAGATAACTTCAAAGGGAAACTCAATCCGTTACAAGAGAGTAGAGGGGGAGAAACATCATAAGATCCAACTACAATAGCAAAGCTCGTGGTACATCAAGATCGTGCCAAATCAAGAACACGAGAGAGAGAGAGAGAGATAGAGAGAGAGAGAGAGAGATCGAACACATAGCTACTGGTACATACCCTCAGCCCCGAGGGTGAACTACTCCCTCCTCGTCATGGAGAGCGTTGGGATGATGAAGATGGCCACCGGTGCGGGATCCCCCCTCCGGCAGGGTGCCGAAACAGGGTCCCGATTGGTTTTGGTGGCTACAGAGGCTTGCGGCGGCGGAACTCCAGACCTATGGTGTTCATGGATGTTTTTGGGGTATATGGGTATATATAGGTGGAAGAAGTAGGTTGGTGGAGCCGCGAGGGGCCCACGAGGGTGGGGGCGCGCCTCCCTGCCTCGTGGCCTCCTTGCTTCTTTCTTGACGTCCACTCCAAGTCCCCTGGATCACGTTTGTTCCAAAAATCACTCTCCCAAAGGTTTCATTTCGTTTGGATTTTGTTTGATGTTCCTTTTTTGTGAAACACTGAAATAGGCAAAAAAAAACAACAATTTGCACTGGGCCTCCGGTTAATAGGTTAGTCCCAAAAATAATATAAAAGTGCATAATAAAGCCCATTAAACATCCATAATAGATAATATAATAGCATGGAACAATAAAAAATTATAGATACGTTGGAGACGTATCAAGCATCCCCAAGCTTAATTCCTGCTCATCCTCAAGTAGGTAAATGATAAAAACAGAATTTTTGATGTGGAATGCTACCTAACATAATTCTCAATGTAATTCTCTTTATTGTGGCATGAATGTTCAGATCCAAAAGATTCAAGATAAAAGTTTAATATTGACATAAAAATAGTAATACTTTAAGAATGCTAACCAAGCAATTTATTCCTTATCAAAATAACATAGCCAAAGAATGGTTATCCCTACAAAATCATATAGTTTGGCCATGCTTCATTTTCGTCACACAAAATGCTCCCATCATGCACAACCCCGGTTTCAGCCAAGCAATTGGTTCATACTTTTTAATGCGCTTCAGCCTTTTCAACCCTCATGCAATACATGAGCATAAGCCATGGACATAGCACTATGGGTGGAGTAGAGTATGATGATAGGGATCATGTGAGAAAACAAAAAAAGAGAAAGTCTCATATTGACGCGGCTAATCAACGGGCTATGGAGATGCCCATCAATTGATGTCAATACGAGGAGTAGGGATTGCCATGCAATGGATGCACTAGAGCTATAAATGTATGAAAGCTCATCAAAAAGAAACTAAGTGCGTGTGCATCCAACTTGCCTACTCACGAAGACCTAGGGCATTTTGAGGAAGCCCATCATTGGAATATACAAGCCAAGTTCTATAATGAAAAATTCCCACTAGTATATGAAGGTGACAACATAGGAGACTCTCTATCATGAAGATCATGGTGCTACTTTGAAGTACAAGTGTGGTAAAAGGATAGTAACATTGTCCCTTCTCTCTTTTTCTCTCATTTTTTGGTGGGCTTCTTTGGCCTCTATTTTTATTTGGGCTTCTTTGGCCTCTTTTATTTTTCATAAAGTCCGGAGACTCATCCCGACTTGTGGGGGAATCATAGTCTCCATCATCCTTTCCTCACATGGGACAATGCTCTAATAATGGAAATCATCACACTTCTATTTATTTACAACTCAAGAATTACAACTCAATACTTAGGACAAAATATGACTCTATGTGAATGCCTCCGGCAGTGTACCGGGATATGCAATGAATCAAGAGTGACATGTATGAATGAATTATAAAGGTGGCGTTGCCACAAATACGATGTCAACTACATGATCATGCAAAGCAATATGACAATGATGGAGCGTGTCATAATAAACAAAATGGTGGAAAGTTGCATGGCAATATATCTCGGAATGGCTATGGAAATGCCATAATAGGTAGGTATGGTGGCTGTTTTGAGGAAGCTATAAGGAGGTTTATGGGTGATAGAGCGTATCGTATCATAGGGTTTGGATGCACCGGTGAAGTTTGCACCAACTCTCAAGGTGAGAAAGGGCAATGCACGGTATCGTAGAGGCTAGCAAATTGTGGAAGGGTAAGAGTGCGTATAATCCAGGGACTCACATTAGTCATAAAGAACTCATATACTTATTGCAAAAGTTCATTAACCCTCGAAGCAAAGTACTACTACGCATGCTCCTAGGGGAAGGGTTTGTAGGAGTTAACCATCGCGCGATCCGGACCTCCACTCATAAGGAAGGCAATCAAAGAACACCCCATGCTTCAAATTTGTCACACAACGTTCACCATACATGCATGCTACGGGACTTGTGAAAGTGCAACTATCCCTAGGTGGTTTTGGTAATTCATAACAACATATAGCTCATTGAGCTAATGCTATTCCAAGACTATTATTTCAGGAAAGCTCAATGAATGGCATGGCATGGATGATGAAAGTGGATCCCTCAAAATACTAAGGACAAAGGATTGGCTCAAGATCAAAAGCTCAAGACTCTTCATTTTATATTTTAGTGATCCAAGATCACATTGAGACTATAGGAAAAGCCAATACTATCAAGGAGGGATGAGGTGTTGCTTAATGATTCTCTTGCTTCATGTGCTTTGTGATATGCTCCAAAACCCTCAACTACTTTCCCACATCCACAAATGACCTAAACCCAAAGCCAAAATCGGTCACACCGATTCTTCCTATCCGGCGCCACCGATTCCAATAGTCATAGCCACTGCCACAAACCCTAAGCAAATCGGTCTTACCGATAGGGATCTCAGTCTCACCGAGATGGGGTTGTAATCTCTTTGTTTCCCTTCGTAACGTTCCGGTCTAACCAAAGTGAGCAATCGGTCCCACCGAGATTGCAATGCAAACTCTTTGTTTCCTTTTTGTAACATTTCGATCTCACCGAAAAGCGCAAATCGGTCCCATCGAGTTTACCTGACCAACTCCCTGGAAAACTTATTACCAAATCGGTCTCACCGAGTTTGTGTAATCGGTCTTACCGAGATTACGTTATGCCCTAACCCTAACCGAATCGGTTCCGAGCTGCATGTCAGTCCCACCGAAAATCACTAACGGTCACTAGGTTTACTAAATCAGTCCGACCGAGTTTAACGATTCGGTCCCACCGAGTTTGGTAAATTGTGTGTAACGGTTAGATTTTGTGTGGAGGCTATATATACCCCTCCACCTCCTCTTCATTCGTGGAGAGAGCCATCAGAACGAACCTACACTTCCAACTTACCATTTCTGAGAGAGAACCACCTACTCATGTGTTGAGGCCAAGATATTCCATTCCTACCATACGAATCTTGATCTCTAGCCTTCCCCAAGTTGCTTTCCACTCAAATATTCTTTCCACCAGATCCAAAACCTATGAGAGAGAGTTGAGTGTTGGGGAGACTATCATTTGAAGCACAAGAGCAAGGAGTTCAACATCAACGCACCATTTGTTACTTCTTGGAGAGTGGTGTCTCCTAGATTGGCTAGGTGTCACTTGGGAGCCTCCGAAAAGATTGTGGAGTTGAACCAAGGAGTTTGTAAGGGCAAGGAGATCGCCTACTTCGTGAAGATCTACCGCTAGTGAGGCAAGTCCTTCGTGGGCGATGGCCATGGTGGGATAGACAAGGTTGCTTCTTCGTGGACCCTTCGTGGGTGGAGCCCTCCGTGGACTCGCCCAGCCGTTACCCTTCGTGGGTTGAAGTCTCCATCAACGTGGATGTACGATAGCACCACCTATCGGAACCACGCCAAAAACATCCGTGTCTCCAATTGCGTTTGAATCCTCCAAACCCTTCCCTTTACTTTCTTGCAAGTTGCATGCTTTAATTTCCACTGCCTATATACTCTTTGCATGCTTGCTTGAATTGTGTGATGATTGCTTGACTTGTCCTGAAGTAGCTAAAATCTGCCAAACTCTAAAATTGGGAAAAGGTTAAGTTTTATTGGTCAAGTAGTCTAATCACCCCCCTCTAGACATACTTCAAGGTCCTACAAGTGGTATCAGAGCTTTGGTCTCCATTTTCTTTGATTTCCATAGCTTTTGGTGGTCATAGCCTTGGTTTCACAACCTAGGAGAGTATGGCGTCTAGCGAGGGAAACTATCACCGTAGAGGTCCTTACTTTGATGGTACTAATTTTGCTAGTTGGAAGCATAAGATGAAAATGCATATTCTTGGACATAACCCCGCCGTTTGGGCAATTATTTGTATTGGCTTGCAAGGTGAATTTTTCGATGGGAGAGAACCGAACCGTGAAGCTAATGCGGAAGAATTGAAGATGCTGCAATACAACGCTCAAGCATGCGATATCATCTTCAACGGATTGTGCCCCGAAGAATTCAGCAAAATCAGCCGTCTTGAGAATGCAAAGGAAATTTGGGGTACTTTGATTGATATGCATGAAGGTACCGAGTCCGTCAAGGAATCCAAGTTGTATGTGCTCCAAAGTCAGCTTGACAAGTTTAAAATGAAGGATGGTGAAGGTGTCGCTGAAATGTACTCTAGGCTTGCGCTTATCACAAATCAGATTGCCGGCTTAGGGAGTGAAGAGATGACCGACAAATTCATCATCAAGAAGATCCTAAGAGCATTGGATGGAAAGTATGATACCATGTGCACGTTGATTCAAATGATGCCAAACTACAAAGATCTCAAGCCAACGGAAGTCATTGGAAGAATTGTTGCGCATGAGATGTCACTCAAGGATAAGGAGGAATTTCACAACAAGTCAAGTGGTGCTTACAAAGCATCAAGTGAAGCCCCCACATCATCAAGTGAGAAACAAACCTTCAATGAAGAATTGAGCTTAATGGTGAAGAACTTCAACAAATTCTACAAGAGTAGAAGCAAAGAAAGAAGCTCCAAGTCAAGGTCTTACAACGACAAGAGATCTTCTAGTCGCGAGCACAATTGCTACAATTGTGGGAGACCCGGACACTATTCCAATGAGTGTACGGCACCCTACAAAAGAAGATAAGATTCTCCAAGAAGAAGAAGCAAAAGAGAAGAATCACCACCAAGAGAGAGGAGGAGTAGAGATGATCGTTATGAACGAAGACCCTCACGGAGAAGCAAGGATTTGGAAAGGAAGGACAAGTCATCAAGGAGCTACACAAAACGAAGACATCAAGCTCATGTTGGTGAATGGGTATCCGGCTCCAACTTCGACAATCACTCCGAGAGAAGCTATCACTCCGACTCCGAATATACTCAAGATGAAGGTGTTGCCGGTCTAGCACTTGTGTCAACCAACTCCTACGACATATTTGATTCACCAAATGAAGGTGTTGGAAGATGCTTCATGGCCAAAGATCCAAAGGTAACACATCCTGAGTATGTTGATTTCAATAGTGATGAAGATGACTTGCTTGTGGATGATGATTTACTTGTTGACAACTCTAGTGATGAATACTATGATGAAACGTCAATTAATCATGCTAATCAAGATAAAACGAATGACAATGATAAGGAGAAGATTGAGCTTCTAACTAAATAACTAAACACTCTTAAGTTGGCTCATGAAACTATCTTCGAAGATCATCGAAAACTTTTAAGGGCTCATGAGAAGTTACGCTTTGAAAAGCTCAATCTTGAGCAAGAGCATGAGTTCTTAAAAGCAATCAATGATGATCTCCGCAAGAAAAGTTCTTCTTATATTGCCAAGCGTTTACTCTTATCTACTTACATGCCTCAAGTAAAGTCTAGTAACAAGTACAAGAAAGATACTTCCTCTAGTAGTAACAATAATAATAATGTCAAATCCAATATTGTTGCTTCTAGTAGTTCTCTTGATTCCACTAATGATTCTCTTATCCAAGTTACACTTGAGCAAGAAAATAGCTTATTGAAGGGAATTATAGAGAAGGGTGTTTACAAGAGCCTTGCCGGGAGTAAGCAATTGGAGGAAATTGTACGCAAGCAAGGAAGGCACCGGAAGAATCAAGGTGTTGGTTTTGAACGAAAGTTCAATGCTAATGGAGTTGAGTGGGAAGAAGATCAATACCTCAAGACGAAGTTTGTTCCTCAACAAGAGAAGTATGATCCTACTTCCTTCAAGGGAACACAAGCTCAAGATGATCTTCCACCACAAGACCACAAGAACAAAGGCAAGGACAAGCTTGAAGAAGAGATTGATGCATTTGAAGAAGCACCTAAAGCCTTGTTCAAGTGGGTTCCCAAGACTACATCAAGTTCTACTTCATCTAGTACAACTACAACTCCAAGGATTCCCATCAAGATGATGTGGATCCCGAAGAAGAAGAACTAGAGAGTTCTTGAGGGTGACTCCACCAACATTCTTCACTCATATCATTTTGGCAAGAACGAGTGCAATCAACTTCCACGTCTTGCACTAGTTCAAGGAGTCACAAACCCTCATGTTGGTAAGGCAAGGGACAAGGCAACCTAATGATTTCATGGACATTATCTTGTGTGTGCATCACTCTATGTCTATGGATATTCTTGTTTGTTCCTTGTGGGACTAACACATGTAGGTAAGTTGAAAGTGCAACTCACTCCAAAGGATTGCTCCAAATGATCTACATCAACATTGAGCATCTACATCTTCAACACCTACATGAAGTCATCATCGACAAAACCCAAGGTTAGTTCATCCCTCTAAGGGGGGATCTCACATCTAGGGGGAGCTTAACTCTAAGAATTGAGTCAAAGCAACTCTAATGGTGTGAACACATCAATGCATTATGTAAAAGTGGTAACCACACTTGAGCTTAAACGATGAGTATGACCTATGATCAAATGTTCTCATTTGACTCCTAAGTCAATTACTCATATATAGATGACCTAGTCATCGCCAATTGCTTGATAGATGCTAGAATTGGTTGTGCATGCTTTGCCACATATTTCATTTGCCATCTTATTGTGTGAGCATGTTGGTGCATATTTTACTCATTCAAGGACATCCACTTGTTGTTTTGATTGTTTGGTTTCTTTTCTTTTTGCCAAGTGGTTGGACAAGAATGCCTAAGAACCTTCTTTAGCTATCTATGCTTTTCTCATCTCAAACTCTATTCATGCTATATCACAAAATTTGATCAAGTCAGATTCGAACCACTCTGTGTGAGGAGCACTCGGAGTCCCCGATTCGTCATAGACTTAAACTTCCAAAACCTCTTTGTGACTCTCGGTTTGACCGATTCCTCCATTTCGGTCCTACCGAGATCTTTAAGTTGATCTGAGTTTCAATCTCGGTGCAACCGATTTGAACTTTTCGGTCTCACCGATTTGCTGTAACTGTACACAGTTATGCATCTCTATGCCACCGAGTTGTTCCACTCGGTCACACCGACAGGGTCGGGCTATATATAGCCACGGGAAAATTTTTGGAAATTTCTCCGAAACCCTTCACCCGCGCAATAGTTCGCTCTCCCATCGGAGGTCTTCGGATCGTCTCCTCGTCGCCAGCAGCCTCCTGTCGCTGGTCTCCGCCGCCGTCAATGAATTTCGTCCCCGCCGTTGCCGCCGTAGCGAGTCCACCGCCAAGTTAGGGTATGGAATCAATCTTTGTGCTATCCACGTCTGATTCCTAGCACATTGTATTCTTATTGATTCTTGCCACGATTGGGACTCTTCTATCCAGCCAAAGTAATCCATATATTAGATGAGATTCAAATTTTTAGGGTTAGGTTTCCGCCGAAACCATCTCGGACCCACCGAGTTGAAAAACTCGGTCTCACCGATTTGCTTATGCCATTGCACTAGTGACTCTCGGTCTGACTGAGAATTACTAATCGGTGCGACCGATTCGAGGATTCTGTGAAACCCTAGCAGTCTCGGTGCCACCGAACTGAGGCTCGTTCCAACCGAGATCATCAGTTTAGGTTCCAAAACTGCTTCGGTATCACCGAGTTTGAAAATCAGTTGATCCGAAATGCTTTCTGTGGAAAACTAAAACTGAACTTTTGAATCATTCTTTTGCAAAAATCTCTACATTTTGTGATGCTCATCTATTCTATCTCATCTATAACTCTTCACAGGGTCAGCGGTCAGCTTTTGCAGTTTGTCAGATCAGAGTGACAGCCAGAACAGGTCAGAAGAGCAGATGGACTTGAGTGAGGGCACTAGTCCCTCAACTACAGATGTAGGGAGTAGAAGTACTCCTAGCAACTTGCCTAAGGCTGCTACTAGGCAAAGGAAGAAAAGAACTTCAGATTCAGAGGATGAAGATTACAAAGCTGAGGAAGATGAGGCTACTTCCAAGAAGGTAGTTCTCAAGAAAGAATATGGCTCTGCACAGAGCACAAAACCAGGTCTGAAAAGGAAAATTCCTGCCAAGAGGACACCAATGCCAAAGGCCAGAAAGTCCACTCATGTGCCAGCTCAGGCTCAACCCAAAGAGGCACCTGCAAGGAAAGATACTTCTTCCAAACCTCAGAAAGTTCCTACTGGAGAGACTATGAAATTCACAGTTGAGTCAGAGGATGATGGGGCTCAAGACAAGAGAAAGAAGAGAGCAAGAACCACAACTGCCAAGGTCCTTGGAAAGCCCTCAATGAGAAGAGATTCTGAAGAAGAGGAAGAGGATGCTGCACCAGCACCTAAGGCACCTAAGCTTATGGGTGATGCAATCAAATCAGGGGCTGCAACATCTAAGCCCAAGGATGCACCCAAAGCTGCTTACAAGGCCAAGCAAGTTCCAAAGAGGAATACTAGGAGTATTCCAGCTGCAGAGAAGAACAAGGCCCCTATGCCCAATGTTGCTGAAGATGAGGATAAAGAAGGACGGGTATTAAGAAAGCTCAAGCCCAAGATACCAGACCACAATGATGCCCATCCTGTGGCTGAAGACATGAGAATCAGGAAGGATTCAGGGCTGAGACTGTGGAGAATGGAAGATCCATATGCTTCAAGAAGAAGAACTGTTGTGGACTACAGGTTCCATACAAAGGAACAGCTGGACTTTTATGAAACAATTCTGTTGGACAAGAAGCCCATAGTTTGTGACATGAGGTGGGTCGACTGGACCTACATCAGGGACAATGAGCAACACTATCCTGGAGTGCAAGAAAGCTTTGTTGCTTGTGGAGTTGCTGATTATGTTGGACAGAAGTTCACCCACTGGAATGATGAGCTTATCATGCAGTTCTACTCCATAGCACCTTTTTACCCAGATGGTAGAATTGTTTGGATGTCTGAAGGTACAAGGTACCAATCCACTGTTGAAGAATGGGCATCTGATAAATGCCCCCAAGGAAAATGAGGATGACCTGGACATTTATGCAAAGAAGAAGATGGATCACAACTCAATGGCTCACATGTACAAGGAAATCCCAGACATGGCAGTAGAGACTCACAAGTTTGGATCAGTTCACTTTCTACTGTCAGGGTTGCCAACCATCAATTGGATCCTGAGGCACACTTTGTTGCCCAAGTCTGGTGACCATAACATGATCAGAGGGCATGTCATCAACATGATGCATGTGTTTGATGTGCCCCAGAAGTTCAAAGTCATGAGCCTGATGATTGAAACAATCAAGTGGACTGCAGCATATCAGAAGAGGAGCTGTGGATATGCACCTCAGATTCAGGAATTGATCAACTCAAAGATGGGCACAGGGAGATATCAGTTGGATATGGAACATTTTCCACTTTATCCAGACTTTGAGGACAATGAGGTTGTCATGAATGAAAATGATCCACAATCAGTTCAAGCTCAGGAGAAGAAGGAGAAGGCAAAGGAGAAGGCTGCCAGGATGCCAACTCAAGAGGATGCATCTGAATATTTCTTACAGGAGCAGCTTGGTTACTTGATAGCATCTACACTGAGGATTGAGAAAGGACTGGCCACCCTCACTCAGAATCAGGAGAGCCTTGAGAGAATCATGGAACTCAAGTTTCATGACCTTGATGTTAAAGTAACTGAGATTCAGTCAGTTGTAGAGCAGCTGCAGGATGATATGCAAGAGAGGCAGGGCAAGACTACCACAAATGTGTTTGCCAGAGTGCCCAGAGCCCAGAGGTCAATTGCAGTGCCAGTGACAGACACTAGAGCAACAACTTCAAGACCAGCCACAAGCACCTCACAGCCCAAAGGCAACCAGCTCCAAAGATCCACTCCAGCACCCTCTACTTCAACTGAAGCCTTCGTCCAAGGAGCTATCAGGACACCACCACCAGAAGATCAAGCCTGAGAGTCGATCTAGCACTATGCATTTTCTATGAACTTTTTGGTAACTTGTTGCCAAAGGGGGAGAAAAATGTATAGATCATAGGCTTTGAGAGAGAGAGTGTGTTGCTTTTATTCTCTCTTGCTTTATTTGGTGGTTTTTCAAACTTTGTTTGCTTTTGGTTGAGATACTATGCTTGTGAGACATTGATGATCACATGTTTGATCATAAGCTACACTTATGCATGTTTGATGATATTATCCTATCTATCTTATGTGATCATTCACTATGCTTGGTGATGAGTGCATGTATTCAATATTTATTATTTTGAGCACTCCACCAAGATGTATGTGACATGGAAGAGTAACCCATGAGCCTAATTCATTGTGCATTTGCAGTCCAAAGCAAATCCAAAACTATGCACAAAATTTAGGGGGATCTCTTGCTTATCACATACTTCTCAAAGCGATGATGTTATTCAATCTTATCATTTGTCGAAGCTTTGATCTATAAGTTGTCATCAATTACCAAAAAGGGGGAGATTGAAAGTGCAACTATCCTTAGGTGGTTTTGGTAATTCATAACAACATATAGCTCATTGAGCTAATGCTATTCCAAGACTATTATTTCAGGAAAGCTCAATGAATGGCATGGCATGGATGATGAAAGCGGATCCCTCAAAATACTAAGGACAAAGGATTGGCTCAAGCTCAAAAGCTCAAGACTCTTCATTTTATATTTTGGTGATCCAAGATCACATTGAGTCTATAGGAAAAGCTAATACTATCAAGGAGGGATGAGGTGTCGCTTAATGAGCCTCTTGCTTCATGTGCTTTGTGATATGCTCCAAAACCCTCAACTACTTTCCCACATCCACAAATGACCTAAACCCAAAGCCAAAATTGGTCACACCGATTCTTCCTATCCGGCGCCACCGATTCCAAAAGTCATAGCCACTGCCACAAACCCTAAGCAAATCGGTCTTACCGATAGGGATCTCAGTCTCACCGAGATGGGGTTGTAATCTCTCTATTTCCCTTCGTAACATTTTGGTCAAACCGAAGTGAGCGATCGGTCCCACCGAGATTGCAATGTAAACTCTCTGTTTCCTTTTTGTAACATTTCGGTCTCACCAAAAAGAGCAAATCGGTCCCACCGAGTTTACCTGACCAACTCTCTGAAAAACTTATTACCAAATCGGTCTCACCGAGTTTGTGTAATCGGTCTTACCGAGATTACGTTATGTCGTAACCCTAACCGAATCGGTCTCACCGAGATGCATGTCAGTCCCACCGAAAATCACTAACGGTCACTAGGTTTACTAAATCGGTCCGACCGAGTTTAACGATTCAGTCCCACCGAGTTTGGTAAATTGTGTGTAACGGTTAGATTTTGTGTGGAGGCTATATATACCCCTCCACCTCCTCTTCATTCGTGGAGAGAGCCATCAGAACGAACCTACACTTCCAACTTACCATTTCTGAGAGAGAACCACCTACTCATGTGTTGAGGCCAAGATATTCCATTCCTACCATATGAATCTTGATCTCTAGCCTTCCCCAATTTGCTTTCCACTCAAATCTTCTTTCCACCAGATCCAAAACCTATGAGAGAGAGTTGAGTGTTGGGGGGACTATCATTTGAAGCACAAGAGCAAGGAGTTCATCATCAACGCACCATTTGTTACTTCTTGGAGAGTGGTGTCTCCTAGATTGGCTAGGTGTCACTTGGGAGCCTCCGACAAGATTGTGGAGTTGAACCAAGGAGTTTGTAAGGGCAAGGAGATCGCCTACTTCGTGAAGATCTACCGCTAGTGAGGCAAGTCCTTCGTGGGCAACGGCCATGGTGGGATAGACAAGGTTGCTTCTTCGTGGACCCTTCATGGGTGGAGCCCTCCATGGACTCGCGCAGCTATTACCCTTCGTGTGTTGAAGTCTCCATCAACGTGGATGTACGATAGCACCTCCTATCGGAACCACGCCAAAAACATATGTGTCTCCAATTGCGTTTGAATCCTCCAAACCCTTCCCTTTACTTTCTTGCCAGTTGCATGCTTTAATTTCCGCTGCCTATATACTCTTTGCATGCTTGCTTGAATTGTGTGATGATTGCTTGACTTGTCCTAAAGTAGCTAAAATCTGCCAAACTCTAAAATTGGGAAAAGGTTAAGTTTTATTGGTCAAGTAGTCTAATCACCCCCCCTCTAGACATACTTCAAGGTCCTACAACTTGCCAACTTTAACACAAGTATTTCTCAATTTCATAATTACCCAACTAGCATGACTCTAACATTACCACCTTTATATCTCAAAACAATTACTAAGTATCAAATTTATCATAGTGTTTAATGCACTTTATATGAATTTTTTATTATATCCATCTTGGATGCCCATCATATTAGGACTAAATTCATAAACAAAGAAAATTACCATGCTGTTCTAAAGGACTCTCAAAATAATATAAGTGAAGCATGAGAGTTCATCTATTTCTTCAAAATAAAACCACCACCGTGCTCTAAAAAGATATAAGTGAAGCACTAGAGCAAATGACAAACTACTCCGAAAGATATACGTGAAGATCAATGAGTAGTAGAATAATTATGCAACTATGTGAAGACTCTCTAACATTTAAGAATTTCATATCTTGGTATTTTATTCAAACAGCAAGCAAAACAAAAGAAAATAAAATGACGCTCCAAGCAAAACACATATCATGTGGTGAATAAAAATATAGCTCCAAGTAAAGTTAGCGATGAATGAAGACGAAAGAGGGGATGCCATCCGGGGCATCCCCAAGCTTAGGATCTTGGTTGTCCTTGAATATTACCTTGGGGTGACTTTGGCATCCCCAAGCATAGGCTCTTTCCACTCCTTATTACATAGTCCATCGAATCTTTACCCAAAACCTGAAAACTTCACAACACAAAACTCAACAAAAAACTCGTAAGCTCCGTTAGTATAAGAAAATAAAACCACCACTTAGGTACTGTTGTGAACTCATTCTAAATTCATATTGGTGTAATATCTACTGTATTCCAACTTCTCTATGATTCATACCCTCCGATACTACTCATAGATTCATCAAAATAAGCAAACAACACAATGAAAACAGAATCTGTCAAAAACAGAACAGTCTGTAGTAATCTGTATCATTCGACTACTTCTGTAACTCCAAAAATTCTGAAATAAATTGGTGGACCTGAGGAATTTGTCTATTAACCATCTGCAAAAAGAATCAACTTAAAATCGCTCTCCAGTAAAAAAATGGCAGCTAATCTCGTGAGTGCAAAAGTTTCTCGCTTTTACAGCAAGATCACATAGACTACACCCAAGTCTTCCCAAAGGTTCTAATTCGCACAAACACTAATTAAAACATAAAACCACATCTAAACAGAGGCTAGATGAATTATTTATTACTAAACAGTAGCAAAAGGCAAAGAACAAAAATAAAATTAGGTTGCCTCCCAACAAGCGCTAAAGTTTAATGTCCATAGCTAGGCATGATGATTCCAATGATGCTCACAAAAAAAGATAAGAATTGAAACATAAAGAGAGCGTCATGAAGAATATGACTAGAACATTTAAGTCTAACCCATTTCCTATACATAGGGATTTTGTGAGCAAACAACTTATGGGAACAAGAATCAACTAGCATAGGAAGGTAAAACAAGCATAGCTTCAAGATTTTCAACACATAGAGAGGAAACTTGATATTATTGCAATTCCTACAAGTATATGTTCCTCCCTCATAATAATTTTCAGTAGCATCATGAATGAATTAAACAATATAGCAATCACATAAATCACTATTTTCATGATGCACAAGCATATAAATTTTACTACTCTCCACATAAGCAAACTTCTTCTCATGAATAGTAGTGGGAGCAAACTCAACAAAATAATTATCATGTGAGGCATAATCCAATTGAAAACTAAAATCATGATGACAAGTTTCATGGTTATCATTATTCTTAATAGCATACAAGTCATCACAATAATCGTCATAGATAGCAACTTTGTTCTCATAATCAACTGGAACCTCTTTCGAAATAGTGGATTCATCACTAAATAAAGTCATGACCTCTCCAAATCCACTTTCATAATTATCACAATAATATTCAACATCCTCCAAAATAGTGGGATCATTACTTCCTAAAGTTGACACTCTTCCAAACCCACTTTCATCAATATAATCATCATAAATAGGAGGCATGCTTTCATCATAATAAATATTCTCATCAAAACTTGGGGGACTAAACATATCATCTTCATAAAACATAGCATCCCCAAGCTTGTGGCTTTTCATATCATTAGCATCATGGATATTCAAAGAATTCATACTAACAACATTGCAATCATGCTCATCATTCACATATTTTATGCCAAGCATTCTATGTAATTCTTCCTCTAGTACTTGAGCACAATTTTCCTTCCCATCATTTTCACGAAAGACATTAAAAAGATGAAGCATATGAGGCAACCTTAATTCCATTTTTTTGTAGTTTTATTTTATAAACTAAACTAGTGATAAAACAAGAAATAAAAAGATTCGATTGCAAGATCTAAATATATACCTTCAAGCACTCACCTCCCCGGCAACGGCGCCAGAAAAGAGCTTGATGTCTACTACACAACCTTCTTCTTGTAGACGTTGTTGGGCCTCCAAGTGCAGAGCTTTGTAGGACAGTAGCAAATTTCCAAGTGGATGACCTAAGGTTTATCAATTCGTGGGAGGCGTAGGATGAAAATGGTCTCTCTCAAACAACCCTGCAACCAAATAACAAGGAGTCTCTTGTGTCCCCAACACACCCAATACAACGGTAAATTGTATAGGTGCACTAGTTTGGTGAAGAGATGGTGATACAAGTGCAATATGGATGGTAGATAAAGGTTTTTGTAATCTGAAAATATAAAAACAGCAAGGCAACTAATGATAAAAGTGAGCACAAACGGCATTGCAATGCTTAGAAACAAGGCCTAGGGTTCATACTTTCACTAGTGCAAGTTCTCTCAACAATAATAACACAACTGGATCATATAACTATCCCTCAACATGCAACAAAGAGTCACTCCAAAGTCACTAATAGCGGAGAACAAACAAAGAGATTATAGTAGGGTACGAAACCACCTCAAAGTTAACCTTTCTGATCGATCTATTCAAGAGTCTGTAGTCAAATAACAAGAAGCTATTCTTTCCGTTCGATCTATCATAGAGTTCGTACTAGAATAACACCTTAAGACACAAATCAACCAAAACCCTAATGTCACCTAGATACTCCAATGTCACCTCAAGTATCCGTGGGCATGATTATCTGATATGCATTACACAATCTCAGATTCATCTATTCAACCAACACAAAGTACTTCAAAGAGTGCCCCAAAGTTTCTACCGAAGAGTCAAGACGAAAACGTGTGCCAACCCCTATGCATAAGTTCACAAGGTCACTGAACCCGCAAGTTGATCACCAAAACGCACATCAAGTAGATCACGTGAATATCCCATTGTCACCACAGATAAGCACATGCAAGACATACATCAAATGTTGTCAAATCCTTAAAGACTCAATCCTATAAGATAACTTCAAAGGGAAATCTCAATCCATTACAAGAGAGTAGAGGGGGAGAAACATCATAAGATCCAACTATAATAGCAAAGCTCACAATACATCAAGATCGTGCCAAATAAAGAACACGAGAGAGAGAGAGAGAGAGAGAGAGAGAGACCAAACACATAGCTACTGGTACATACCCTCAGCCCCGAGGGTGAACTACTCCCTCCTCGTCATGGAGAGCGCCGGGATAATGAAGATGGCCATCGGTGAGGGATCCCCCTCCGGCAGGGTGCCGAAACAGGGTCCAGAATGGTTTTTGGTGGGTACAAAGGCTTGCAGTGGCGGAACTCCCGATCTATGGTGCTCCTGGATGTTTTCGGTGTATATGGGTATATATAGGAGGAAGAAGTAGGTCGGTGGAGCTGCGAGGGGCCCACGAGGGTGGGGGCACGCCAAGGGGGGCGGGCGTGCCTCCCTGCCTCGTCGCCTCCTTGCTTCTTTCTTGACGTCCACTCCAAGTCCTCTGGAACACGTTTGTTCCAAAAATCACTCTCCCAAAGGTCTCATTCCGTTTGGATTCCGTTTGATATTCCTTTTCTACGAAACACTGAAATAGGCAAAAAAAACAATTTGCACTGGGACTCCGGTTAATAGGTTAGTCCCAAAAATAATATAAAAGTGCATAATAAAGCCCATTAAACATACAAAATAGATAATATAATATGATGGAACAATAAAAAATTATAGATACGTTGGAGACGTATCACACATATAGGGAGAATTGAGTAATGTGCATGGTATGAATAAGGAATTTGGTTTTACAAGTATAACTTGGAACTACGGTTGTTACAAACATGCATTTTGATAGAAACAGCAAACTAAACAGCAATTAATGATAGGGAGTATGAGCAAATTAAACATCAGTTGAGGATAAAGGCTTTAGAAGGACTGACTTACATTAACAGTTAACACCGGCTTTATAATGCCCTTCTCCATGTCAAGGGAATGATAACTTAAGAATTTCAGCACAGAATCTTCTTCATAAGCATTGCATGTACTCTACATTTTGTTGAGAGTAATTATAGATATGATAATACTAGAAGGGATAGAGGATAATACTAGAATGAAGATAAGATGCAGATTGATACTACATAATCAACTACCAATCCCTGGAAGTACAAGCATTACAGGACAAAATGTACTGGCAAGAGCAATGGGCTACACTTCTGCACTGGCATTGTCTATGTATTCAACTTTTTGGTAAGATTAAATATAGATCTGATATTTTTTAGTAAATGGTGGGCGAGGGAGATAAGATGCAGAATGCTACAAAATGAACCAATCTCTCTTCCCATAATATAAGAGTGTTTTGAACACTCGTGTACTGTACAAAACGTTCTTATATTATGGGACGGAGGGAGTAGCTGTTATTGTAAGTATAGTGATAGATGATGTTCAGTCCTTACAAGAGGACTGCAGAGCTAAACCTCTTCAAAAGCATTGGGTTGATTCTAAATTTATGTAAGAGTCCATACAGATCTTATAATGTCCACCAAATGGATGATAACGAGGCTAACATGTGTAGTGATGCTACATAATCAACGAGCTATGAAAGTAAGTATGGTTATACAGGGAAAGAGGTACTCATAAGAGCAATGCAGTGTGCAGTATAGTTGCGAGATTTTGTGGTCCCTTGAGAATGAATGTTCTTCTACAAATAGTTTTTGTACAAGTGAGACGTTAAGGCACATGCAAAAATGTAGTTCAAATTCTGATGTGATATCATAGACAGTACCTTACGCTGCAGATGAGACCAATGTGTAACAAGATTATTCCAGTCACAGTCTAATAAATGTAGCACCAGAGACTTTACAGAAATTTCATTTAAAGGCTTGCAATCGAAATGTGCTTGCCTAAGGTAGGAACGATACTTCATCAACGAGTGCTTGAAAAGCACAACCAACCCCTGCTCGTCTTGACAATCTTGTTTGGTCCTTGCCTATTTAAAAGAATGAAATCTTGTGTCTTCTTTCAGCAAAAACATATACAGTAATTACCATGAATAACATTAGTACACTACTTACGTGTAAGTTGCGGAGGAAGATTGGAAATTGTTCTTTGTCTATGGTATAATCTTTCCATGAAGGAAAGATGCGCAGAAAGTTCCTGACAATAATATAAGCTTCATCTTGTAAACTAGGAAGAAGTGGAACAGGAGTGCTATTTTCTACAATTGGGGCTCTCTCTTGTTCGAAAAGGGATTTGGCAACTGGATTTGGTGTACTCTTTGCTGGAATGGGGGTTTTGCGTCCTAGAGCTGGTGCTATGTCAACTGGCATCATCATACTGTTTGCTGCAGTTGGGGTCTGCTAAGTTGGGGCATCAGAGATGGCCAGTGTAGTAGGGCTAGAGTCTGCTAGAGTTGTGGCTGTGTTTTTTGGGTTTGGTGATATTTCAACTACAACTAATGGCTATTTGATTTATCAGGTGTCACTACCTTTTCCAAATACTTTATTCGTGCTCCTCCACAATCAGCAATCGGCCTCTTCCTTTTGAACGTCTGATACACGAGAAGAACATTTGAATGGATAAATATGGTATGATGACAGATGGAATATGTACTGAAAATGGATAGGCAAGGCGTATTCACATACACAATGTGTAAACTAAGGTAATGGCAGTGCAACAAAGTAGAAGCAATGCAAAGCATCAGTTGCAACATATGTGCGACCAATATAACCTTGGAAAGTTAGAGAAAGCAGCTTGACGAGTGAATAAGATAGGACATCTACCTCTGACTCCTCCACTAGGGAGCTACATAGACTTAGGTCTCCCTCTAGCTCAGAATCACTGTTAGGATCATATTCTGAGCATGAATCTATAGGTGGGGAGCATTTGCATTGCATTGCATCCAAACTTGATTTCAGTCCCTTAATGCCAAGTTTGACAAGCATGGCATTGTTCTGCTTTATTATTTTCATGCGCGCAAGCTCATAATCATTATGATGCTTGTCGGCGTTCTGGGAACGGGGGTCCCCAGACTTGCCTGCCTGCGGCCTGCGGCGTGGCTCAAAGGGGGCCCAGCATGGCCCATCTTCATCAACACAAGCTCAAGACCCTCGTGAGGGGCCAAGCCTCACGGGGCGGACGACAAGGAGCTTCCTCAGGCACGGCCTCATCAGGCTGGCTCGCGAGGAGGCGGAGAGATAAAGGCGGGGTACCTCATGAGGTGCCCATGACGCAAGCCATGACGACCAAGGGCGCCAGGCAGGCGCCAGCCCGTGCAGTGTCCTCCTTTCATGTTTGATGCAAAGGGAGCAAGCGCAGGCGAGAGCATCAAGCAAAGGCATCCATTTCGGTGCAACAAGACCAAGACCCGCCCAACAGCAGGAAGGAAGTCATTGTGGAGCCCAAACAGGCGTCACCACCAGAGCCTTTGACAGGCGAGGACCAACTTTAGTCAGGATAAGTGTACTAGATGTTCCCCTTCAAAATGGCCAATTGTTGGCACCCTTCCGGCTCAATATTTGGGAAGAGGCCCAGGGCCTTTGCCTATAAATAGGACTAGCCACCCCCAGGGTAGAGGCATCTAGAATCCAGGAGCTAGAATCAATATAGAGGCATCTGAATCCAGAGAGAGAGAAGGGCGGCTGAACTCCTCCTAGCGGTTCATTGTCCCAGCCAAGAACAGACCCTCGCGAGGCTGTTCTTCCTTGTATTGTTCATCATCATCAGCCCAAGAGGCAATCCACCACACCACAAACTAGAGTAGGGTATTACACCACAATGGTGGCCCGAACTAGTATAAACCTTGTGTCTCTTGTGTTGTTCCTTTTGTAGTTTAGATCCTAGCGAGGCAGCGAGGTGCAGGTAGGTAGAGGGCGAAATCTCCGCGCGCACCCCTGTGTTCGAACCTCAAAGGTCTGCCGAAACCCGAAATCCGACATTTGGCGCGCCAGGTAGGGGTGTGCCGGAATTCGTCTTCCGCCGCCCTGTTCTTCTCCGACCATCGCATCCATGTCTGACGCTCATCGGGCCCGCGAGCGCCGAGCCGCCCTCGCTTGTGTGTCGCCAGACGGCTCTGTCGGCAAGCGCCTCGCTATTCCCCGCCACGCCGCCAACGCCGCCACCGCCCGGCGGGAATGAGCAGCAAGCATCATCTCAGATCCTCCGTGAGGCAAGACGGCCGACTGCTACCCCTCGCCACCCCAGCTGGTTCTTCGCCTCGCGCATTCCGCGGCGCCCATGGAGGCTCGAGCTACGCCATCGCGCAATGAGCTCCTGCGCTGCCGCCCAACGACGACGCTTCACGAAGAGTGGCTCGACCGCGCCACCGAGCTCGTCTCGCGCTGGGGCTCTCCCGCCGTCTGTCTCGCCAAGACGCACTCGCCTCGCTGGCGATGAAGCCTCGGGCGCCCAGCCGCCTCCTCCTCAAGAAGGCGCCCTGGCCCCAAGGCGCGTGGTCCCTAGGCGGAACTCGCTCCGTCAGGCGCCAGCGTGGCAAGAGGAGAGCTGCCAAGAAGTCCCTCCCCCGCAAGAAGTTGCCCGAGTGCTCCCTGCCCCAGCTTGTCGCGACCACGCTCCTGCTCCAGCACATCAAGACCCCGCGCTGCTCCCAGCTGCAGCGCATGGGGACCCGCAGACCAAGCTTCGTCACCCAAGGCCTCCCGTGGCCACAGCAGGCTGCCGAGCCTTCACCACCGAGCTGCGCAGCGTCGCGTGGCCCGGCAAGTTCAAGCCAGACCTGCCTCCTCGCTATGACGGTACGGCCGACCCCGCAGAGTTCCTCCAGCTCTACGAGCTGGGCATCGAAGCCGCCAACAGAGACGAGAAGGTCCTAGCGAACTGGTTTCCCATGGCGCTCAAGGACGGGGCCCGCACCTGGCTCCTGAACCTAGCTCCAGGCAGGATCTCCTCCTGGGACGAGATGCACACTCGCTTCATCGCCAACTTCCAGGGTACTCGTGACCGGCCACCCACCGTGAGCGACATGCGCCAGATCAAGCAAAGAACTGTGGGAGACCCCGCGAAGTACATCCGCGCTTCAACAACACACACCTCAAGATTCCTAAGGTGACCGAGGAGGCCATCATCTCAGCTTTCTCTCGACGGGCGGCACGACGCCAAGATGAAGGAGGAGCTGGCGATGCATGAAGACCGTGCACTTCCTTGAGCTGTTCAACAAGGCACACAAGCGCGCCAGGCTGAGGAAGGGCGCCTCCTCCTCGAGCTGCCTGCCGTAGACCCAGAAGGGAAGAAACCCAAGGCCAAGGATGTGAAGTGCAAGGGGGCTGCCGTGCTCGCGGCAGAACCAGACACCAAGCGGGGCAGAGATCAGCCCGAATCTTCAAAGGGTAGTCGGTACTGCATGTACCACGACCTCCACACCCACAACACCAATGAATGCCAAGAGCTCCGAGCCGTGCGTGAAGGAAGGATCGGCCGACGTCCCGACCACAGCGACCAGGGCTACGGTCGAGGAGGAGGAAGGAATGCAAGACGCTGGGAAGACCGCGGCCCTCGCCAAGGGTGGCGCGACCGACCTCGCGAGGATCACTGGCAGGACCCGCCTCGCGAGGGAGATCGGAGCGATCAGCCTCGCGAGGATCGCCCGCAAGGCAACGCAGGCCTCCCTCCGCTGCCGCCGCAGCCAAGGAGAAACGAGGACCGTCATCCGGACGAAGGGGCTGGGGCTTCAGAGCCACGACGATCGCCAGATCCCGGGCGGAGCTCAAGCCCCAGCCTCTCAATGCATCTTCAAGCAGTTCGCTGCAAGCAAATGCAGTCCTCCCAAGCTCGAGGCCACGCGCCTCTCTGTGGTCGGCGTGCGCCATCACGCTCAGCTCAGCGGATTAGCTCAAGGCGCGCGCCACAGCCGAGTCCTCCCAATGCTTTGTTCCCCAATCATCGCAATGTGCTAGTCACCAGACCCTCGCCGATGGCAGGGTAGCGCCAACGCCCCGTCTGTGGAAACATTCAACAATCTCCAAGTGCCCTACAATCAGCTTCAGCCAACCAAGCCTTTCTCCGAGTCACCAATGGCTCCACGGTCCCGATTGGGCAGGTTCGCCTCGTCACCTTCGGGTGCGCGACAACCACCAAGACCGAGCTCATCGACTTCGACGCCGCCCACATTCGCCGCCATACAACGCCATCCCTGTACCCAGCGCTGACAAGTTCATGGTCAGAACTCCACCAGGATACAACGCCCTCAAGATGCCGTGAAGTGGCGGAGTCATCACAAGGTTCTGCGAAGAGAAAGACGCGTGTGCTCCTCGAACGAGCCTTTCAGCCGCATCACCGAAGACCTAGATCGGAAGCAGGAGGCTTCCCGAGACCGCCCCAAGAAGAAGAAGACATCGCCCAACCTGCCTCAGAGGCAGCCCTCAGGCCTGCGCGCCTGTGGGGAACCTCCTTCCATCGCATAGGGAAGCGCACCCAGCGCCCTCCTCAGGCAGGGCTCGGGGGCTCTCCCCTGGAGGGTCGCCAACCTCACCAAGGTCACGAGGGAGGCGCTTGCGCATCACTTGGAGGCTTGTTTTGAAGCACGTTTCCCTCAAGAAGGAGCAAGGCAAGGAGGGCCAAACCCTTAGGAGTTCGTCAGCAAGGCCATTCAGGAGCTACAGGAGTCAAGAGTCATGAGAGGCAGATGCCGCTTACCCGCAGTGGCTCCCCATCCAGGCGAGGATGGTGGGCTGCGCATGTGCATCGACATCCCAGGGCTCAACCGAGCCGCCTCTCAGGAGCGCCTCTGGCCCTTGCAAGTGGGGCGCTACGAAGGTCCACCCCACAGCTACGTTCGGATGCCTTACGGCCGCCGAACGCGCTGCCACGCATCAGCGCCTCATGAGGGGCATCCGGAGGCTCAAGAGGTCAGCGCCCGCAGCCTCGGCGGAGATGGAGATAGTCCGCGAGGAGCCACCAGCGCCCCGAACCTCCCGAGGCCCTGTGGCTTGGGGGCTCGTGAGGATCGGCCCCGCAGCCCACCGAGTCTGCTACACCAACACCCCTTCACCTTCAACATCATCAGTGACATCTTTCAAGTTTCATTTCAGCCGAGCGCCCTGTGGCTGCATCATTCCTGTGCGCTGGGTCCGGCCCCTCGCGGCGTGTACCCCTTTTATTTCATGTTCCTAGCCTACTTTGTTGGGGGCGCCTTAGGCTGCATCATCCCCAAGTCGCCGGGCTGCACTCCAGTGGCATGTATCCCTTTATGTTTATTTCGGCCATGCATTCACCCACCTTGCTTGTTATTTGATGCCACCACGCACCTCTTCTTCTCCATGTCCACCACTTGCACGTTAAAGGGGGGTACCGAGCATCGCGACTCAGTGGCTTCCATCGGCTCTCCAGCCCTCACCCTCCGGTCTTGTCCATGGCATTGCGACCGCATACCAACGACGGCCGAGACCAGCTCAAGGGCCGGACCCGAGGACGAGAGTGCCGCATCTAACCAAATTTGGTGAACACATCCCAAGATAAGGCTCAAAGTGCAAAGCGAACCCGCTTTGAGGTAGGGCCCGTGAGTCCCGCTACTGCTCACGGGTGCCCAGATACACCTCGTCAGCCCTACCGTGCCAGCCACGTGTCGTATGGGTCAGACATGCCCCGGGGCTCTCCCGAGGGGAGCCCCTCCCACGCACTGATGGAAGCACCATGCTCGCTACTGGCCGACGACATCGCCGAGGAGCGGCTATGCCCGTACACATACGAAAGCACAATGCTCCGCGCTGGTGATAAACAACTGAGGATGGCCGCCAGGCCGCATCAACCTCAGGGAGCCTAGAGCTCAGTGTCTAGCCTCATCGCAACGCCGCCCCTTGGGAGTGCCACGCTAGGGGGCTGGGCACGGGTGCTGCGCCTGGGTCACGCCCAGACGCACGCCACCCAACCAGGCCCCCGGGGCCTGGTTCGTCGCACATCCCTCCCCGAGTGGAGCCAAGGTATGAAGGCCGTTTGAGCGTCAAGGGGGACCCCTGAGCATCGCGACTCAGGAGCCTAACTGGTCACGTAGCCCCTCACTCCTTAGTTCAGAAAGGCTAACGGCGGTTGAGGTATGCGCGGGGCCGGGCTCTGCAGACGTAGAACAGTAGATCCACCCACATCTCACCTCCCTAAGGAGTCACCCCCACATCTCGCCTCCCAACTTGTTGTTCGAGTGCCAAGGGGCTCCTGAGCATCGCGACTTAGGAGCCTAACTTGTCACGTAGCCCCTCACTCCTTGGTCCCGCCCCTGGTTTCCTGGCCGGGCTAACGTGGCTATGGAGAGGCAAGGGCTGGCTCACGGCGAGAACATAAGCAAGTAGGAAGGAAAAGCGCAAATTTCAAGGAATTCAAAAGCAAATATTACAGTCCATTCTGTTATCACAACACCAAATGCAAGTTTTAACTCCTCCCCGAGGCATGGTACATGTACGGGAATTGAAAGCAGGACGAGAGCCACAACGGAGTCACTTGTCGATGGTGGAGCTGCGCGGAGCGGGTTCACCTTGTGGAGCTGCAGGGTCAGCAGCACCCCGCTTCGGCTTGGTGCTGAAGGCCCGTAACTTCCCCAGCAGAGCCTCCGCACGACCCTTCACGGCCTCAGCAGTGGCAGCGGCAAGCTCGCCGCTTGCTGGCTCCAGCAGGCTGTCGAGGTCGACGTTGGGATCGTGAAGGTAGATGTGGGTAAGGACCCGCGTCAGCGCTGCAGAAGACAAGACACGCGCCTCGGCCTCAGCCGTAGGGCCAAGGACGAGGGTGACATCTTCAGGCGCACGAACCGGGAAGGAAGCAGCTTGGCGGGGCCATCCTCGGCGCCGGCCAGCGGGCTCTCCAGGCCGCTGTCATAAAGCGTCCTCAGCAAGGTGCGAGCCTTCACCTCCATTTCCGCGAAGGCCACGCGATCCTCGGCAAGAACTCGTGCCTTGCCATCCAGCTCGACCTTCCTCGCCTCCAACTCTTGCTCCAGCACGCCTAGGGGGTCACGGCGCTTCTTGAGCTTGGCGCCCTGGTCCTGACGGCCGCCCATGAGCCTTCATGCCTTCCTCCTGCTCTTGGCGGATATGGTCTCGGCGAGCTGGTCCTGCAGCCCAAAGAGCTCGCTTCTCCAAATACTTTGCAGCGACCTCAACATCAGCCACCTCCCCAAGGCGGCTTCATGAGCAGCCTTCGCCCCAAGGACGGCCTGCTTCACCTCGTTGCAAGCCGTCGAGGCCTGGACCAGCGCTGCCTGAATGGAAGCGTCGGAGCGAATCCAGCCAGAAGCCAGCTCCAAGCGCCCGGCCACTAAATGAGGGTCAACGCCCATAAGATCCTGCCGTAGACGGTCCAGTTCGTCAGTAGCACGATCTGAAACAGTAGGAGGAGTTGGAGAAACAACAGTCGGTGGAGTAGGAGGAGAAGACGGCAGCGTGACCACAGTATCCTGAGGTGGAGCCTGCTGCGCCCCAACGACTGTGGTGGCGGCATCAGGCAAGAGCACCTCAGGAGTCGCTTGGGCCGTGGGGGCTGAGCTCGCCCCAGCCGGCTCAGCCAGGCCTCGCGAGGGTGCCCGGGCAGGAGAGGCCGTGCAAGGCCACGGTCACCTTCTTTTCATGGCAGAGGCGCTGCCCCGGATGGAACCACAGGAGCTCCCTTCGACTTCTTTGCCACGGGCGCCAGCCTAGCCAGGAGATACGGACGTCAAGCCTCAGCAACAGAACAAGAAATAAGACAGGAATCAAGCACTTACAGATCGTCGCTTGCGAGCTCGAGCAGCCGCCGGCCGTAATTGAAGCCCGAGAGCCGGCTATAAGGATCAGCCTCAAGGAGCTCGGGAGCAGGAGGCGCGTCTACGGATCGCCTCGGGGCCAGGGCAGACCCGCGGGGGATCTGCCCGGTCCTGTCCCTCTTCGGGATCGGGGGCAAGCTCCTGCCGCCCTGCTCGTCATCATCCTCGTTGTCATTGCTCGGAGAAAGGCGGAGAACACAGGACCTGCACCGAGGGAGGGGAGCCCTCGACTCTCCGTCGGTCGCCTCGGAGTCAGGCCCTTTTTCCCGCTCCCCTTCCTCCTTTTCTTCACTGGAGTCGTCAGAGGACACGTCCACCGGATCCTCGGGAGCCTCCGCGGGCACGGGCCCGTCCCCGTTGAAGACGGGCATGGACTCCACTACCTGCTCCCAGTCGCCGCGGAGGAACAGGGGCGTAGGAGCGCCCTCTAACCTCGCCATGTCGCCCCTGACCAAGGATTGGAGGACCGAAGCCAGATCTTCGTCGGCCAAGACCGCGGGGCTCGGGTGGGGCCTCCACATCGGAAGTGAGTACTAGCGAAGCGGAGCCAGCTGGTGCTCCAGGAATTCCCTCAGCAGCGATGCGCCGGTCAGCTTCGTCGCTGCCATGCTGGCCGGCCTCAGATATGCGTCCATCTTCTCAAACACCATCTTCGCGCGGGGATCCACGAGCTCCACTCGAGCCTAATCGTTGGAGCTCGTGGGGTGCTCCGTGTGCAAGATCGGCCGAGGGTGGATGCGCCCAGCATCTACCAAGACCCACTTGCTCCTGAAGCCCTCAATCCTCTTCCCGGGGTTCGAAATGGCGATGGAGCTACCAGATCACACATAAGCTCAAGACGCAGAGATGGGACCACGGGAGGTCCGGAGGGAGAAGTAGTGACGCAGCAAGGCCACTGAGGGCTGCACCCCTACGTGAGCCTCGCAGTAGTAGGCAAAGATTGCCAGAAGGAGGACAGAGTTGGGGTGGAGATGCAGAGCTTGTAGCTTGTAATGGCGGAGGACAGAGAAGAAGAACTCGGAGAAGGTAGGCACCAGACCGGCAACAATGGCGCTTACAAAGAGCGGATAGAAGGTGCTCCCTTGGCCCTCAAGGAGGGCAGAGCCGGCCTTGAACACCTTCGCCCCGTTGATGCCCTGCACCGTCGCCATCTGACGCACCCGGGTAAGGCTCGCCTCCAACATGTTCGGCGAGTCCAAGGCGGGCGAGTACCAAGCTCCGGCCGGGGCCTGGCGAGGCGCCATGTCTTGCTGGGGCGCGCGGTCGGAGTAGATCTGAAGATTTCGGAGGAAGGAAGGAGAGGCGCAAGAAAGGGGATCTGAGCAGCAACCAGAGAAAGCAAAGGCAGCAAAGCCTAGACGGATGCCACTCCTTTATCAACTAGCGCGGGTGCTAAGGCACCCGCGTCCAGTCAACCGCCACGCGGCCCCCAAGGCCGCAGGCTATTAGCGCCCGCGGCGCTTCACACTTGCCCTTTCACCTCTCTACTCAGCCAAGTCCGGGCGTGCCTTGGGCCCGGGGGCTACTGTCGGCGTTCTGGGAATGGGGGTCCCCAGACTTGCCTGCCTGCGGCCTACGGCGTGGCTCAAAGGGGGCCCAGCACGGCCCATCTTCATCAACACAAGCTCAAGACCTCGCGAGGGGCCAAGCCTGCTGGGCGGACGACAAGGAGCTTCCTCGAGCACGGCCTCATCAGCCTGGCTCATGAGGAGGCGGAGAGATCAAGGCGGGTACCTCACGAGGTGCCCATGACGCAAGCCATGACGACTAAGGGCGCCAGGCTGGCGCCAGCCCACGCAATGTCCTCCTTTCCTCTTTGGTGCAAAGGGAGCAAGCGCAGGCTAGAGCATCAAGCAAAGGCATCCATTTCGTGCAACAAGACCAAGACCCGCCTAACGGCAAGAAGGAAGTCATCAGGATCCCAAGCAAAGGCCACCACCGAGCCTTTGACAAAGCGAGGACCAACTTTAGTTAGGATAAGTGTACTAGATGTTCCCTTCAAAATGGCCAATTGTTGGCGCCCTTCCCGCTCAATATTTGGGAAGAGGCCCAGGGACTTTGCCTATAAATAGGACTAGCCACCCCCAGGGTAGAGGCATCTAGAATCCAGGAGCTAGAATCAAGACAGAGGCATCTGAATCCAGAGAGAGAGAGAGAAGGGCGGCTAAACTCCTCCTAGCGGTTCATTGTCCCAGCCAAGAACAGACCCTCACGAGGCTGTTCTTCCTTGTATTGTTCATCATCATTAGCCCAAGAGGCAATCCACCACACCACAAACTAGAGTAGGGTATTACACCACAATGGTGGCCCGAACTAGTATAAACCTGGTGTCTCTTGTGTTGTTCCTTTTGTAGTTTAGATCCTAGCGAGGCGGCGAGGTGCAGGTAGGTAGAGGGCGAAATCTCCGCACGCACCCCTGTATTCGAACCTCAAGGGTCTGCCGGAACCCAAAATCTGACAATGCTTTTCATTATCTGAGATTCATGAAAACATAAAAATTAGTCATACTATCTATGGAATGCATTGCGGATTCAACTCTAAGAGTGTCTCCCTATAAACCCCTGCATATGCAAAGTTCACTCCCCAACCATGCTGACCAGACCACACAGAGAAATACAAACCTCTTATGTCTCTATAACAGGAAGACACACATTTCAAAACTTAATTAGGAACATTAGATTCATATCAAATTTGTATTTGAACAAATAAACTAAGGAATTATGACTGGCATAATGTTTAGCTTCAAAGGTGGAGTGCTGGTAGTGCGACACAAAGAAAGTAGGCAGATTGTATTCCATGCAAAAGATCGTAGTCAATGTAAAAGGTGGAAATGACACTTTCTTTCTATACAATGCAATGTTCGTTGCCCACACATGATGGAGGAGACCACACAGAGAAATACTATTCACTCATGTCTGCAGTTCCAGTATTTTGAAACAGGCTGGTCCACCCTAAAAGAACATTGACAACAAATATGACAAGGCAAGCATAGAGGTAGTGAATCAATCATTACTTGTGAGCTTACTAGGACAAGTATGCAGAATTGTAACTGCAGTAAGAGACCGTCCAAAATCTGAATCAAGAAGTTGGTCTATCACTTATTGTTTGCAACTAATCAATGTGAATAATTGGATATCATATCAAATGAGTAAGAAAGACAAGTAAAATTGTCAAAAAACCTGGCCTGCAGTAGTAATCTGGGTTAATGTCACTACGACCAACAATCCAAAATGACTAGTGTCTGTTCCTAGGGATGGAATTTTGAAACCCTGTGAACTTTACAGGTACTAAAGATTACTAAAATACATCTGACCCATTAAGTGTATGTAGCACTCAGAACACAACAAGCCCTAATGACAGTCCTGCCTAATGAGTAATGAATCAATTAGAAAATGGGTGATTAGGAGTGGCTGCTGAGTGTTGAGGACGTATCTCAGGATAAATCGGGTTGGCTTTGTGGTTGCTGCACGCCTAAGCCCTGAACGGACCGGGAAGGTAGGCACGGCAGCGCGCCCGGGCAGTGGTGACGCTGTTGGGCGAGCGGCTCTTGACCTCCTGTTAGTCCGGCGTCTCCTCCTAGAGTCATATTGTCTAGGGACGACAAGTCTCCAGTGAGGCAAGCGGCTGGGGACGAGTAGAGATCGGAAGCGCAGCAGAACAGAGGGGAATCGGGGCCTGGGCCGACCCAAAATCCTAGGGTGGGCCGCGACCCACCGTGGGCACCCTGTAGATACACACCCGAGCGGCATACATACATTTTCAAAACTAAATTAGGAACATTTAGCTGACCAATTTAAACGACTCTGTTTTAATAGTATCATATTTGTATTTGAATAACTGAGCTTGTTTAGCTTGAAGGGTGGAGCAGTGCTATTATGACATGAAGCATGTATGCTGATCATATAATGATCATAAAAGGGGGAAACCCTAAGCCTTTTTTAGCAAAAGAGGGTCACCCTCCTATTTCTATTAAAGAAATCACTACGGAACCAACATGATCAATTAAACCCTAAGCCTGATCAATTAAACCCTATTATGACTATGCCATGGCAGATTTGAAGCTGCAAACCGCACAAATGCTATTTAGCATCCATTGTTTGCTTCGAACTAAGAACTAAATTCTAAGAGCTGAAAAGAAAGTACAATAACCAAGTTATGATCTATTTTCTGGTTGAGATCAAAAAGTTGAGCAGATGTGAAGTACCACCTCTCTTGCGCCACCGTGTAGGCATCGGGGGTGGGATGGCTGTCGGTGGCGTTGAAGCAGATCTGCAACAGTAGACGTGTGCATCAGGGGATAAGTCCCATTGTGGTGGATGAGAAGGTCGTGTGCGCGGCCCCGACAAAGAGGAGGATGACGCCAATGAAGTGAGAGGACGCAATGCAAGGCTCCTGGTCCATCATCGTGGATGAGAAACATCCATCTCTAGCAGTGGACGACACAATCTTGGTAGGCACTCCGACATGGTGGAGTATGGTGGATATGGATGTGGTGGAGGATGGAAGCGATGGATGGGGTGGAGGACGAAGGAGGCTGTTATGGGGATGGTGTTCTAGCGCAGGCGGTGTATGAATGGGAAAATGGAGGGAGATGTACGGGGAACCATATTTTTGGACACGTCTGTCTGAAATATGGGAAAGTTACGAACTTAGCCCCCGTTTAAAATTAGGACGTCTCATAAGTTGGGGATAGGACGGTAATCTCGCATCTCCTCAATATTTGCCCAGAGCAATTTCGGGCAAGGTGAGGGTGTTTCACCACCCACGGTTGGCACCCACAGTGTATGAATGGGGCTGACAGGTAGGGCGGTTGTGTCACGTCTAAGTGAAGTTACAAACTTGCCCCTATTGAAAATATTTGCCTACATCGATTTCGACCGAGTCGAGTTTGTTTTGCCGCCCACCACGTATGAATGGGGAAATGGAGGGAGAGAAAGAGGCCTTTCGGATGAGCTTGAACCAAATGTGTTTTGCCGCCCATGTTTGGCGCCCACGTGTCGGAATGGGCTTAGAGGCGGTCGTGTCACATCTAATTGAAGTTACTAACCTACCCCTATTGAGAGCAGTGGAAATCGGGCCGATGTATTGTCCGTGTAAGGGGTTGATAGTAATTTCTATCTCCCAAACACTGGCATCGAGCAGCCGACATGGGAGTGGACATGTTGCTGCTTCTTTCAAATTTTGGGACAATAAGCATCCACATTTACCCTGGCAACTAAATTCGAATCCATTTTGTATTCTTATACGAATCTTTATAAATCATTCTATGTGTTTTTATATATCTTCAAAAGCATGACAAATATGTACTCCACTGTGATATATGAATATGATTTACAAATGCCGATACTCGAATTCAGAAGCTAGAATCTAGTTTAAGGTGAATTCGAATATTTGAAACCACTTTATGTCCAACTCAAGTGTCACACGCAGCATAATGTGTGTACTCCCTTTAGATATGTGCACAAGCGATGTCTCAAGATTCAAAATACCGAGTCAATCAACCAATAATGTACAAAACTAACAGGCATATAAACACTTATAGAGTATATGGATCAATAATATCAACTAACATACATAAGCCGAGCCGTTGTACTTTTTTTGCTAGAAGAGCATCATTTTTTTAGTGAAGCTACTACAACATATTGGCCCTTTCAGATGCGTGCCACTTAAGGACCATCTATACTACTATTATTGTTGAATGCACATTTAGCCCGATTGGCATATTTGTATGTCTGGCACAACAATCAAAATGAAATATCTCAGAGTCTTATCAATTAATACAGACTTGTGCTAAAATAAATTACAAACCAAAAACAAAAAACAAGTATTACATGATCTCTAAAACAAATGATTTGATCGATTACATGAACAAACAACACAAAGATTATTCAACGGTGGAAAGAACATTCCACCTATGATTTACCAAGTGGGAATTTAATTTCTTTTTTTCCTTCAGGACCTTAACAATGCAGTCAGTCTCAGCTTGCTTCGTTTCGAAATCCACCAAATATTTAATGGTTGTCTTGAGTACTGCTTGTGATTGTGTTGTTTGCTTCCTCAACATGTCAACTTCATCTCTAAGTGCAAAAGTAGAATATATTTCTACCAATAGTTTAGCCTCTAGAGCATCAGTAGTTGGCAATTCATGATGCACGATTCGGCCGGTGCCACTGTTGTGGGATGATACAACGTCCATGGGGAACTCGCTCTTTGATCTTGGGCTAACCTGTTTTGCCATTAAAGTTCTGATTGGATTCCAAAAAGTTGAAGTTAGCAAAACATCTCAACTGGGAGTTAGAACAGCAAACCAGTTAAACAAACAAGGAATTAAAGAGTTTCAATTGGATGCTGAAAAGTAGTGATTAACATCATTGTAACTGGTTGCAGCAGCAAAGCAGTTAAACAAACAAGTTTTGCAAAAGGTACCTGTTGTGGCATTGGAGTTTCTCTTGGATACTAAAAAGTTGAGTAGCCAGTAACGTGATTAGAGCAATCGGTTGCAGCAGCAAAGCAGTTAAACAAACAAGTTTTGCAAAAGCAACCTGTTGTGGCATTGGAGTTTCTCTTGGATTCTGAAAAGTTGAGTAGCCAGTAACTTGATTAGAGCAACAAGTTACAGCAGCAAACCTGTTACACAAATATTTTTTTGAAAATGTACCTGTTGTGTAATTGGACTTCCAATTGAATCATGAAAACTTGAAGTTGGTAAGATGATTACAGCAACAAGTTACAGCAGCAAACCAGGTAAACAAGGAAGTTTCTGAAAACATACTTGTTGTGCGAATGGAGTTTCAATTGGATCCTGCAAACTTGAATGCTAGCAATCATAAATAAAGTGTTGCAAGAGCCATAAGAAACTAACATCAAACTAGTAAAACTAACCAGTTTTGGCAACGCATTTAATTACAGATGAACTAGTAAAACTAACAAGTTCTTGGCAACGTATTAAAGTAACAAGTTGGTACCGTTTACCAGCAACACAGAAATCTATAAATTTCTTTGATGTAAGCAAAATGATTCCAACATATATATATATATATATATATATATATATATATATAAGAAGACGGTGTCCCTCATATAAACCTGACAGCTGTCTATCTATGAACATGCAAACATTACTAGTGCTACAAGTGATAACAACAAACCATTTAAACAAACAGGGTATCAGAACGTAAATTACACATGAATTCTGCTGCACCCTAGAAGTACATATGACCAGCCATCTACGTGCTTAAGTAGCTATTTAAGTTCAGGCAAATAGGTAATTCTTAATAGTAAGTATCAAACACATAGATAGGCACAGTCTATAATAGGATTAACATGCTATGGAATTATGTAATCAATAGCAAACTAAATTAACCCAAGCAACGTAATTGAACAATTTGGCAATAAGTGGATAACTAAAATTCTGAGAAGCGGGTAACTGAACTTATGCTAGCTCTTTGTACATGCACACTGCAACTTCTTTTTCGCTTACAAGGTTCTACGAAGGAGTCCATGGCATCAATTGCTTGCATATGCAGTCCCAATACTTCTTTCTACCCACACTGGATTGGTAAGTCGAATGGTTAATCTGATAAGATGGTGCGTCCTTGATATGTTATATGAGGACGGGTTGCTAGACTACTTGTAGCAACACACATCACACTGACTTTTATTGTATATTTCATGCGATTACATTTGGCATATCGAGATCTAAGCAATCTACAATAGGATGAAAATATTGGCATCCTTCACATTATTGGCGAACTCAGCTCATAGAAACAAGTAATTCAACCATTCTGTGGGTAAATCAAAAGCGCCACTCGAATATTTTTCACTACCCCAATCATACACGCAAAAGGGGCAACACCATCATAGGGGCTGGTATGGGCGGTCGCCTCGGGTGGCCGGAAAGTGTGCACCTAGTTTGAGTCATCCAGCTTGGCCCAGGCTAGTTTTGTTCATCCCAGCGCACGAGCAGGCAATCTAAAAAATGAAGAAAAATGTTTCACTATGGATGGGCCAATAACTTAAGCGCAAGGCAGGCCCTATAGCAGGCTCGCGACCCAAACGAGCGCCTACCATATCGATCAACAGCAGGAAAAATCCCAATTCATTCACTCCAGCCTCTAGTCTGGTTCGCTCGTAACCTAGCCGCCGTTGGACGGACCGACACAGTACTTCCTCGCGCCCTCGTTGGACGCCGGTTGCCAGGGTTCAAGCGAATGGAAAGACAAGAAGATGACGATCCAACCCTGGGTGTAGCATGCGTGGGAGGCAGCGGCGACAGCACACGCATGGCATCGAGCTTGCGCAAACAGATAGTCATAGCTTGCAAGAGCAGCATGCGCAACGAGTAGGTACATCACATCCCTGATTATATCTAATTCAACTGTTCAATTCTGGCCGATAGTTAAGCCTGACGGTGTTGTAAAACTGCTTGTATGTAGGGAATGTATGAGAAAATGAAACCAATTTCTGCTTATTTTATAACTCCCTCAATCAATACTGAACTGACTAAACCTGATGTATCTAATCAAGTTTCCAGTGCAAACATACAAGCTCATGTTGTTCTTGAGTCTGAAGTGTCTAATGAATAGACTGCTAATGAAGGATTTGATGCAAACATTTTACATGCTCCTGGTGATGAACATATAGTGTCTAATGAGGGATCTAACGCAAGCATTTTGCAAGCCTCCATTGAAGGGTTTAGTGTGTAATGATGATCTTCTATGTTGAGAGAGATATAGAGATTTGCAGGAATTGATGACAAGCAAATTATTGTACATTTTCATGGCTTGAGGAAACCTTGAGGCCATCTACCAGAAAGTCCCCGTATCATGACAACATAGCATAAATACTTTTCTAATCTGTTGTTTGAAACTATTGGCATACTTGTGCAAGATAGATATATTGATATGCAGTTTGTGCACTGGTTATAGGTGCAATTACACTTCGATATTTTCAGCCAGAGAACGAATAATTCAAGCAGGTACAGACCATGTTAGTAATCCTTGTACACCATGTTGCATTTTGTGTTTTTTGGTGCTTACATAATGTAGTGTTTTATAATCTAGAACTACTTTGGATCATTAGGTTGTTTTCAAAGTGCATGTAGCTTCACATTTCTCAAGTTATGTTGATTTCCGGAGTGCAAGTGCCTTCGTATTTTTCAAGTTAAATTTTCACCCTTGGTAACTTGAATTCGTGGATCCGCCACTGCACACAAATCATGCACGCAGGCCAGTACAAATTAAATGAAATGCAGGGACTTACGCTAGCTCGTTCTACAGGCTTAGTGCAACTCTGCTTGTGCTTGGGATGTTCCACGTACCAGTCCATGTTACCACTTTCTTGGATGTGCAGGCCTTGTGCTCCTTGCATCCCCCTCTACAATTTTGACACGGCGAATGGTTCATCAAATAAGAGGAATCAACCTTGCTGTTGTACCGGAGGACAGGTACTTACAAGGTTATACCGGTGTGCAAGATGTGTACCAGATCCCGTAGCACCGTCTTGCTTCGCTAAAAAATGGTTTTGCTTGTTTCAAATGATATCTCTAGAATAAATAAGAGTTAAAGTCAGAGTTGCATAGGCGTGTAAGCTAAGAGAGCAGTGAAAGGATATCCAAACATCATTGGAACAGTGCACAAGGGAGTGATATGTGATACCTAGTTCGGGCTGACGTTTGGGCATGCTCACTAGCTATACTGCAGGTCACTTCAGAGCTGTTGAGAGTGTTGCGCCGGTGTTGGCTGGACGAACATGGATGCAAATCTTGAGTGGCAGCGGAGCGCTATGATGCGGTGGACAAGACTGCTGGTGAAGCCCCAACGGCCTTGAGGTGTGGAGGTGCGATGATGTGCTCGGTGAAGTAGCCCCGGTGAGGTGGGAGACGGCGTCGGTGAAGCGCACTGATGCGGTGGAAGTCGGTGTCTATGAGGCACGTCGGTTGCGGCGGCTGACGTTGTCGGTGGACCATTCGGTGCGGTGGACGAGGGTGTAGATGAGGCAGCTTCGTGCGGTGGTGAAGTGATACGTCTCCAACGTATCTACTTTTCCAAACACTTTTGCCCTTGTTTTGGTCTCTAACTTGCATGATTTGAATGAAACTAACCCGGACTGACGCTATTTTCAGCAGAACTGCCATGGTGTTGTTTATTGTGCGGGAAACAAAAGTTCTCAGAATGACCTGAAAATCCACGGAGATAACTTTTGGAAAATATAAAAAATACTAGCGAAAGAATCAAGTCCAGGGGGCCCACACCCTGTCCACGAGGGTGGGGGCGCGCCCTCCCCCCTGGGCACGCCCCCCTGTCTTGTGGGCCCCTGATGCTCCACCGACCTCAACTCCAACTCCATATATTCTGTTTTGCGGAGAAAAAAACCAAAGAAAAAGTTTCATCGTGTTTTACGATACGGAGCCGCCGCCAAGCGCTAATCTCTCTCGGGAGGGCTGATCTGGAGTCCGTTCGGGGATCCGGAGAGGGGGATTCGTCACCGTCGTCATCATCAACCATCCTCCATCACCAATTTCGTGATGCTCACCGTTGTGCATGAGTAATTCCATCATAGGCTTGCTGGACGGTGATGGGTTGGATGAGATTTACCATGTAATCAAGTTAGTTTTGTTAGGGTTTGATCCCTAGTATCCACTATGTTCTGAGATTGATGTTGCTATGACTTTGCTATGCTTAATGCTTGTCACTAGGGCCCGAGTGCCATGATTTTAGATCTGAACCTATTATGTTTTCATGAATATATGTGAGTTCTTGATCCTATCTTGTAAGTCTATAGTCACCTATTATGTGTTATGATCCGACAACCCCGAAGCGAAATAATCGGGATACTTCTCGGTGATGAAAATAGTTTGAGGAGTTCATTTATTCACTATGTGCAAATGCTTTGTTCCGGTTCTGTATTAAAAGGAGGCCTTAATATCCCTTAGTTTCCACTAGGACCCCGCTGCCACGGGAGGGTGGGACAAAAGATGTCATGCAAGTTCTTTTCCATAAGCATGTATGACTATATTCAGAATACATGCCTACATTACATTAATGAACTGGAGCTAGTTCTGTGTCACCCTATGTTATAGCTATTACATGAGGAATCGCATCCAACATAATTATCCATCCCTGATCCAATGCCTACGAGCTTTTCACATATTGTGCTTCGCTTATTTACTTTTCCATTGCTACTGTTGCAATTACTACAAAACTATTATCTTTACTTTTGCCACTGTTACCATTACTATCATACTACTTTGCTACTAAATACGTTGCTGCAGATAGTAAGTTATCCAGGTGTGGTTGAATTGACATCTCAACTGCTAATACTTAAGAATATTCTTTGGCTCCCCTTGTGTCGAATCAATAAATTTGGGTTGAATACTCTACCCTCGAAAGTTGTTGCGATCCCCTACACTTGTGGGTTATCAAGACTAATTTCTGGTGCCGTTGCCGGGGAGCATAGCTCTATTCTTTGAGTCACTTGGGATTTATATCTAGTGATCACTATGAGGAACTTGGAAGACGAAAGAACTAAGATTTTGCCCTCAACTACGAGGGGAGGTAAGGAATTGCCATCTAGCTCTGCACTAGATTCTCCTTCCGTTATTAGTAAGCTTGCGACACCTAACCTGCTACTGCTATGAATTCTAAAATGTCGCATGTTATTGATGATGCCACTTCTTCTATGCATGATACTTATGATGAAACTACTTTTGTGTGTGATACTACTGTGCCATTAGGTGAATTTCTTAATGAACAACTTGCTAGGGTTAGAGAGAATGAAATTATTGAAGATGCTATTATTGATGACAGTGATGACGAAAGTTCTCCCCCTGATTGTGAATTACCTGTTGTTCCTAAGGGTTATGTTATGAATGAGGAAGCTACTAGAGCTATTTTTGCTTGCAAAGATAGATATGATCTTAAGAAGTTATTAGCTAAATGGAAGCAGCAATCCCTTAATGCTAAAATGGAACCTGACCCCGCTTTTGCTACTTCACCTATCTGTGTTACTGATAAGGATTATGAATTCTCTGTTGATCCTGAAATAATTACTTTGGTTGAATATGATCCTTTTTATGGCCTTGAATCTGAAACTGTTGTGGCACATCTTACCAAGTTAAATGATATAGCCACCTTGTTTACTAATGATGAGTAGTCTCGCTATTTTTATATCCTTAAGATTTTTCCGTTCTCATTAAAGGATGATGCTAAGACTTGGTTTAATTCTCTTGATCCTGGTTGTGTGCGTAGTCCCCAGGATATGATTTATTACTTCTCTGCTAAATATTTTCCTGCTCATAAGAAACAAGCTGCCTTGCGGGAAATATATAATTTTGTGCAAATCAAAGAAGAGAGTCTCCCACAAGCTTGGGGGAGGCTTCTCCGATTACTTAATGCTTTGCCTGATCATCCTCTTAAGAAAAATGAAATACTTGATATCTTTTATAATGGATTAACCGATGCTTCCAAGGACTACTTGGATAGTTGTGCTGGTTGTGTTTTCAGGGAAAGAACAGTCGACCAAGCTGAATTACTATTGAATAATATGTTGACTAATGAAAATAATTGGACTCTTCCTGAGCCAATTCCTGAGGAAATTCCTGAGCCAATTAAGCCAACTCCTGAGCTTATTCCTAAACCAACTCCAAAGAAGAGGGGCGTTCTATTTCTCAGTCCTGAAGATATGCAAGAGGCAAAGAAATCAATGAAAGAAAAAGGTATTAAAGCTGAAGATGTTAAGAGTTTGCCTCCTATTGAAGAAATACAAGGTCTTAATATACCGCCTGTTGAAGAAATATATTGTCTTGATAACCCGACATAGGTAGTAAAGGTAAATTCTCTCTATATATATGATAAAGTTGAAATCCCGTCTACTAAATTTCATAGCCCATGCTTAGATGAATTTGATGACTTTATGGCTAAACAAGAAAGTTTTAATGCTTATTGTCGGTGTCAAAACCGGCGGATCTCGGGTAGGGGGTCCCGAACTGTGCGTCTAGGCGGATGGTAACAGGAGACAAGGGACACGATGTTTTTACCCAGGTTCGGGCCCTCTCGACGGAGGTAAAACCCTACTCCTGCTTGATTGATATTGATGATATGGGTAGTACAAGAGTAGATCTACCACGAGATCATGGAGGCTAAACCCTAGAAGCTAGCCTATGGTATGATTGTTGTTCGTCCTACGGACTAAAACCCTCCGGTTTATATAGACATCGGAGAGGGCTAGGGTTACACAGAGTCGGTTACAATGGTAGGAGATCTACATATCCGTATTGCCAAGCTTGCCTTCCACGCCAAGGAAAGTCCCATCCGGACACGGGACGAAGTCTTCAATCTTGTATCTTCATAGTCTTGGAGTCCGGCAAATGATGATAGTTCGGCTGTCCGGACACCCCCTAGTCCAGGACTCCCTCAGTATCCCCTGAACCAGGCTTCAATGACGATGAGTCCGGCACGCATATTGCCTTCGGCATTGCATGGCGGGTTCCTCCTCCGAATAATTCATAGATGATTGTGAACACGAGGATAGTATCCGGCTCTACAAAATAAATTCCACATACCTCCGTAGAGAGAATAATATTTACACAAGTTCAATCTGCTGACGTATTTCATGGCGTGACGTCACACCACGGCCAAGCCTTTACTCAAATCGTTTTTATTATCTCACCTCAGCGCGTTTAGCGAAGCGGTTTCCTTGGCACATCTTGTCGAAGCAGAGATCGTGTCCCCTTATTCCGGGATTCTCATCAATACGGACGTGGGTAACCCAACCGCGCCCGTTGCCACGCCCCCTCCATTGAAGGCGAGTTCCAAACGGTCACGGGGACGGCTCTTGGTATTCTACCCCTTTATAATGAGACCAAGGCCTGTCCCTTTCCCTCGATCCTTAATTGAATCCGCCCCTCGCCCCGAGTTCCAACACCCAAGGCTCCAGATTCGGGCGCTTCGAACCTTCGACAATGTCTGGCTCCGACCTACAGGGCCGGTGGATGCCCTCCTCCGTCATGGAAGAGGACGTGCTGAAGCTGAGAAACGCCAGGTATCTAACCTGTGAGATTTCGCATAGACTGCCCGCCCTAGGGCAAGTCATTCCCACCCCCGAGCTTGGCGAGAGCGTGGTGTTCATGTCTCACTTCCGTCGGGGTTTAGGCTTCTCGATGGATCCCTTCGTGAGAGGGCTCATGTTTTACTATGGGCTGGAATTCCATGACTTGGCTCCGGAGTCCATCCTCCACATCTCATCGTTCATTGTTGTCTGCGAAGCCTTCCTCCGCACTACCCCTCACTTCGGATTGTGGCTCAAGACCTTCGACGTGGAGCCGAATATGATCGAGGGGCGATAGGCAGAGTGCGGAGGGGCGGTTATAAGCAAGAGGGCCGATGCTCCATGGCCCGAGGGCTCTTTTCAAGGGGAGCTGGGTTTGTGGCAGCAGGAGTGGTTCTACATCACCGCTTCCAGGGGCACCAGGCAGGTGGCGCCACCCGCCTTTCGCTCAGGCCCTCCACAACGGCTGGCGTCATGGGTCAACAAAGGGCTTGACTGGGGGCCGTCCAAGGACGTGCCATTTTTGCAGGGCCGCATTCAAGACCTCCAAGAAAGAGAGATCAATCTGATCGTAGTGGCGCAGGTTATGCTGATTCGGGCGCCGCCAAGACACGCCGCCTCCTCCCTGTGGGAATTCAATCCGGAGGGACCGCGAGCTCTTCAACACTTCATGGGTACAACACCCGTGGAGATGTATAAACTGTTCTTCGGATCACAAGAGATGTGTCCGGACTTGACCGAGGACGCCAACCTAAGCTGCAATCGCCCGGATACTCAAGTAAGTAGTCCTGTGTCCGAACATACCGTCTGTTTATTTATCATAGATTTGCTTTTTAACCAGCTATCCCTTGAACAGGAGTGGATAGCGAAAGCAAAACTGATACGGTGTCCGGCCCCCCTCCCTCAGACCACGCCGGATCCCGTCTTAGTCAAGATGCTGGAGGTTGCGCCTTCAGAAGAGGGCGAAGGAGAAAACAGGAAAACTACCACCTCTGCTAAGGAGGCTCTCAAGAAAGGGGGGATCGAGAATCCCTCCCTCCATGGGGAGAAGAGGACCGCTTCCGAAGATCCGGAGGCCAAGGCCTCGAAGCGGGGGAGGAAATCTTCACCGGAGGGTCTGCGCGCCAGAGAAGCCCCGGCCGCACTATTTCCCCAAGGGAATCAGCCCTCCAGCGCGCCGTAAGTAGAAAAAGGGGAGTTTTGTAATAAGGGACATCCCTATTTTTATTTCTGAGGATAACCGAAGTTCTTACCTTGTAGTTCGGATCTCAGCCCTTCTCAGCAGAGCTCATCTTTGGGGGATCTTCGTCCGGAGATGATGGAGAGCGAGACGCCTCCATCTGCCGCACCGTCAGGCGGGGCGGATGACCCTGAGGTGTCTTCGCGGAGGGTCTCCCCGAGTCCGGCGGGGCCGGAGAGTTCGGCACCAACTGGTGTACGGCCGGAGGAGCTGAAGGATATGATCGAGAGGGCGTCTATCTCAGAAGATCACCGTACATTAATGAGTATGGTGATTGAAAGGATTTCATCCGCTGAGAGCGGGTTACATGAGGCCGTCAGAAGTTTACTGATGGGGTTTGAGGTACGTACAAATGACATACCTTTTGACAGTTTTGCACATAGAGTGCGCCCTGTATAGATAGTAGCCCCTGAGACTCGGTATGTTGCCGAAAACGACAGCGTGCCGAGGATCATAATCTCAGTTATAAGGTGTCGCCCTTCCCGTACAGGTGTCGGGGCGTTCGGTGGCCAGCCGGACTGATGTAGTTGCTGAACTGAAGCGGCAACTTGATGTTGCGGATGCGGACATCGCGCTGGTCAATAAACGACTTGACGAGTCACAAGGTAGGTGGCTTCTCTGCGGTCACCTGGTAAGGGAGCTGATGCCCATGCCTTACAACATGTATGCTTGATGCAGATGGCGCCGCTGCTATGGAGGAGCTTCGGGCGGAGCTTGCCCGAGCCAAGGAGCAAGCCAGAAAAAGTGATGCAGCTACCTCGAAGGCAGCCGAAGAGCTAAAGCCGAAAAGGCTGCTCACTGCCGAAGCAGGGAGGAGATGGCCGAAATGGCCGTGAAGCTGAAGAATGCTACCGACCGCTATGAGTTTCTTGAAAGAGAACGCCAAGCGGAGCAAGAGGACCTGAAGAAGGCCACTGCCGAAGCTAAAGAAGCCCGCTCCGCGAAGAGGGCTATAAAGGAGGAGATGCGTTAGGCCGGGGATATTGCAGCTGGAAAGCCCTTTCTTCTGCATAGGAAGTTCACGGACCCGAAGTATGTTCAGTTGGCCCAGTTGTGGGGTGTGGAGGATGCTTATCTGAATTTGGCAGCGAGTGCGGTGGACGCAGTCGTGCACTTCCGAAGCCAAAAGGATCATGAAATGGAAGAGCTTTTTTGGTCTCAATTCCATAATCCGGAGCGTCCACTTCCGTTAACCGATCGGCTGGCTGAGTGGGCTGAGCTGAACAGGTTGTCCGGACTTGCCATGAAGGATGTCATGGCTCATCTGTGGCCGGACAGGCCCAAGCCGAAGAGTTATTTTGGCTTGGTGCAGCAGTTCCTTGATGTGGTGCTGCATATCAAGGCGATGAAGCAGTCGGCATGCATAGAGGATGCACGGATGGCTCTCGCCCGTGTCAAAACATACTGGGCAGAGATGGATGCCACCGACGTTGCATCCCAGGTTCGGACAGAAGCCGACTACCCGCCGAACACTATTTTGAGGAAGTCCTGCCGGGCGCTCGTTTAATAGAGTCGCAGTGCTCGAAAAACATTAGGTTCAAATGACATGTATGATTTGTAAAACCATATTTATAATATAAGGGCTTTTTATACTTGTGCGTTCAAGTATTGAAATATCTCCTGTGCGGCCGTTAATGTATATATATATATATATATATATATATATATATATATATATATATATATATAGGAGTAGGATTTTCTACAAGTGCTTGCCACGTAACTAGTTAAGGGTTTCAACGGTGCAAAAGTTCTCAAAAATCCTGAAAAAATCTGAACCATCACACCTATAATATAACATGATCCAACGGATGGATTGAAAAATTTTGACTGCATGTGTCACGGACAAAAGAACAAATGTTTCAATATATATTGATCTGCGGTGAGCTGAAATGCTTGTTTTTTCGTTGAGGACACATAAATGCATATTTTCACAATCACACCGCTGGATCATCTTATTATATTAGAATGAGGCTCCCTATTTATTTCATATTTTTACTTACTTTTAAACCGTTAAATGTTTATCATGCCTTAACTAGTTCGTGGCAAGCTATGATAGACACAGTTTACCTATATATATATATATATATATATATATATATATATATATATATATATATATATATATAACTGAAAGATGGCAGTCTTGACTTTCAGCCACGCACATATGGTGCGGAGTGTTTGCAAAAAAGCGCATTTTCACACTTAATCCAACGTCTTGGTCCCGTGAAGGAGGTGATAGCGTAGCAAACTAGGCAACCGGACTATAATGCTTTATCACTTTCACTTAGCCATAGGAGTTCGATGGTGGGGCTACTATATAGCCTCTAGGGGCACCGCGCTCTCCGAACTCGGGGTGCATGTGTGCCTGACCGGGAAACGGTCCTTCGTCAAAGCGGAGGAATTCTAAACATCCCGGTAGTCGATTGAGTGGTTGACCAGTCTCTCGCTATATCATGACAGTCAGTTTTTGGCTTTCTCTACTGAGGCGCTCACCCGGCCGAACTGGGGCACAATCGTAGTAGTTCTCCTGGTGCCGCATTAGCCGATAGAGCGGAACGTAAGGCAGCAAAACATAGGAGCCGGGCAAACCCAACATTTGACCAAAGACATGATTCGGAGCTGATGCATATAAGGCCTAACTCGAGACGCCGAACACTCCCTAAGGTATTTGGTCTTTATGATAACGGGCAGAACAATGCCCTAAGCCCCTAGTGTCCGTGTGCGCGAAAACTTTCGACGCGCCGATGCCAAAACGCTTGACCTCCTCCTCGGTTATGGTAAGAAACCGTGGGATGTGTATGAACAAGAGACAGTAAAAAAGGTTAACTCAGGGTCTTAATCTGAAAAGAATCCTTATAACGGGTCCCTGCTGCACGTCTGCGTCTGTGTCTCCGTTGTGCTGTATCCTGGACGGGTGCAGTACGTTGTTCATCTGTAAAAAGAGAAGAACTTAGTTTGAAAAAAGAGCGTGCGAAAAATGTATTTAAAACAGAGCATGATTTAAAAAATGAATAAAATTGAGCTTTATTGGCTCTCATTGTTCATGTGTGCAGCCCCTTGTAAAGGGGTACGTGGCTGGTAAGCCCCTTGTTTATTTATACCGGACTCGTCTAACCATGTCAGGGGTCTGAATGACCTCTTTTAGGAGCTTTGATAAGCAAAACCGGATTAGTGTGTGGCTGTCAAGGCAGTCTCACGTTCTTCCGCGGTCGAGGAACACTCGAATTTACCTTTTAATGAGATGATACCGCGTGGACCGGGCATTTTAAGTGTAAGAGACGCGTAATGCGGTATTGCGTTAAAGCGGGCGAAAGCTTCGCGTCCCAATAGTGCTTGATGGCTACTTTTAAATGGGGCGATATGGAAGATTAGCTTTTCGCGACGGAAGTTGTCGGGTGAACCGAACACGACTTCTAGTAGTAAGGAGCCCGTACAACTGGCATAAGGGCCTGGCGTTACTCCTTTAAAGGAAGTGTTGCTATGGCGAATTTTGGTAGGGTCTATCCCCATTCTACGGATTGTGTCCTGGTATAGCAGGTTTATATCGCTGCCGCCATCCATTAGGACTTGTGTAAACTGTAGTCCGTCGATTATAGGATCTAATATTAAAGTAGTCCATCCTGCGTTTCGAATACTTCTGGAGTAATCCTGATGGTCGAAAGTAATTGGTTTTGACATCCAGTTTCGGGACTCCGCTGGGGTGGACCGTGCGGCGCGTGCTTTAGTAGGTGCCGCCCTATTTTTCCTTGTTATCACTTGAAGTGAATTCACTATTTTGACTTCTTGTGGGAAGTTCTTTTGTTTTCCGGCGCTCTGCTTGTGGGGTTCGTCATCATCCTTGCTTGGTGTGTCGAGCCCCTTCTGTTCAGCGTTAAGTCGGCCGGACTGCTTGAAGACCCAATAATTTCTGTGGGTATGGTTTGCAGGCTTCCCGGGGGTACTGTGGATTTGACATATCCTGTCCAAGATTTTGTTTAGGTTGGATAGCTCATCACTGTTGTCCTTAAGAGGCAGTGTTTTGTTGTTTGGCCGAGAGCTTTTGAACCCGGCGTTGACCGCCGTTTTCTTTGGGCCATTTTCCTTAGTCCGGCGCTGGTCTTTTCTGCATCGTGGTTTCCCATTTCCATCCCTGACCTCGGATGTACTCGGGCGCTGGTGTTGCATCTTGCCAGCCAGCTATCTTCTCCCGCGCAAAAGCGGGTCATGAGGCTTGTTAGTGCGACCATTGTCCTTGGCTTTTCCTGGCCGAGGTGTCTGGCGAGCCATTCGTCTCGGACGTTATGTTTGAAGACTGCTAAGGCTTTGGCATCCGGACAATCGACTATCTGGTTCTTTTTGGTGAGGAACGTGTTCCAGAATTTGCGGGCTGACTCTCCGGGCTGTTGAGTTATGTGACTTAAATCGTCTGCATCCGGAGGGCGGACATAAGTCCCCTGGAAATTTGCCCGAAACGCATCCTCGAGCTCTTCCCAACTTCCAATGGTATTTTCTGGGAGGCTTTTGAGCCAATGCCGGGCTGGCCCTTTGAGCTTGAGGGGTAGGTATTTTATGGCGTGGAGATCATCTCCTCTAGCCATATGTATGTGTAGGATGTAATCCTCAATCCAGACTCCGGGGTCTGTTGTTCCGTTGTATGCCTCTATGTTTACGGGCTTGAATCCCGCTGGAAATTCATGATCCAGTACCTCATCGGTGAAACATAGGGGGTGTGCGGCGCCCCTGTATTTAGGTGTGCCATTACTTTCGAACACTCGACGTGTTGTTTTGCTCCCTGGAGCTTTCTTTCTTGGCCCCCAGATGAACCTGACCGGGCCATCCTTTTTGTGAGGATCCTTATGTGGATCATGTGCCGTTTTGTGTGCGGCGCCACTTGCCGCTCTTTGTTTATCATTTGGTCGTCTATCCGACCGGTAAGCCTCTTTGTTTTTTGACTATGGGGGCTCTACGGCCTCCTCGTCAAATTCGGGCAATAGCTTGCGCTTCGGGTAGCTCTTTGCTTGGTGACTATCGTCGTATTTATCTGCGGTCTTGAGTACTTTGCTCCATCTCATTTTGAGTACGTCTTTCGCTGTTTTGAGCTTTCGCTTCTGCTTCTTCAGACTTCTTGCAGTGGCGACGAGCCTTTTGTGGAGGTTCTTATGCTCCGGTGATGTGTCCGGCGTGAGATCGTCTGGACTGTTGTTTTCGCCGGGGATGGGTTGCTCGTCCAATTCATCCTGTTCGGACGGTTGCTTGGTGGCATGTTAAATGCGTCCATGGTTCGCCTCGCTCTACTGGCTGGGTGCTGTATGGGTGTTGTTGTTATCGAGGTGGGACTTCGGGCGGCGCTTGCATCGCCGTGGCTGTTTTTCGGGGGAATTATCCTTCACCGCGTCCCGTTGTTCCTCGTTATCGCTTCCTTTTGGTGTGTCCACCATGTATACATCGTGAGTTGAGGTGGCTTTCCAGTTCCCTGTGGGCGCCGGTTCTTGGTCGTCTCCGGCATCGTTGTCCATACCGTCGATTTCTTCGGAGTCGAAGTCTAGCATGTCGGTTAGGTCGTCGATAGTTGAAAGGATCGATATGGTTGACTAGAGGGGGGGTGAATAGGCAACTAACAGTTTTTAAGCTTTTCTTTACCAAATTAAACTTTGCAACAAAATAGGTTGTCTAGATGTGCAACTAAGTGAGCAACCTATATGATGCAATAACAACTAGCACACATGCAAGCAAAGGATGTAAAACAAGTAGTCTTGCAAAAGTAAAGGCACGAAATAACCAAGAGTGGAGCCGGTGCAGACGAGGATGTGTTACCGGAGTTCCTTCCTTTTAAGGGGAAGTACGTCTCCGTTAGGGCGGTGTGGAGGCACAATGCTCCCCAAGAAGCCACTAGGGCCACCGTATTCTCCTCACGCCCTCACACAATGCGAGATGTCGTGATTCCACTATTGGTGCCCTTGAAGGCGGCGACCGAACCTTTACAAACAAGGTTGGGGCAATCTCCACAACAATTGGAGGCTCCCAACAACACCACAAAGCTTCACCACAATGGAGTTTGGCTTCGAGGTGACCTCAACCGTCTAGGGTGCTCAACACCCAAGAGTAACAACATCCGCTAGGGATAAGTGGGGGGAATCAAATTTCTCTTGGTGGAAGTGTAGATCTGGGCCTTCTCAACCAATCCCGAGAAAATCAACAAGTTTGATTGGCTAGGGAGAGAGATCGGGCGAAAAAGGAGCTTGGAGCAACAATGGAGCTTTGGGGGAAGAGGTAGGTCAACTTGGAAGAAGAAGACACCTTTATATAGTGGGGGAACAATTCCAACCGTTACCTCACTGTCCATCCCCGCACAGAGCAGTACTACCGCTAGGGCAGGGCAGTACTACCACTGAGAGCGGTACTACCGCTCCCTACCTAGCGGTACTACCGCGCTGGTGAGGAAGACAGAGCCCTGGCCCCAGAGCAGTACTACCGCGGGAGAAGAGCGGTACTACCGCTTGAAGCGGTACTACCGCTCCTACTACCGCTTCTAGTACCGCAAAACCCGACACGAGAAAACACCGGTCTCGAATCGAGGCGGTAGTAGCGCGGAACAGCTGTGGTACTACGGCCAAAGCCCGCGAGCGGTACTACCGCCCTGCAGAGCGGTACTACCGCTTCGTGGAGCGGTACTAGAACTGGAGAGCTTCGGTGGTACTACTGCTGTTGATCGCGGTACTACCGCTGGCACAGAACGGAGCAGGTACGGAAGAGAAGGGGCAGCTCCAAAGATGCGAAAGGAAGATGATGGGTGTGATAGGGATGTGTACGTGTTGATTCCACCCTAGTCTTACCAAAGCGGATCCCCTCTTGATAGTACGGTGACTCCTACGAAACTAGTCCACCAACAACGAAACGAAGGAGCTACACCGTCTTGAATAAAACACCAAGGGGAGGAAATCGTCTCGTGCCAAAGGATGAATCTCTGAAAGAACTTAACGCACACGATTCATCCGCAAAAGCATTCTCATCAATCACCAAAACCACTTGAGGATAAATATGCCCTTACAACAGTGGCTACAAAGTGGGTGGTGGGTGGGATTTGAATTTCTTCGTCGTCCGCATCCCAACCGTCCTGACCGTAGTCCGGCCAGGGATCTCCTGATAACGAGAGATACTTTAGCGAATTCAGGATTTCGGCAAAAGGCGAGTGCTGAAAGATGTCCGCAACGGTGAACTCCATGATCGGCGCCCAATCGGATTCGATTGGTAGGGGCGCGGGAGGTTCGGAGTCCGACGAGGGGTCCGGCACCTCGGAGTCACGAGCTTCACAAGGGACAAGGTCGGTATTCGGCTCCGTCGCCATAGAGGTAGCAGCCCCCGAGGCGGTGTCTAGTCACCCATCCTCGATCGGCGCAGTCGGCTCCGAGCTAAGGGTCGGAGCGGACTCTTGTGCGGCCTCCAGGGCACTATCCGGCAGTAGAGCTAGATCATGCCCATCGTGATAAAGGCGGCGCGCTTTCGGCCAGGCTCGAATCCGTCGAAGATCAAGTCTCCGCGATTTGGCCGTAGTTCAAACTTCCAAATCTGACACGATGGCTGGGCATAGCTTTCAATCTGCTCCGGATGGCCTGCTTAATTGCCCGCGATGCAAAGCTGCCGAATCTGAAGATCTGTCCGGGAGAAAAGTCTCACCTGCATGCCGTGTCGTTGTTGATGATCGAAGGAGCCATCGGGCCTATGAGCGACAACACAGAGGAACTCTCAATGAAAGCACCAATGTCGGTGTCAAAACCGGCGGATCTTGGGTAGGGGGTCCCGAACTGTGCGTCTAGGCGGATGGTAACAGGAGAGAAGGGACACGATGTTTTTACCCAGGTTCGGGCCCTCTCGACGGAGGTAAAACCCTACTCCTGCTTGATTGATATTGATGATATGGGTAGTAAAAGAGTAGATCTACCACGAGATCAAGGAGGCTAAACCCTAGAAGCTAGCCTATGGTATGATTGTTGTTCGTCCTACGGACTAAAACCCTCCGGTTTATATAGACACCAGAGAGGGCTAGGGTTACACAGAGTCGGTTACAATGGTAGGAGATCTACATATCCGTATTGCCAAGCTTGCCTTCCACACCAAGGAAAGTCCCATCCGGACACGGGACGAAGTCTTCAATCTTGTATCTTCATAGTCTTGGAGTCCGGCAAATGATGATAGTTCGGCTGTCCGGACACCCCGTAGTCCAGGACTCCCTCACTTATGTTGGTAGATAATTAAAGAATAATGCTTTCGAAATAGGATGCTTGAGTGATTATATGGCTAGAGTTAAAGATGAACTTAAACTCATTAGCAAATATGCTTCTATGGTTACTACTCAAGTAGAGCAAGTACTTAAAGCTCAAAGTGATTTGCTCGATGAGTTAAATAATAAACATGACTATGCTGTTAGAGTGGCTACTAGAACTGGTAGAATGACTCAGGAACCTTTGTATCCTGAAGGCCACCCTAAGAGAATTGAGCAGGATTCTCAGAGAAATAATTTAGAGGCACCTAGTTCTTCTAAAAAGAAGAAAAAGAAAGACGATAGGACTTTGCATGCTTCTAGTGAATCTATTGTAGACACACCTGAGAATTCTATTTCTGATGCTGAAACACAATCAGGTGATGAACATGAACCTAGTGATAATATTAAGGATAATGTTCATGTTGATGCTCAACCTAGCACAAACAATGATGTAGAGATTGAACTTGTTGTTGATCTTGATAACCCACAATCAAGGAATCAACGTTATGATAAGAGAGATTTTATTGCTAGGAAGCACGGTAGAGAAAGAGAACCATGGGTTCAGAAACCCATGCCCTTTCCTTATAAACCATCCAAGACAAAGGATGATGAGGATTTCGAGCGCTTTGCTGAAATGATTAGACCTATCTTCTTACATATGCACTTAACTGATATGCTTCAAGTAAATCCTTATGCTAAGTATATGAAGGATAACATTACAAATAAAAGAAAGATACCGGAAGCTGAAATTTCCACCATGCTTGCTAATTATACTTTTAAGGATGGAATACCAAAGAAACTTGGAGACCCCGGGGTACCAACTATACCATGCTCCATTAAAAGAAATTATGTTAAAACCGCTTTATGTGATCTTGGAGCCGGTGTTACTGTTATGCCTCTCTCTTTATATCGTAGACTTGAATTGAATAAGTTGACACCTATTGAAATATCTTTGCAAATGGCTGATAAATCAACTGCTATACCTGTCGGTATTTGTGAGGATGTGCCTGTTGTGGTTGCAAATGTCACTATCTTAACGGACTTTGTTATTCTTGATATTCCCGAGGACGATAGTATGTCGATTATCCTTGGTAGACCCTTTTGAATACTGCGCAGGGCTGTTATTGATTGCAACAAAGGCAATGTCACTTTTCATGTTAATGGTAATGAGCATACGGTACACTTTCTGAGGAAACAACCTCAAGTTCATAGCATCAATTCTATTGGAAAAAGTCCAACTATCATTATTGGAGGTTTTGGATTTCCTCTTCCTACTGTCAAGAAAAAGTATGATATTCTTATTATTGGGGATGTTCATATCCCCGTTGAGGTAACTTAGTGTTATTCGAAATTTCTCCGGTTCCGTGTTATTCGGAATGAGTTTGTTAACAAGACTTGATCAACCTTGTTAGTGGATTCATTTTGATGATCATGAGATGGATGAAACTAGAAGGCACAACCTTCTGTACCCTCTTTTTACTTTCTGTTATTTAAAATAAATAAAGCAAAAATAGTATTATCTGACTATTTTCTGAATTATCCATGCAATAAAAAATATCCCGAAAATAAAAGTGCTCCAAATGCCCTGCAAATTTAGTATGATTTTTTATGGAATATTTGAGGATTTTAGGCACTGAAAACGCTGCAAGGGGGGCAAGCACTAGGCCACGAGGGTGGAGGGCGCGCCCCCTGTCTCGTGGGCCCATGGTGGCCCCCCTCCACTTATTCCTGCACCTACACACTCCATCTTCTTCCCCAAAAAAATCCCCATCCTGCTCAAGCACGAGTTCTAGCTCATTTTGCTGCGATTTTCGATCTCCTTGCTCAAAGCTCCATTCACAAAACTACTTTGGGAGATTGTTGCTTGGTATGTGACTCCTCCATTGGTCCAATTAGTTTTCGTTCTAGTGCTTTGTTCATTGCAATTTTTTGCTGCATAGGTGACCCTGTTCTTGAGCTTGCATGTCAAATTTATGAGGTCCCAAGTAATTCTAATGCATGATATAGGCTCTAGGCACTTGTAGGAGTAGTTGCTGCCAATCTTATTTAGTTTTATTCACTTTTATTTTGAAGTTACTAAAATTTCAGAAATTTTTGAGAAAAAGAAATATGTCTAGGAGAATGTATCAAGGTGGTTCCTCAATAAAGAAAGGACCCATGCGTGCCATGCGTGAGCAAGACGATGAACCACCAAGGGATGCCGAAGTGCAAGCTTGTGAGTGGCCATCAGACGAGTTTATGGTCAAAGCAGGCATTAAGGATGAATTGGACGCATATGTGCGTAATGCTGATCTTGAGGACTTCTTACAAGATAAGTGTCCTCAGTACTATCAATTGACTGATTCATTCGTAAGAAGGTTTAAATATAAATCTTCACGTAATTCTCAGAGTGTCCTGTTTGATATTTATGATAAATCTTATACCATGGACTCAGAAGATTTTACAACTGCTTGCAAACTCTCGCAGTGGGGCAATGTTAATGACCCCCACAAATCTGAATATAAAGACTTTCTTGCTAGTATTACTGTGGGAGAATCTAGGAATATAGCACAAGCTACCATAGGGAGCATTCATTTTCCTGCTATACATTATTTTGCTCTCTTCATTGGTAGATGCATTAACGGTAAAGATGAAGCATGTCACATGTGTGTCCCTAATCTTTGTGTCCTCAAGAGTGCTGTGTTAGGTAATAAATATTACAACTTGGGGGCAATAGTCGCACATAGGTTGCATAATAATGGCATGTCTGGAGATTTATTTGGAGGGATTTATGCGACCCGTGTTGCTAATTATCTTGGTATACCCCACGAGAGGGGGATATGGAGTTGCCTCCTGCTTATTTAGATTATGACGCGATGGTCAAACATCGTTTTCTTTTGAGCAATGAACAATTCCTCCAGTATCGACTAATCTTTGACAGACGTGGCTCTGTCCATGTTACTCTCCCTGCTCCTTTCCTTTTTGATTACCAGGCAAAACAAAGATATGTTGTTACCAAGGAGCAGGCAGCTGAACACGAGGGGAGAGCGGAGGCGGCTCGCCAACATGCCGCAGCTCCGGAGGCATTGGCTGCTGCATCTCAGTACGACCCCAGTTATAACTACGGATATCAGCCAGGCTATCCTTGGCAGTAGACCAACTTAGGCCAAAAGCCTAAGCTTGGGGGAGTACGTATTTCTCACTGACTTTACATTCATGTTCACACACTATTCTAGTTGTTGGTGCTCATACTCTTTCATTGTATTATCCAAGCTAGTTTAATTTTCTTTTTCTCGCTTTCTTCTTGTGTGTTTGATAAACCTTAAGAAAAACCATAGAAATTAGTTAGTTTAATTTACATGCTTGTAGTAGAAATTAAAATGAAAACCCAAAAAGATTTCTCGTTCTTCTTCTTTCTTGTTGGGAGCTTTCCCGTATAAATAGTTTCTTTTCTTTTCTTTCCTTTGGGGGTCGAGAGTAGAAGACCATATTGAAAATGTTTAGTGGCTCTCATATGCATGATTGTTATTTAACTTAGAGCCCATATTATTTTGTCTTCTCTCTTGAGTTGAATGCTTGCAGATTCTAGCTTAGACTAATGCACGTGCACTATTATTATTATACAGATCGTTCAGTCGTGCAAGTGAAAGGCAATAATGACGATATATGATGGACTAGTTGAGATGAGAAAAGCTGGTATGAACTCAGCCTCTTTTGTTTTTGTAAATATGATGAGTTCATCGTTCCTGATTCAGCGTATTATGAGGTAAACATATTTGCAATGACATTTAGAGATTATAGTTGCTTGTGCCATGCTTAATTAGCTATGAGTTATAATGGTTTACCTTGCGTGCCAACATGCTATTAAAATGATTGTGATGTGGTATGATGGGATGGTATCCTCCTTTGAATGAATTGAGTGACTCGACTTGGCACATGTTCATGCATGTAGTTGAAACAAATCAACATAGCCTTCACAATATTTATGTTCATGGTAGATTACATCCTACACATGCTTGTACTCGGTGTAAATTGATTTTAATGCATGTTCATGAATGTTGTCGCTCTCTCTGTTGGTCGCTTCCCAGTCTTTTGCTAGCCTTCACCTGTACTAAGCGGGAATACTGCTTGTGCATCCAAACTCCATAAACCCCAAAGTAATTCCATATGAGTCCACCATACCTTCCTATATGCGGTATCTACCTGCCGTTGCAAGTAAATTTGTATGTGCCAAACTCCAAACCTTCAAATGAAATTCTGTTTTGTATGCTCGAGCAGCTCATGTTTCAACTAGGGATGTCTGTATCTTCCATGCTAGGTGGGTTATTCTCAAGAGGAGTGGACTCCGCTCCTCATTCACGAGAAAGGGCCGGTATCCGGGATGCCTAGTCCCATGATCCAAAAAGATCAAAGTAAATCAAAATGATTAAACAAAACTCCCCCAGAGCTGTTGTTAGTTGGAAGCACTCGTTGTTTCGAGCAAGCCATGGATTGATGCTTGTTTGTGGTGGGGAGTATAAACTTTTACCATTTTGTTTGGGAACCGCCTATAATGTATGTAGCATGGAAGATATCGCCATCTCATAATTGTTTGACAGTGAAAGTATGCCACTCAAAATTTTATTCATCTCTATTTTAAAATCGAGCTCTGGCACCTCTACAAATCCCTGCTTCCCTCTACGAAGGGCCTACCTATTTACTTTTATGTTGAGTCATCATCCCTCTTATAAAAAAGCACCTGCTGGAGAGCACACTGTCATTTGCATTCATTACTATTAGTTTATATTGGGTATGACTTGACTGGATCTCTTTTACCATGAATTACAATGTTTAGTCAGTCCTTGATCTTTAAAGGTGCTCTGCATTTATGTTTTGCGGTCTCAGAAAGGGCTAGCGAGATACCATTTTGTTATATCATATTATGATTTTTTGGAGAAAGTGCTGTCATCCGAGTTTTATTATTATTGCTCGCTAGCTGATTGTGCCATTGATATGAGTAAACATGAGACCTAAGTGTTATTGCGAATATGGTTAGTTCATAATCTTTGCTGAAAACTTGAATGCTGGCTTTACATATTTACAACAACAAGAGCAAACAGAGTTTGTAAAAGTTTTTCTTTATCACTTTCAGTTTATCAACTGAATTGCTTGAGTACAAGCAAAGGTTTAAGCTTGGGGGAGTTGATACGTCTCCAACGTATCTACTTTTCCAAACACTTTTGCCCTTGTTTTGGACTCTAACTTGCATGATTTGAATGAAACTAACCCGGACTGACGTTGTTTTTAGCAGAACTGCCATGGTGTTGTTTATTGTGCAGAAAACAAAAGTTCTCGGAATGACCTGAAAATCCACGGAGTTAACTTTTGAAAAATATAAAAAATACTAGCGAGAGAATCAAGGCCGGGGGGCCCACACCCTGTCCACGAGGGTGGGGGCGCGCCCTCCCCCCTGGGCGCGCCCCGTGTCTCGTGGGCCCCCAAATGCTCCACCGACCTCAACTCCAACTCCATATATTCCGTTACGCGAAGAAAAAAATCAGAGAAAAAGTTTCATCATGTTTTACGATACGAAGCCGCCGCCAAGCCCTAATCTCTCTCGAGAGGGCTGATCTGGAGTCCGTTCGGAGCTCCGGAGAGGGGGATTCGTCACCGTCGTCATCATCAACCATCCTCCATCACCAATTTCATGATGCTCACCGCCGTGCGTGAGTAATTCCATCGTAGGCTTGCTGGACGGTGATGGGTTGGACGAGATTTACCATGTAATCAAGTTAGTTTTGTTAGGGTTTGGTCCCTAGTATCCACTGTGTTCTGAGATTGATGTTGCTATGACTTTGCTATGCTTAATGCTTGTCACTAGGGCCCGAGTGCCATGATTTCAGATCTGAACCTATTATGTTTTCATGAATATATGTGAGTTCTTGATCCTATCTTGTAAGTCTATAGTCACCTATTATGTGTTATGATCCGACAACCCCGAAGTAACAATAATCGGGATACTTCTCGGTGATGACCATAGTTTGAGGAGTTCATGTATTCACTATATGCTAATGCTTTGTTCTGGTTCTCTATTAAAAGGAGGCCTTAATATCCCTTAGTTTCCACTAGGACCCCGCTGCCACGGGAGGGTGGGACAAAAGATGTCATGCAAGTTCTTTTCCATAAGCATGTATGACTATATTTGGAATACATGCCTACATTACATTGATGAAATGGAGCTAGTTCTGTGTCACCCTATGTTATAGCTATTACATGAGGAATCGCATCCGACATAATTATCCATCACCGATCCAATGCCTACGAGCTTTTCACATATTGTGCTTCGCTTATTTACTTTTCCGTTGCTACTGTTGCAATTACTACAAAACTATTATCTTTACTTTTTCCAGTGTTACCATTACTATCGTACTACTTTGCTACTAAATACTTTGCTGCAGATACTAAGTTATCCAGGTGTGGTTGAATTGACAACTCAACTGCTAATACTTAAGAATATTCTTTGGCTCCCCTTGTGTCGAATCATGAAGCGTGACTGTCGTCTTCGTCGTCCGAGACAAAGGTGGGGAAAGAGACGAGACGAGGGGCGATTCAAACTTTGCATGGGTTGGCGGCGAATTAGGGATTTGAGCGCTCTAGGCGTGGAAGGGGACGGTGGAGAAGGGAGATTTTGCAAGGCTGGAATTGGGGCCGCCAGATATTTCAATCCGAAACATGGAAGCGCGAACTTATTTTGTCGTCGTTCTTTTTTGGGGGGGGCGGGGGGAGGGAGGAGGGAGGTGGTGGGTGCTAGCGTGCGTATGACACACGCGACCACCATGACACGACCTTGGTCTGCCTACATTTGAGAATGCAAACAAATCTTCATTCATTTGCAAATGAATCTGTATGTCTTACCATGCCCGTGTTTTCCTTGCAAATAATTAGTCATTCAAAATGAGATACTATAAATTAATTAGTGAGGATTTATTTGAATTAGAGTGTGTGTCACATAGTGATCTCCAATTCTAACGTGGATTTCGCATTTCACGGTATCCATGCTACTTTTTAATACAAATTCATATGTATAATAAGAACACCATGGTAGTGAGAAAACTTGGATGGATTCAAACATATGACCTACAAAATAGCACAACAATCGAGTGAATGTCAACTTTTTCAAACTTAGTATGGCACGAATCAAAATAATTATGGAAGCCATATGCATGGTACTCAATTCAAATCTTACAATGTACACTAAATTGAAACGTCGATATTAAGTCTCGTACTATCTACATTCAAATTTTGTTTTTAGCCCCACCCCCTGGCACACACGCTACATACTTCATGTATTGATCAATCTTCCTCTCCTAACCACCTTAGGAAGCTATCGATTTCCAACACACGTTCATTATTTCTCTCCATGTTTCGATCTCTAACTCTCTCAACTACAAAAAAAACCTTTTTCCACTCTCTTACCAAATATATCTACCTCACACACCCACCATTGCACTCCATGCCAAGCTCCCCCTCTCTCTCCCTCCCACCCTCTCTCGCTAGATACATGCATTGCCTATCTGGACCCCCCCTCTCATGCGCACGCACACACATTGTCTCCCTAGGTCACTCTCTCGAGACTGTCTCACTCTTTCTTATGCACGGCGGCCCACACTTGCTCAATCTTGCTCTCTTTATCTAAGTCTCGATTAACCTCTCTTTCTCTCACACACAAACGATATATCTCCTTGTTCGGGCCTCGATCGACACACTCTATACTCTCTCACATAGATTGTGTATCTAGGTCAGCCCAGCCAAGCTGCCCCCACTCTTTCGACCTCATGTCAGGCCACGCTCGCTCAATCTCTCTCTCTCTCTCTCTCTCTCTCTGTGTGTGTGTGTGTGTGTGTGTGTGTGTGTGTGTGTGTGTGTATGTCTCGATTGACCTTGCTCTTTCTCGTACACAAACGATATGTCTCCATGTTTGAGCCCAATTCGAAATATTCATATTGTATACTCTGTCACACACATTGTCTATCTAGGTCACTCTCTCCAACCCGTCTCACTCTTTCGATCACATGACGACCCACACTCGCTCAATCTCTCTCCCTTTATCTATGTAATAGATTGACCTTGCTTCCTTCCATGCACAAAATATATCTACATGTCTATGACTGGATCATCTCCCAAGCTCTATCTTACAGCCCTCACCCTTCCCAAAAGCTTAGTCGGATAATATCTCTCTAGAGCATATATATCTTTTCAACGAATGCTGGACCACACTCACTTTGTCTCTCTATCTATCTGTGTCCCGAATGACCTTGCTTCTCTTGCCATATCTTCCACAATTGAAGCTACCTCTCCATCCCTCGTAGAGCCGGAGCTATTTACATAGCGAGGGGGACTCCAACCTTGGATTAATTTTTGAAGGCATTTATTCCGGTGGGTTTAGATTATATTTTTGTAGCATTCGACCCACAACTATTCCAAACACCATTGCAACCCCCTCAGCTCCCCCAATTGATTTCCCTCTTGCTCGGTCATCGCTCGCTCGCACGTCCTTTCTCACCTTCCACGTCGCACCATGGTATTTTTGCAAAAAAAAACTCTGTTGTTCTCTTTAATTATTACAAATAAGCTACAAAACTACACATCGATAGTCCACCTGTAATGGAACAAATTTCGACCCACAAATTAAAGTGCTACAAACTACACACCGAGGGGCCCACCTGTCATGGAAAAAATTGGACCCATATATAAATTAAAAATTAAAAAGGACGAGGATCGAACATGCGACCAGGGCCTTCAAGCCGCACGTCAATAGGCAATATAGTACAACAGCGTTTGTTGTACCCCCTTTGTTGATATAATGTTTTTATATTACCACAACCTATTTCATGGATAACATGTTTTAATATTAATTTAGTACATTAGTGGGACGGCTCGTTAGCACGTACTATTCTCCTTCACTTACTGGTGGGTTCCATGCCTGTTCTCTCTCTCCTCCCCTTCTACGTTTGGACGCACGGGTAAAAACGAAGAACGCGCGAGTGATGTTGCCGTTGACCATATCTGGATGCGTCCACAAGTTACGGCACCAGTTTCACGTACTAGTCAATGTGTACGTGCAATGCACGTTAAATTGGAAGTATATTAAGTGCGTGCGGATATTAAGTAGGATATATTTGCGTGTTATTATGTGATTAGCATAATTTTTGGCATGAAATTAACTGCATGCTAAATGTGTTGAGCGCTCGACACTGAAGCAGTCTCGGTCGTTGGATTGACATGATATGATGGCCCAGATTAATTGGATCTGCCCCTTTGGTATAGATGGTATAGATATAGATTATACATGTAACAAGTCTAGGAACAAAAGTGACCATGACGGACAAGTTATCTACTATTTATCTACTACTCCGTAATAATTAAATGTGTTGATAAATAGATGTATCGCCTAGTGCTCGGACAAGGGGACTGGTCGTGCCCTACAAGTATTTGGAATTGACTTCCCTAAAAAAATATTTGGAATTGACGTGATTTTAATATGAAATGTTTGCGATGAGAAGGAATACATGTGGCTTGATGACGCTTTATATTTAATTTGACACGGCTCTAGCAGCACATTCAACTGATCAAACCATAGATTTCATCCAGTCTGACTCCGACTTTACATTCATACGAGGATCAATCTAAAATAAACGAAAATGATAAACGTTTGGATTTTAAGCATGGCAATCTGAACGTTTTTCATGGCAAATTTAGAATATGAAGCGGCGGCGGGGTTACATTCATACGAGGATCAATCTAAAATAAACGAAAATGATAAATGTTTGGATTTTAAGCATGGCAATCTGAACGTTTTTCACGGCGAATTTAGAATATGCAGCGGCGGCGGGGGCGTCTTGCGGTGGGAAGCAGCTCCTCTGTCGTGCTCTGTGTCGTCGAGCAACTGACCGATGGCGACGACGACGGTGGTGTCTTACGCTATTGTTGGTGTACTCCTGGACGTTGGCCCTAGCTTCAAGGAAGGCCAAAATGTTCTGAACCTCGGTCTCCAAGAGCGAGTCAACTGGCGGGAGGAGGCGACTAGCATTGGTGCAAGGAAGCGGTCGACGGCGCCCATCCATGCCGCTGGAGGTGGCACCGGCACCCGCGCGGGGACAGGCGCTGGCAACGGCACGGCGGAGACATTCATGTGCATGGGCACTGGCACGGGAGCGCGCTTCAGTGCACGCGCAGGCGCAGGCGCTTGCAGGTGCACGGGCACCGACACGGGCGCGCGCGTCAGTGCAGGCGCATGTGCTAGCAGGTGCACGGGAGCGTGAAAGTCGGCGGGGACCTCGTGGAACCCCGTGGCATCAAGCTCGGTGAGAATGTGTGGCTCCCAGTCCATCAGTGCCATGGGGATGGGCGTTGGCGCAGTCGGGGCAACGGGAGCCGGAATGGGAGCGGGGGACAGGTGCGGCATCTTCCTGCAAGGCCAGTTCAAGCTCGTCCCAAAGCGCCCTGTGTTCTTGACACTCCGGCTGGGTGTCTTCCTCAGGAAACTGGAAGATTAAGGGCAGACCATTGTGATGCGGCATGGCGTATGGTTAGGTCAGGCTGGTTGGAGGTAGATGAGAGGAGAATTAGAGAGGAAGAAAGAAGATTGTAGTGATATTGGGTAGTGTGGGGGTGATTTTAAACCACAGCACCAGTGCCATTAAAAGTGGGGGCAGTTGGGACGAAGGTGGGCGGCGGAGCCTGGTCAAAGGGCTCGCCTCCCGGTGAGCCTGCAGAGTGTCCTGCTCGCATGCCTCCTGGTCAGCCGGCGTAGTAGTTTTCTCGCACCCCTCCCATCGACTCACATGCTTGCTCGGACAGCACCTGCCGATGAGAAGCGGGACTCGTGGCGGCACATAAATGCCCACGTTTTGAATAGTGAAAGCATTCGCCTTAACGTGACACGTCTTTGTTTCAAAATACCTTGGCTCTTCATTGTTGAACAAAAAAATTACGACAACATATTTGTGCCATATCACGAGACCATGCTCAGTTTCATGAATTTCTGGTCACTTTTGAATTTTCTAAAATTTAAAATCCAGGATTCAAAACAATATCATAACCTGCATCATGCAATAAATCTTCAAGTGATACATCTTTACTATTGTAGATGTTAATATTTCTTAAGAAAGGATTTGGTCAAACATTTTGCTTAGTTAGACTTCAGACAAGTTACATATGCAGAGTAAAACGATAATCCCTCCATATCAGTGCATTGCCTGATATATTAACTCAAGTACTAGGCACGAACAAATGGGGATCAATTATGTGCTCATCCTGGTGTGGTACTCCTATTAGTTACTAGGCAATGGAGTTGACGGGTGACCTTGGGTAGCGGCGATCAAGGGAATTGAACCGTGCTCAGCATGGTAGGTAACCTTGTCTAGTTACAAAATCATCCCTCCATTGTTCGTCGATAGTCATTATGGACCGGGGACATGAGGGGAATTTCCTAGGGCTGGAATTTCTGGCCGCCAGAAATTTCGACTCCAAATGCGGAGGCTCGACTAGTTGGGGTTGGCTAATGTGTGTACCACGCACGCCACCAGAAGGACACGAGCCCGAGTTTTCTTAGGATAAACACGAGCCTGGGTCTGGCTGGTACACTGTTGGGTGCTAACATTTGAGAATTCAAAAGGAATCTTTTAAATTGCCGAATGAATCTGTATGTATTAAAATGCCCGTATTTTCCTTGCAAATTACTGATCATTCCAAAAGGCACGGTAATTGATTTATGACGAGTTCTTGAATTAGAGTGAGTTTGTGATATAGTGATCTCAACGTGGATTTCATATTTCATGGTATCCCTAGTAAGTTTTTCATTGCAAATTCAAATTCAAAATATGAATGGTATGGTGGTGAGAAAACTTTGTATCTATCAAGCATATGACCGCACACACACACACACACGAATACAACAACAATCCAGTAAGTATAGTGCATCTATTTTTCCAAACAATGCATGTATGACACGAATTCAAAAATACTCCCTCTGTTCCTAAATATTTATCTTTTAGAGATTTCAACAAGTGACTACATACGGAGCAAAAAGAGTGAATTTACACTCTAAAATATGTCTATATACATCCGTGTGTGGCAGTCCATTAAATCTCTAAAAAGACTAATATTTAGGAATGAAGGGAGTAAAATGTAAGCCACGCATGGTCCTCAATTCAATATTTAAAATGAATAGCAAACTGAAATATGAATATTAAGTCTAATACTACATACATGCAAATGTTGAGTTTAGGCAGAGCTATGTAGATTGTCGGGGGTTAACCCCTCGACCTTAGATAAAATTGTGAAGCTCAATTTAGGATTATTTAGATAAATTTTTTTTTGAACATTATATTTGTCCCCACCCTCCCAAACACTGATTGGTTGTGCACCCCCTCCCCGGGAGAATATCATGTGCCCCCACACCGTAGATGTTATATGCTGATATGAGTTGCTTGGAGCTTGTAGATCTGAGATATAGTAGCTCACAGGATATCTTAATATTTTTACAGGAAACCTTAATGAGTTTGAGAATTGCACACAATTTGTATAAAAACTACTTAGATGCCCTTGGATCCCATATCCAACGACCTCGAAGCTCGTATCACCGTAGCATCTAAGATGAAGGAGGACCTCATATCTCCTGTATGTAAGAATATCATGTGCTACCACACCTTAGATGCTTTGGTGATACAAGCTCTTCAGAGTCATTGGATCTGTGATCCAAAAACTCCTTGGTGGTTCGAATGTTTTTTTGCAGAAAAGCTCCTAATGAGTTTGGCAACTTATTACAAGCGCAAAGACTGCTCAGATGCCATTGGATCTTAGATCGAACGACCTCGAAGCTCGTATCACCATAGCATCCAAGCTGCGAGAGCACCTGATGTTTTCTCGCACGGGAGAATATGAGGTGCTCCTGCACCGTAGATTCTATGGTGATACGAGTTCCCGGAGATCTAACGGCTCACAGTAAGAGGTTTGAATGTTTTTGCAATATACGCCTCAAAGAGTTTGAGAATTGCACAGAAAGTACAAGTACTACGCATGTGGCATCTGATCACAGATCATACGACCTAGATGCTCATATCACCGTAGCAGCTAATTAAGCTACGGGGAGCACCTAATATGAGCTACCGGGAGCCATTGGATCCAAGATGCAGTGGCACGCATGAGGCCTAAATGTTTTATTTGCAAAAAAACCTTGGAGAGTTTGGAAATTGCGCATAATTACAAAGACTACTCCCAAGCCATTGGATCTCAGATCCAACGACGTAAAAACTTGTATCACCATAGAATATAAGCCACGGGGTGGATGTGATATTATATGCCGCTATCATTTTTGTTCCTAAACTTGCAAAATACATGTAACTCGTGCCGTTACTTGTTTAACAGCACAAAGTGTTTGTGCAAAAAAAACATCCTATACTGAAATATCGGAACAACACACGGGGGTCCCACTTGTCATTGATCAAATTTGGACCTAAAATTAACAAATTTGAAAGACGAGATTTGAACTAGCATCCTGTCCTACAAAGCATAAGTCGATAGCCTGATACAACCACGATTGATGGCTTTGTCCCATAACTTGATTTTATACAATATTACGTTGAGTAGAGTAGAGGGAGTGTCTCGTCAACATGTGCATGACCGTTGACTCACTTACTGGTGGGTCCCATGTATGCGATCTATCTCTCCTCTCCATCGCCTAAGCTTTAGACGCGTGGGCACACACGAAGAGCGGCGCGAGCTTGCCGTGGTGTTATTATAACTAAAATATCTTGGAAAATAGAAGAATAGCCTAGAACAAGAGACTTCGTGGCTAGTCAAGATGGAGCTAATGATACGTCTCCAACGTATCTATAATTTTTGATTGTTCCATGTTGTTATATTATCATTCTTGGATGTTTTACAATCATTTTATAGTCATTTTGGTACTAACCTATTGACATAGTGCCCAGTGCCAGTTGTTGTTTTCTGCTTGTTTTTTACATCGCGGGAAATCAATACCAATCAGAGTTCAAACGCAACAAAACTTTTTGTGGATTGTTTTTGGACCAGAAGACATCCAGTGGGCCAAGAAAGTACCTGAGGGGAGCTTCAAGGGGAGCACAACCCACCAGGACGGGCCTGGGGGCCCAGGCGTGCCTCAGTGGGTTGTGCCCACCTCGGTGGCCTCCTGCACCACCTCTTTGCTCAATAAATATCCCAATATTCCAGAAACCCAAGGAGAGTCGACAAAAATCAATTCCAACTGCCGCAAGTTCCATAAACACCAGATCCAATCTAGACACCATCTTGGAGGGGTTCATCATGTCCATTGGTGCCTCTTCGATGATGCGTGAATAGTTCTTTGTAGACCTACGGGTCCGTAGTTAGTAGCTAGATGGCTTACTCTCTCTCTCTCTCTCTCTCTCTCTCTCTTGATTATCAATACAATGGCCTCTTGGAGATCCATATGATGTAAGTCTTTTTGCGATGTGTTTGTTGGGATCCAATGAACTTTGAGTTTATGATCAGATTTTTATCCATGAAAGTTATTTGAGTCTTTTTGATCTCTTATATGCATGATTGATTATAGCCTCATATTTCTTCTCTAATATTTGGGTTTTTTTAGGCCAACTTGATCTATTTATCTTGCAATGGGAAGAGGTGCTTTGTGATGGATTCGATCTTACGGTGCTTGATCCCAGTGACAAAAAGGGAAACGACAAGTATGTGTCATTGCTATTAAGGATAACAAGATGGGGTTTATTTCTGCAAAGTAGATCTTGTCTACATCATGTCATCATTCTTATTGCATTACTCTATTTTTTCCATGAACTTAATACACTAGATGCATGCTGGATAGCGGTTGATGTGTGGAGTAATAGTAGTAGATGCAGGTAGGAGTCGGTCTACTAATCTTGGACGTGATGCCTATATAATGATCATTGCCTGGATATCGTCATGATTATTTCAAGTTCATCAATCGGCCAACAGTAATTGTTTTCCCACCGTTTGCTATTTTTCTCGAGAGAAGCCACTAGTGAAACCTACGCCCCCCCCCCGGGCCTCTTTTCATCATATTTGCGTTTGTGATCTATTTCCCTTTGCTTTTATTTTCAGATCTATTAAACCAAAAATACAAAAATACCTTGCTGCACTTTATTTATTTTTGCAATCTATTTATCCTATCTATCACAACTTTATCACGTCTTCTCGTCAATTCGAGGCATCTTTACCCGAAAGGGATTGACAACCCCTTTAACACGTCGGGTTGTGAGTATTTGTTATTTGTGTGCAGGGGTTGTTTACGTTGTGTTGCTTGGTTCTCCTACTGGTTCGATAACCTTGGTCTCATCACTGAGGGAAATACCTGCCGTCGTTGTGCTGCATCATCCCTTCCTCTTTGGGGAAATAAAGGAATTTCTGGCGCCGTTGCCAGGGAGGATTTTCAACATCAACCAGGTTCCTAATCTCAAATCTCATCTCCTCAAAATTTACATTATTTTCATTTGCCTCTCATTTTCCTCTCCCCCACTTCACAAAAAATTTCCATTTTATTCGCCCTCTTTTTCGTTCGCCGTTTTCTCGCAGTCACCATGAGTGATTTTGGTATGGCAGAAACAGATGATGGCCTAACTCCTAAAATGGAGCGTACATGTAATTTGGATGCCAAAACTTTTGTCTTGGAGCAAGGGAATTTTATGGGAATAGAACATATCGTAGAATTTTTCAATTGTGTCGGAAAATTAAGTCTTGATGATATTCCTATACTTAAATGGACTAAATATTATGCGGAAGCTATTTCGGCACTTGTTCTAAAACTTGAAACTAGATTTATCTGTACTCATCCTACCTTGTAAAGATTGTTCTATGAGTTGCCCGTTATAAAGAATCCTAAAGCTGAAAAGTTAGCCACTCTTGTTCTGATGAATGAATTTGACTACATAATATGGGAAGCCAGCGAAATCTTTGATTTTTATGGCATGAATCGTGAAAAACCCGTGATTGATGAAATTCTTTATAATAGTGATTATGCGTTGATACATTTTCTTGGAAATAACCAAATCTTTTACGAGAATCATAAAAAGCAAGTCCCTGTTTTAGACATGATCCAACAAGTTTTCAATGATGTTAATCAACACTATTCTTGGATTACTGCCAGAAATCAAAAGGGTTATGATAAAAAGCAACTTGATAGTGCTAAGGTATCCATGGATAATGTAGTTTATGTTTATTTGCAAAAAAAAACCGACACAAATACGTCCAAGGAAACAAGACTAAAGATGACAAAACTTAGATCTTACGCATTATGCATAGCTAGGGGCATAAAACGATAGCGCTCGTTGGGAGGCAACCCAACTTGCATCCTTTTGCTTTTTGGTTTTCTTGCTGTTTTCAATAAAATACAAAATTATGCCTCTGGTTAGATGTGTTTTGGTGGTTTAAATTAGTGTTTGTGCCAAGCAAGGCCTTTGGGATGATTTGGGTGAGAGTTGATTTGATCTTGCTGAAAAACAGAAACTTTTGCGCTAACAAAAATATTTTTAATTTTTATCAAAAGAGTGCTTTTGAGTTGAATATTTTTTCAAAGAATAAATAAACAAATTATTCACGTCGTCGTAATTTTTCAAAAGTTTTGGAGTTACAGAAGTATTCGAAGTAGTCAGATTGCTATAGACTGTTCTGTTTTTGAAAGATTCTAATTTCTTTTCTTTGTGTGCTTGCTTTGATGATTCTATGGTTTTCTTTGAAGAGTTTTTGCCATAGAAAAGTTGGAATATAGTAGATATAATGCAAAAATAGAATATGAATGGGTTTTCAATAGTACTTATAGTAGTGGTTTGCTTTCTTATACTAACGGATCTCACGAAGGTTTTGTTGAGTTTTGTGTGATTGAAGTTTTCAAGTTTTGCGTGATCTTACGATGGATGAAGGAATAAGCATTAGCAAAAGGCTAAGCTTGGGGATGCCCGAGGCACCCCAAGATAATATTCAAGAAGTAGCAAGCAACTAAGCTTGGGGATGCCCCCGAGTAGCATCCCCTCTTTCTTCTAACAACCATCGGTATTTTACTTGAAGCTATATTTTTATTCGTCACATATTATGAGTTTTGCTTGGAGTTGTATGATATGAGTCTTTGCTTGTTTTACTTTATGTTTTAAGTCTTTAATCCTTGCTGAAAACAACTTTTTGAGAGAGCCAAAAATTATGCTATGCTTGCTCCTATGCTTCACTTAAATTTTTAGAGCCATGGAATTGCTCTCGTGCTTCACTTATATCTTATTGAGCATGGTGTGCTTTGTTATTTTTGAAGAAATGCTCTCAGTAATGGTTTTGAGAGATGACAATATGATATGTGAGTCATGTTGATGAGTAATTATGCTAGAGTAAGAATATTGATGTTAAAGTCTGTGATTCCCTATGCTAGCACGAAAGTCAATAGTTATGCAATGAAATTTATATCCTACTTGTGGTGCATTATTCGGTGTTACTTATGCTTAATGCTTGGGTATGAGATTTTTTGTTTCTTGGTTGGTCGCTTCTCAATCTTTTTGCTAGCCTTCACTTTTGCACTAAGTATGATCACTACTTGTGTATCCAAAACCCTTTAAACCAGTTTTGCCATATGAGTCCACTATATCTACCTATATGCAGTATTTCCGTGCCGTTCTAAGCAAATTTGCATGTGTCATCTCTAATTTTCAAAATAAACTTCTCTTTTGTGTGCTCATACCGCTCGCGAGGCGGTGAAGGGTGGCCAATATTTTCCATGCTAGATGTGTTATTCTCATGATGAGTGTTTATTTACTTGTCATTGCACGAGAGTACGACAAAGGTATTAGGGATGCCCAGTCCCCGAAATGAAAAATGAATTTACTTTATGTTGTCAAATAATAAATTCCTTGGAAAGTGTTGGTATGGAGGGCACCTGTGGATACGGTTAGCCTGAAAAGTGAAAGTAATGGTAGTAAAAGAAATAAACTTTATTTTCTATTTGGGAACCGCCTATGATGTATCTAGCATGGAAAGTGTTGGGAGCTCTAAGTCATTTTCGTTGGTGGGAAAAGTATGCCTCTCAAAAAAATATCTCTCAATTTTTGCTTGGAGCTCTGGCACCTCTACAAATCCCTACTTCCCTTGGCGAAGGGCCTTTCTTTTACTTTATGCACTTTTTCTTTTGAATTTGAGTCTCCATATTGTCTTATAAAGCACCAACTAAGGGGCACTATGATCGTATTTGAGCATTGGGTGTAGCTAATATTCGAGTGTGTTTCATGAATGGATCAATGGTTGAGCATAATGGGCTAGGGTTAACTTGCTTTAGTGTTGATATTATGAAAGACATGGTTGCTTGTTGGTATGCTTGAGTATTAAAGTCTTCATGTCAAAACTAGACTATTGCTTTGAACCATATAAAAGTCCAAATGTCCATGCTACAAAGAAAAGAAAATGTGATGAACATGTTAGGCAGCATTCCACATCAAAAATTCTATTTTTATCATTTACCTACTCAAGGCAGAGCAGGAATTAAGCTTGGGGACGCTGATACGTCTCCAACGTATCTATAATTTTTTATTGTTCCATGCTGTTATATTATCATTCTTGGATGTTTTACAATCATTTTGTAGTCATTTTATATCATTTTTTGGCACTAGCCTATTGACATAGTGCCCAGTGTGAGTTGTTGTTTTCTGCTTGTTTTTTACATAGCAAGAAATCAATACCAAATGGAGTCCAAATGCAGCGAAACTTTTTGTGTATTTTTTGGACAAGCAGACATCCAGTGGTCCAAGAAAGTACCTGAGGGGAGCTCCGAGGGGAGCACAACCCACCAGGGCACGCCTGGGGCCCACGCGTGCCCCTGTGGGTTGTGCCCACTTCGGTGGCCTCCCGCACCGCCTCTTTGCTCTATAAATACCCCAATATTCCAGAAACCCTATGAGAGTAGATGAAAATCAATTCCAGCCGCTGTAAGTTCCAGAAACACCAGATCTAATCTAGAAACCATCTCGGAGGGGTTCATCGTATCCATTGGTGCCTCTGCGATGATGCGTGAGTAGTTCTTTGTAGACCTACGGGTTCGTAGTTAGTAGCTAGATGGCTTCCTCTCTCTCTTGATTATCAATACAATGGTCTCTTGAAGCCATATGATGTAAGTCTTTTGTGGTGTGTTTGTTGGGATCCAATGAACTTTGAGTTTATGATCAGATTTATGTTTTTATCCATGAAAGTTATTTGAGTCTTCTTTGATCTCTTATATGCATGATTGATTATAGCCTCGTATTTCTTCTCCGATATTTGGGTTTTGTTTGGCCAACTTGATCTATTTATCTTGCAATGGGAAGAGGTGCTTTGTGATGGGTTCGATCTTACAGTGCTTGATCCCAGTGACAGAAGGGGAAACGACACGTATGTACCGTTGCTATTAAGGATAACAAGATGGGGTCTATTTCTGCATAAATAGGTATTGTCTACATCATGTCATCGTTCTTATTGCATTACTCCGTTTTTTCATGAACTTAATACACTAGATGCATGCTGGATAGCGGTCGATGTGTGGAGTAATAGTAGTAGATGCAGGCAGGAGTCGGTCTACTAATCTTGGATGTGATGCCTATATAATGATCATTGCTTTGATATTGTCATGATTATTTGAAGTTCTATCAATTGCTCAACAGTAATTGTTTACCCACCGTTTGCTATTTTTCTCAAGAGAAGCCATTAGTGAAACCTATGGCCCCCGGGTCTCTTTTCATCATATTTGCCTTTGCGATCTATTTTCCTTTGCATTTATTTTCAGATCTATTAAACCAAAAATACAAAAATACCTTGCTGCACTTTATTTATTTTGTGATCTATTTATCCTATCTATCACAACTTTATCACGTCTTCTCGCCAATTCGAGGCATCTTTACCCGAAAGGGATTGACAACCCCTTTAATACGTCGGGTGGCGAGTGTTTGTTATTTTGTGTGCAGGGGTTGTTTACGTTGTGTTGCTTGGTTCTCCTACTGGTTCAATAACCTTGGTGTCATCATTGAGGGAAATACCTACCATCGCTGTGCTGCATCATCCCTTCCTCTTTGGGGAAATACCGACGTAGTTCAAGCAAGCATAAGCTAACCACACCTATCCTCCATGCCACGTTAGTATGATGAAGTTGTGTGGCTAGTGGGGTGTTTTTGACCGACTGGCTGGATCCCGAGGTCGAACCATAGGTAGTACGTCTGATACAGCATATTTTTACACACACATTTTTCCTCCGTGCCGAGATGTGGCACACCCTACCGCGCAGTTTCTGGGTCCTCCTAGGTGATGCACACATATTATTTTCCTTGGCGACACGTGGGACGCCCTACCGCGCATTTTCTGGGTCCTCCTCGGTCGTTGCGTCGAAGTAAGTAAATGAGTCATCAAATCACGAAAGACCACCTTTCCCACCGAGTACATCAGTGAAGCATAGTGGCTAGCTAGTTCGGCTAGTGCGACCGGTTAGCTAGGCCGCCGCCACATTTGTTTTTTCACCCCTTTTTTATACCTTTGCCGGCAGGTAAATTTAAATATCCACCATGGTGTTTTTTTACCATGAATATCCATCATGGTGTTGCTCTGGTCTTTGGGTGCGGCAGGCGCGACAGGATTTTTATTTTTTTGATTGACGGGAGCAGGAGTGGCATCAATTAGTCATGATGACTCGCCTGTAAAACCCACTACTCCCTATTGTGAAAAGTCGTTGACTGGTGTTTTCCCATGGTGAAAACCAAAAGATTCACCTTGTTCCTCGGTTGGCTCCCTCCGCCTTCCCATAGATTGCATTGCCTTTCAGCCGTTTCGCCCCCTTTGCTTCCTCTCCCCATTGCTTCTACTTGGTTCCATGGTGGCGCTCTAGATCACGGATTCTGAGGTGAGGAGCCTGACACAGGAGCTCCAGGCCAAGGATGGCGGAGCTCAGGGCCAAGGACGTGGAGCTCCGTGAGCTCAAGGAGGAGAGGAGTGCCATGCTCCTCCTTTATGTGAGGGAGTTCATGGAGCTTCAAAAGCGACAGGCGTCCACCACAAAGATGCTCGAGGCGTCGGCGGCATTGCTGCAGAAAGCGGGAGATACGACAGGCGGTCAGGCGAGCTGGCTGGAGCGCGAGCAGGCCGATCGTGACGAGGTCCTGGATCGCCTCAACCACTTGGTGGACCATGTTGCCACGCACGTGTTGCGGCTGCACGATGCCTACCGTCGTGCCAGCGCGACCATGCCGAGCGTTGGGCTAAACCTGTTCGACCACCCCGTCGACTTCAACGAGCTGCGGCTTCTTGACCTGGTCTCCTTCTTCACCTATATCTCCGAGTAGCTGAGTCGTCTCTGCGTGATGGTGGGAGCGGAGCTGGACAAGGAGGGGTTGCAGGCTTCCGTCGCCATCGTCGGGCGAATCTTCTCAAGGTTCGGCACCGGAATCCATTCGTGCCATTGGACGCCATCTTTGACGAGCTGGCTCCCGTCAACCGGGAGCGGGCTCTTCGGGCGGTGGCACCCTGCATCACCAACGTCATGCGCCTCGAGAAGCAGAGGGACTTCGGTGGTGTTTAGGTGTCCTCTGCATGGGCATGTCCATGTCTCGGCGCAACATGACCGTTGGATCAAACTCAGATGGTGCAGATCAGTCACTATAGCACAAAGCGTGTGGGTGTGTTTGGTTGCATTCTCATATCAATATAGTTGTTCCCTCTTTGTGCATTCTCCTAGTGTATGTGTTAACCTACTAGTGTGGACTCATGCACCCTTCATGCACTCTGCCAAACACCCAAAAGTGGGTTGAGAAGGGAACTTTTGCTCCCATCCATGCACCCTTCATACACCCTGCCTAACACTGGTTCGTGCTTCATATGGTTCTTGTTCCATGGAGTACTGTAGCATAGTAATCTCCGTGCGCTGTAGACATAGTTCTGTTAACATTGACCTCACCGTTCATTCTCGACCGGACAACAAAAAAGGGGTATGTTACATTATTGTTCATATAGTTGACATGCGCACAACATCATTTGTTATCGTCATATCTTAATACACTAGCAACAAGATTATGTAGTACTGACGTATGAACCTCTGCACATGCCTAGTATTAGGAGCACTATGTAAGTTCAAGTGGTTGCCGTGTTCCGCACTCCTCCATTGTAAGAGTGGAAACACTTGTTGTAATCATTTTTTCCTTTAGAAACAGTGGACACACTCTACCATGCGGATCCTCCTCGACGGTCGTTGGGAACCTTCTACTCACTTTTGCCGATGTGTGGGACAGCCAGCATCGGCGTCCACTAGCCATGCACTAAATTACTCAGTACTAGAGTGTCCAACTGTACGGTGGACTACCCCGATCGAAGCACCGCAATAATGCCCAATGAGCCGTCAAATCACAAAACCCCCACCTTTCCAGCAGTAAGTTGGACGGACGAAGAAACCATCATTTCACTCTTCTTCCTTAGTTTCCTCTCTTCAAGAAAACCCCAATCGCTTCTCCCTCATCTTGTTCCTCATTTCTTTAAGAAAATCCCGACCTACTTCTGCCATTGTTCTTCTCTCCCAAATAAGGAAAGGTGAGCGCATCAATGGTGTCGATTCTAGCCAA